>JAYKKI010000012.1:44987500-45402500 GCA_039881145.1 Druceiella hillmani | reverse complement strand
TAATAAAATTATTCACGCTATAGAAATCAACTAACAGCTTTCAGCATTAATGATGTATGAAATTACTTTTTAAATTTGTTAGAGAGCTGAGAAATATAAAGAAACATTTAGCTTTTATTTGGTCATCTATTGAAAAAGTATTGGTCGTAATAAATTCATGCATAAGAAGAAAGTGTTCAACCTTTATAATATTTTTTTTTTTGGAAAACTTTATTTTTTCTCAAGCAATTTTTTTTAATAGTGCATTTATTTTGTCCTGCCCAGTGAATATTACACGCGGAACTTGCATTGAAAGACTCGTTTCACTGAGACAAGAGAAAACGTTAGCTAAAATGTTGCCAGGCTTCATTTTCAAATCTGAACTTGAAGTTGAAGTTACTGTAAATTAAAATAGATTTCGTGACGAATTTCGACAAATTGAGTTAATATTCTGTCTCTTAACAATGAGCACCGTTTAAAGTATAAAAGTAATGAAACCTGTTTACTACCCATGTTTCAGCATAATAAGAAAAAAGTCTTGAATTAAGAGGACGTCAACTATCTTTTTAGTAATTTATTATTTTAACAATACACTGCTGCGTTTAAATCTTCAGAAAAAATCTGAATGCTTGTCTACACACTAATCCTATTTTGTTTCTCAATGCTTCGCAGTAGCTTCATTGAGATATTTGCTAAAACTTCCGGGCGTATTACCTATTATGGCTCTGGGTATTGAGATTCTTCTTTGGACATAAATCCAATTTTCAGATACTCTTCGATATATTTCTCTTTTTCCCAATGCAATGATGTTTTTTACAATTTGTGTACTGGATGATTAATGTTTGAGAATCTGAACATTTTATGCACATGGATTCCCATTCTTAACAATTGATCCATGCTTACAACTATTATTTTGTCTGAAATTATTATAACTAATCATTTTGTTTTCATAAATGAATGAAAAAATCAATTCAAGCAAATGTAATGCTCTTAATGCCGGGATCTGCTAGCAGTTCGAATCACCGCCGCCCGCATGACCCACATGGCACTATCGTGTCGCAGCCGCAAACAAGCGAGCGCGAGACTTGCACCAGACATTTTCAATATTTCACTATTGAAAAAAGTAATATAAGCGGCGTGAAAATTAAATAAAGCGTTCACGACCACATTTACATTAGATTAGTAGTCACGCCCGCGCCACCATGCACGCTCGATTCAGCCGGTCAACCGCCATGGCGTAATCTTGTTCAGAATCCGCTACGGCCGTTTAGATAAATAGGAAAATATTTGAAATCATTTTTATGTTAGATGTGCAGTTAATAAACATAGAAAATAGGTGTGCAATAATAAACATAGAAAATATTTTTCTTAACTTGCTCACTTTTGGATGTTTTGGGTTTGTCTTCTTTTATGTTAATTCCTATTTATATTTACAAACTTCTTATAAGGGATCCTTTATGCTTACTTAATTTTTCGGTCCTTTTTTATATTAATTCGTGTTTTATTTTTATAACCTTATTGGTTTGAGTTCGCTTTTTTATTAGCCATTCGTTTTTGTATTTATAAACTTTTTTTAGCGACCTTTTTTGCATCTACAATTTTTGGACATTTTGGTTTATTTTTTTTAGATCAATTCGTGTTTGTTATTTGAATGTTTTGGTTTTGTCTTATTTTTAGTTATCAAGTTGGAATGTTTTGTTTTTATTTTTAATTATCAATTCGTGTTCGGATTTCTATTTTTGATACGTTTTTGCTTTTGTTTGTTTACATTATTGCTTACAAAAATTTGGATGTTTTTGATTTATTTCTTCCTAATTATCCATTCAAGTTTGTATTTAACTTTTTTTATACAAGTCTTTCTGCTTATTAATTTTTTTTAACTTTTGGGTTTGTTATTTTATATCAATTTGTGTTTGTACTTATAACCCTATTTTACGTAATCCTTCGTGCTCATTTAATTTTGGATATTTCGGGTTAGTTTTTTTTTAATTATCAATTCGTGTTTATATTTATAAACTTACACAGAGGTAATTGGTGGATCGGCAAAAAACAGGGACTATATTTTGCCCCGGGAAATCTCATCCTACTCAATATTATGGATGCAAAAGTGTGTTTCTTTGGACTCCTTTTACGTTAAAATGGAACAAAATAACGTGATAGTGGCGGACAAGGAAATAAGGTAGTTTACTTTCAAATCGGGGAAATCGTATTCTAAATAATACTGCATTCACAACTAATATTAAAAATTCAGAAGTGTGTTTGTTCTTCTTTTACGAGCAATAGATCAATGTGATTTTCTACATAGAGATAATTGGCGGACAAGGAAATGGCATAGGTTACTTGCCAACTTGGAAAATGTCATCATAATTAATATGACAATCCCGACTAATATGAAAAATACAGAAGTGTATTTATTTGTCCTTATTTCACGCCACAATGGATTAACGGATCGACCTAAATTTCTGGACAGAGATGTTTGGCGGGCCAGTAAATGATATATGCTGATTTTCCATGCGGTAAATGTCATCAAAACTAATATGACAACTCAAACAATATTATAAATTCCAAAGTGTATTAGTTTATCCTTTTTTCAAAAGTCTCATGGTAACTAATATAAAATCCCAACTAATCTTGAAAATTTAAAGGTAGTTTGTTTATTTGTACTTCTTTCACGCCTTAATGGAATAAATGGCTTGACCTTATTTTTTGCACACAGATATGTGGCGGAACAGAAAACAGCTTCTTTGTATCCCAGCAAATGTCATCCTATCTAATATAACATTCCCAATAAATGTTACAAATTTAAAAGTATGTTAGTTTGCCTTCTTTCACGTCATAATGGAAGCAACAGATCGACACAACTTTCTGCACAGAGATAGTCAGTGTGCCACGAAATAACATATGCTACTTTTCCAGCCGGGAAATCTAATCCTAACTAATAAAATAATCTGAACAAATAGTACAACTTCGAAAGTATATTGGTTTATCCTTATTTCTTGCTGCAACGGAATAACGGATCTACCTGATTTTCTGGACAGAGGTAGTTGATGGGCCAAGAAATGACATATGCTACTTTTCAACCCAAAAAATCTCAACTGAGTAATTTGACAATACCAACTAATGTTGCTTGTTTATCCTTTCTTCAGGCCACAAAGGAAAATATATCGACCGACTTTCTGCACCGTGATCGCTGACGGGCCAGAAAATAACATAGGCTACTTTTTAACTCGGTAAATATCATCCTAACTAATATAATCTTAACTAATATTATAAATGCGTAAGTGTGTTTGTTCCCTTTCCACGGAAAATAGAGCAGCATTTCGCCATAGCTTTTTTTGAATGATCATTGCATAATTTTTGGAAAAATCTCAGTTCTCCGGGAGAATTCTTATTGGAAACAAGAAAGTACACAATGGGAATAACGAAGCAATATCGCAATGGAATCATGGAAACACCTAAGTTTTTGAAACGCAATATAAGTTAGCGTGAGAATCAATCTTTTTTATCCCTAATTTAGAATACATATGTATACAGGGTTGTCTAAAATAAATTGGAATAACATTTAACAATTAATTGCACTATAGATTCGTGGACTTAATTGTTTATTAATGTTAAATGATTAAATAATCATATATGTTTTATGTATATTTAAACACACACACACATGTGGGTGTACGTGCATGCGTGCCCGCGTGCGACCGTTATATTACCGTCACCTCTCAGAAAACCTTGCAGTTCTAACATTTCTTATATATCATTCTCATTATACCGAATGCATCGTTGCCTTATTTAACTCTTCGGTCCGTAGTATTCTTAAAACGAAAGCAATCATCTAGTATTCGTATCAAGCTACTTATATCCTCAGGCTGAAGAAAATAATAAAAAGTTCAATCCATTTTTGTATTTCGAAATTTATATTCCCTTCTGAATTTATCATGCACCTGGTCGGATACAAATCCTTTCAACTCTGATGGAAATTACTTTTCAACGAGCATATATTTACTATTTTGAATCATATAGTTGATAACACTTCGATTTTAAGTTTAGCAGCACCGACTGCTACATGAGAGGACGATGTCTTAATTTATTTTACCTGCGTCGAGCGCGCATCCCACAGCATCCTACTGCATTCATCTATTTTTCGTGCACTCATATTTTTTAATGAAGTATTGCAACCCGCACCCAATATAGATATTTTTCTGATCCCTTGACGCCTTCACAAATGGAGTTATGGAGTTGCTTGGCGGTTCACAAATAATTACAATTTAAAAATATATTTTTGAATTACTGTATGTTTCTGTTTGAATTCTTATTGTTATTCCTTTTCTATTCCATCAGTGTTCGTTTTTTTTATATGCTTATGGTGAATCATTCTTATATTCGTCCACGTGCCCCACGCTTGAGGTAAATAGGTAAATTGGGCATGAAGTTTTCAATGAATAAGTAAATATGCATAGCACGCACACACACATGTACATAAGTATATACATGCATGTGTATATATATATATATATACATATATGTATATATATATATATATATATATATACATATGTATATATATATATATATATATATATATATATATATGTATATATATATATATATACATATATCAATAAACTCTTAAGAAACTAGTTTTGACAATTTTGACTTCAGTAGTGTCGGAGTGTTGAGAATGTGTTAACACGTATATTTTCAGAATATTTAATACAAATGTGAATAGTATTCAAATAGTTGTAACTCGCTTTTCTCTAACATACAAAATTGAAAAAGTATATTTCGAGTTTCCATTTATCTTCCCGAAATTCCGATGTGAATTTTTATAGTGTTATCTATAGAGATAAATGCAAGTTAATATGCTTCATCGCTAGGCCAAATGCCAAAATTTCACTCCAAACAGTTTCTGAAAAAACGGCTATGACACAGAGATATGTATAGTTTAAAATACAACTTATTTTGTATAGTTGTAGAGCTACCTACAACTATACAACTCTAAATCTCAAGATACTCTATTTCAGAAATATTTTAAAAACAGTCATATCTTTTGTACTATTCACCTCTCACAACTTGTTAAAATGATGAGACATGATGTTTAATGAACTTTTCCGAATTTATTTTTAACCTATTCGTTCGTTGGAATGCTGCCTTGTGATATTTCTCACAAATTTTTTATGATATTTCTCATGCAACTTTGCAATTCACAAATTTGAAACTTAAATAAATAACGCTAGATGGAAAACGAACTTGTCAAAATAAAATTTTATGAAACTTTTTTTTATGAAACTTTTCATAAAAGATGTTCTTGAACGAAATTGGCGTTTGAAACAAGTTTAAAAACAACTCTAAGTATAACAATTATAAAAACTAAAATGACGATCAACTATTTAAAAATAAAGTTTTTTGATAACACCAAATAATTGTAAACAATCGATATATGTCTGAACCGAGACAGCTTATTGCTCGCGAATTCCGAATTCCGTAATTTGAATAAACTAACTTTAAATTCGTGAGAGTGTGTAACCCTTTCCATCTATTCATCTGTAAATACTTGTACATCCGCATTTATCTGTTCACTTTAAAAGTTATTTTACCGTGATAAAGCTAAGCGAATGAAACGAAATTGATCGGTTTTCTGAAAAGTTTTTATTTGAATTAGTCCATATTTATTCGAATTAATGGAATTAAAGACGTTTCAATAAAAGCTTAGAGGAATATTTCGATAGGCTATGTAAGTTATAATATACGTGATCTTGTTTTTAAATTGTTTATTAATTTATTCCGTAATGCCAATAATTAGGGTACACATTTTTTTTTACTTGCGTATAAGTAATCAAAACTTGTCAATTCTTTTAAATTCAATTCTTTTTGTTCATTTTTGGTTACGTGATTGGTTTTCGTAAAATAATTATCATAGCCAACAATTTCCTTATTAATATTGTATTAGCTACTATAGTCATAAATGTTTCTATCCTTGCTTATATGGATTCACACACATTAACAAAACAAGAATTTATTCACTTTGTATTTCGGACACTATATATTGAAATTGTAAGGCACTGAATTTTTTGTGTGAGTAATATTAATTTTAAAAGTTTTGTGAATTTTCAGTGTAAGAAAATTATATTAAACTTCAGAAACATTTAAGACATTGACATGATAAGTGTTGAATGTTGAATATATTTGGCGTTAATTTTGTAGAAATTCATTATTCTCAATTAAATGAAACTACTCACGTATTACTCTACTTTCTTTATTTTCTTTACCACGACCTAGGTTTCGTTGCATTACAACAGCTTTAGGTGGGCTATTAGTAAAGATTACCTATTGAGTACATCCAACAGCATTTACATGTTTCAAAAACAATAGCGGAAGTTGGGTTTTTATGGGTTTCCCCATTGCTTATGTTAGTGAGTTTATTGTAGGGAAGCAGTGTAGGTTTTATTATATGTCCGAGAGTTATACGATATACAAGTATTTTAGTGATGTAATAAATTAAATTGATTTTATTCTATGAGATTACACAATGCGAATGTTCCGGTGTAGGTAATAAAATTAAATGGAAATTATTATCGTTAATATATTTATACAAAAGCAATGTTATCTGATAGTTAGAATAAGGTTATACCACTAATTCTACATATCTCCGGTTTTATTTATTAATTTATTTTTCTTTTTTATTTTTTTAAATATTGAATATATTTGGCGTTAATTTTGTAGAAATGCATTATTCACAATTAATTGAAACTACGTGATGTAGTATTATTTCTACTTTCTTTAACCACGACCTAGGTTTCGTTGTATCACAACATCTTCAGGTGGGATATTAGCAAGTAGAAAGTAGAAATTTTATTTTTTTATTTATTCATTTATTTTTTTGTACATTTTACATATTTATATTTAGATGTGTATTTAGTTGGGCTGAAACAATTTGAAGAGTGCTATACTATCAATGTTGTCTAAATATATTATGTCTAGAAGATATTAGGTATGGGTGATGACATTATATTTCGTCATCATTCCAAAAAATGCTAATTGTGGTGATAAATTTCTGACTTTTGCCTAGTTTCTACTGGATTACGAATAATGTATAAATCAGCCACAAAAATCCAACCGGCGTTGCGCAGTATTCTACATTAGTTCATATGTAATAAATAATATTATATCGTTTCCGAAGAACAATAACACAATGCAAGAAACTTATGGAAACTTTAATAGACGTCTTATTTAGAAAATTGGCAAGTGGCGTAAAGATTTGCCTACATATAAAGAAAAATGGACTTGCCAAAAATAATTGAAATTGAATTAATATAAACTTGAAATTAATGCATATGACTAAAGAATTGTAGATACTTGATATAACTTTTAAATTAGGGCTTGGAAAGTTTTTGCTCCCACAAAAAGTTGTTTTGAAGCTGGCAACTTTTAGTTACAATGAAAAATTCACCACTGAATAAGTTTAATTAATACAAAGAATTTTATAGAAAAATCTATAACCACATTTCGGATTACCAAATCTCGTGACGGCAAATTCGAAATTTAAAAGTTACGCATTAAAAATGGAATACTACTATTTGAAAATGCCGAAGTGGTATCAAATCCCGTAGTGGGAGTTCTACTCGTATTTAATTTTTTTTATTGTCGTGAATATGCAAAGATAGCCCTATTTAACCCACTGGTATATTTTATAAAGTAACATCTATCGCTTAAACTAATAAGGTAAAAATTATAAAAAAAATATCATTACTAAAATTTTATCGAAAGTTTCCCTCAAAAAATAAATGAAAGATTTTAAATTTTTTTTTCTTAATTGAACACATGTCTATGCTTGTAGTTATTACTCTATTTATTGTAGTAATAATATTAGACTTTGTAAACGGTGTAATGGGAATATTACGTGTACATTTTCATCGAAGTGTGTACGCAGCCTTGGTGGTGGTATTTTCAATCGAACTTGACAAATGTATGCCTTATTAGAAAAACTTATTTACTGCTGCAGAACTGCATTGTTAGAAAGATTTGTAATATTTAAACTACAATCCCACCACCTCTAGAGCATAGTTAATATTATTACAAAACATAGCCTCTATTTGATATAATATGTATGTATCCCTGGCGTCACGGAAGAGCTGACCAACTTCCACACGTATTCTTAGAAAACAGTAAAGGGAAGTTTTGCTAACAATCAGTTTATATTACACGACATTCCACAATTATACTTGCCTCTCGAAGGAATGGTATAGCGTAAAGATATTTGTAGAAAACAAAAAACTAAAGAAAAAACTTGGAATGTAAATATAAAAGTAATTCAAGAACAGATCGACTCGATTCGAATAATATAAAATCAGCCACAAAAGTCCTACCGGTACCGGTTAATATTTTTAATTTTTTAATGTATAATATATATAGTGTATTTTCCTTTTCGAATAATAGTAATACATAACGCGAGAAACTTAAGGAATTTTTCATACTACACTAAAAAACCAGACCAATTCCCTACATTGTTTTTTGACAACCAAGCACTTTTTTGGCTTGCTATTTTCGTGTTTATAAAATTAATTAAAAATTATGATGGACATTTTGTATAGACAGATATTTAAAATAGCCAAAAATAAATTTCATGAAATCTTTATTTTTTAAATTTTTGCTCCATCTATTTTGAAATTTAAAACTTACCTTTTTTCATTTTACAAATATGCATTTTCCTATTAATTATGATCCAACCATCTAATAGAAAAAGCCGTATAACAATTATGACGTAATAACGCAACAAAACGTAAAAATGAATGAGTTTCAAGTCAGGGTATAATGCAAATATCTGATAGCAAAATCGCTATTTTATTGTTAACAATGTGTTAGGATGTGGCCATAATCACAGTCATAGTTTTATTCAAAATTAGTACTTAAAGCACCTTTAAACACATAATTTTTTACTATTTCTGCAAAAAAAAATGATAATAACATTAGTATATTAAATATCAACTAATACAAGTACATTATTATTATAAAATAAAACGAAAATCTCAAGTTTCCCAAATGTCAAATTTAAAAAATAAAAATATTACCGATGATAATAACGGAATTGATTATAATTTTAATTGTAAAATATTTATACATCAGTAATGATTCGTCCAGTGTAATAAGCCTTTCCTATAAGAATGTTTTTCACACTCTGGTCTGGAAATGAAAGCCTTCAAAAACTTTAACAGTTTCAGGCAGTTTATTAAAAATATTGGCACTATGATACGTACAATTTTTGAGACCCCGGACTGCCGGTGCTTAATCCTTCTAATGTTATGCCTGTACCTAATACTATATTCGTGTTCATCACAATTTAAGGAAACATTTTTAACACTTTTGGCATAAAAAATATTTGCATATTTGCAAGCACTAAGCATAGCTATGACCTTTAAACCTCGAAATGCCTCCTTATATGAGTCTTTAGACCGTAGATCAGCTAAATATAGAATTATGACTTCCTAGGAAATAAAAATTATATTTAAATCTGTCGCAGTAACCTTAATTTTCATGTCATCATGCTGTGGAAACAAGAAAAATAAACGCCTCCGCGGCATCCAACCTGCAATATTCCACAGCCTTTTTTACAATGAACGTGACGGCACTGCACTTACTTTTTTGAGCTATCTCTGAGATATGAATGTCCCATTTGAAATTTTGATCAAAGAGCTACACTTCACAATTTTATTTAGGATTACTTTTCTCCTCTAATTTTATCAAGAAATACTTTTTTATTAGCGCTCCAATCAAGTCGTTTCCACATTTTTCATTTAACAGCAAAATGAAGAACATTTGTCTTATTCATATTCAGCAATAAATTATTGTCTCGAACTACCTATGTAACTTGCTCAAACTTTCTTTAATAACATAAGAGACATTTTTTTAAAGAGGGTCTTTTATAATTAAAGTCGTATCATCTTCAAACATGAAAATGTTAGTTTTCCTTGAGAACATACACTGACATTATTTATGTTAACTAGAAAAAGTGAGAGACCTCACACCAATCCTTGAGGTACACCATATTTGATTAGATGTGACTCCGATTTAAATGATTTAAAACCTACTATTTGGGATTATTCTGACAAAAATCGTAAGTTTTGTTTTCCTTTCTCTTATACCATAATATTCCAGCTTGCCCATCAGTACTTATACTGTAGTTCACGCAAACAAACGCTTTTGACAAATCGCAAAATAGCCCCAAATTTTTTCCATGAGCGCTAATAAAATAGCTGTGACTGCAGCAACTGAATATGTTTTGGATTCTGCTCTCAGGAAATCGAATCGATTGCAATTGATAGTGCCATCAACCATCAGAAAATCCATCAACCAAATCACTATAAGTTTCCATAGACTTGAATAGCGATAGAATAGAAACAAGACGATACTTTTGCACTTCACTCCTTGTAACCGTCTTGAAGAATATTATTACTTTCGCCATCTTCACGGGATTAAGGAACAAGCCTGTTCGCAGGCATTACTAATACCTTACTGAATTCTTTATTAACTTAGGGAAAAGATCCAAAAATCCAAAAATCTCAAAAATCCACGGATGACATTGGATTAATTTTTACATACATAATTTATTTGGTCCATGGTAAAATTTGGAATTATAAAAGCTTTCAAATTTTTGTTAGTACACAGAGTTAAAAAGACAAGGTCACTACTTTAGATGCAGATTGACAGAGAGACGTTCAATTAGTGTTTCTCTTTAAATTTGGCATATATTTAGTAAAATATTTGGCAATCTAAATATTATCATTTCTACTCTATTTTTTAATTTATTGGAAATGTAATTTATTTTATTAATATATTTATCACAAAAGTTTGAAATTTCTGTCTTTATTTTTTTTAAGTTGTCTTAATTTCATTAGGTGCCTGAATAATTTATCGCTTTGTATAATTTCGTTTAGCTTCCACGAATACCATTTTAAAAATTCTAATTATTTTGGCACATAAACCTTAGAGTTATCATTATTGAATATTTCTGATAAATTATAAAACAAGAAAAAATTATCTCGAGATACTCTTATAGCAGGTATGACCCAGTTAATTGCTATAAAATTATTAAAACAAAAGTTATTTATTAAAAAATCTTTGTACATGGTAATTAATAAATATTGGCCGTAGTTTGCCTTTAAGATTCTCGATATTATTCGTTGTCACATGCCTTCCTATAATCCGTTGTATATTTAAGTCATCAAAACTAGTACCCAATTTATATATTTATTCATAGTGTTTAAACTCAATGTATTTAAGCAAACTCTTATTTTCTACCCTCATATTCATAATTATTTTATCAATACGTATTGAAGACCAACTATTAACAATTGTTTATTCATAGAAACGTCGATTTAAATAATTACTATCTTAAATGACGAAAAGTGGATTTTGGCGAGTTGATAGAATTGAAAAATTAATATTAAAATCCCCATATAAAATTATTTTCTTTGTGATATTTTATGTCAATGTAGCTTTTCAAATTATTTCTTAAAAACCTATGATTTCTCTAGTGGCACGGTATAAACATTTAAAATGTTATATGTATAAAATTAAGCATAACTTGCTTTAAAGTTTTTCTTCCGATATATTTACAAAATCTAGCCTCTTACTAAATTTTAAGACACCTCTAAACAAAATACACGTCCTATTCCCCCCCCCCCTCCTTTCGCACATTAAATACAATGGTATGATACTAATAATATTACAATATATGAAATTATTATAAAGCAAGACTTGATGTTTTATCCATGTTTCCGTCAGACACAACACATCTATAGAATCATCATTTAAACACAAACTTTCTTGTTCTTTACCTGGTTAATCCTGAATATTTTAAAGAGAATATTGTAATATTTCCTTTAAAATTTTGCGTTCTAATTTTCAAGTTTTTACTCACCTTGAAATTTATAAGAATCTTCTTTGTGAGTTACTTTGTTAGTGAGCATATGTTCACCATAAAATTGGTGATATTTTCCATTAAATTGGCGATGTTTTCCGTTCAATTAGGAACATGTTCTCCATTAAATTGGTAAGGGTTGACCATTAAATTGGTGATGTTTATCATTAGATTGAGAATACAAACTCCATTAAATTATAAATGAGTTCATCATTAAATTATTAATGTTCACATTAAGTTGGTGATATCTCCCATTAAATAAGGAATGTGTTTATCATTAAATTGGAGATGAGTTCACCATTAAATTGGTAATGCTCTTTATTTAATTGATGATGTTTACCATTAAGTTGGAATATGATCTCCCATTAAGTGGGGATAAGTTCATTATTGAATTGGTGATATTTCCCATTTCATTGTAAAAAAATGTTTTTATTTAAGTTGATAAAAGGCTTACAAACCTTTGACGGCGCTGTGCATCAAGACCCGGGATTATATTTCCTACACCTCATCGAGCAAAGCTGAAGCGGTAGTCTGGTTAGATACAAGAGATAACCCTTGTAGTGATTGTGCATTCAAGATGTCTAAGATTCTATGTGCCTGATCTTTCACCATCGCCAGTAACTTTAAATTTCAAAGCCGGCAACGTTTCAGTGGATATAAGACATGACAGCAGAAGATATTTTAACAAATTATTTTGAAATAATCAATACAATACCTTAACAAAGGAAATAGCAGCTATATTTCTATTGTCAAGAGGAATTGAAATATCTGCTATCTTGCCAGGTGCAAACACCAGAGGTAGTGAAGAAGTGAAGATTTCAGAATAGCAATCGTAAAAATATATTATTGTTCTCCATTCAAAAGAAAACAAAGCAAATATACGAAAGACATATTTTTTGCTTCGTCAAGCAAGACGAATGTGTAAGTTTGAATTTTTTTTATTAAATAAGGAATCATGTTAAGGAATGCAAATTTGATAAATGAGGTGATCATATAGTTGATAATGAGTAATAGAAAGCTGTAAACGGTGGGAAAAGCCAAAAAAAATACTTGTTCACAATGAATGACGTAGTTACATTGAATAGTGTTTAGAGAAGCAAATTCGCAAGGAGTGTTAAATAACCAACTAGAAAGCTACGAACTCGAAGAAAAAAAGCAAAATTAATGATAATTATTTAGTGATGAACAAAAAAAATATTTTCTACGAGGAAAAATTGGAACAAGCTAAGCAATAGGAAGAAAATGTAATGGCGTAAAGAGTTGGGCTGTTATCGAAGATGCGATGAAAGGGAGTTAAATAAAAAGGAAAGAAAAAGAGAAATGAAGTATAAAATTACAAACAACAATAAGAAACCACAGATTGTCAAAAACAGGATAAATACCTTGAGATATTACAAAATCGGTTACTTATAAAATGCGGATATAGAACAAAAAATAAAACGTGATATATGCGACTTGTAAATATTAAGAAATGTATCAAATAAATAAGAGTAAATAAAACCTTGTTAGCAGCAGAACACTCTTAGCTTTAAAGAGTTAGTTTGAAGCTGGAAAAAAATTGATAGGTGACAGTGATAAGCTTTAATATTATGAAAGTATATCTTGGTATAAATAGTTCATACGGGCACGAAATAATATTGGATTCTGATATAAACTGAAATAGTAAGTATCTTCATAGATTTCATCTAGCTTTCCTATATTAAAGGTGAACAGAGAAGTCTCTTTATAGATTGATATAAGACGCGCAAATAAAGCAACACTTCAAGAGAATTGTGTTAGTTTTCTTGAGACATTTACCACCCAAGATAAGAAAAGAAAAATTATTTACTAAACGTTAAGGATGTATTCTCTCAAGTTCAACTCAGGCCTAATTTTTGACATCTGACGACTGGCATGGTATCCTTCGATCTTTACAGAGACAAAATATAAATATATCGAATAAAGTCTACAGTCCGCTAACATTTCATATATTCCATAATTATTTTTTAAATTTCTTGGGTCACCCCACCAGAACTTGAGATATTATAACTATTATATAGATATAAATTTATAAAAAAAGTTGTGCCATAAGCAATGTACAAATCTTTAACTTATTTTGAGCAGTATGTGCATTTTAAATGAATCATCACCAATTTTAATCGTTATAATAAATGTTTTTTGAAATTATTACTAAAATATCCTTTTTATTCAGACCGTTTACATGGCCAGGGGTTACTCTCACAATTTCTTCCAATGAAGCATAAGGTTTGCAATAAGCAGTAACATCCATATCACTATTAAGCCCTGCACGAAGATAAAAAGTGTGAAAAATCCAAAGTTGAAACGTTGTTTCAAAATTAAATAAAGAATAAAAATCATACTTCATTTCTTGTACATTTTTTTTAAATTATTTTTTTTACAATGATTGGCAAATACTACTTATTTGTTTCTGTATTCGAATTTTATTTTTAGAGGTAATATAATCAGTAACACTTTTAAAACGAATATAGGTTGTTCGTCGTTCCATTCACACTTCGGTCTATATAAACATTTAAGGATTTTATTTTTTCCTATTTTATTTTTCACAAATGTCTACTTCTTATTATATTTCGCAGTATGTAGTCTTATTTCGCAGGCGTAAATATTTTGTGAATATTTAATAAAGTATAAAATTTTGAATCATGGATGTAGTTTTCTGATAAATAAAAGATCCCATCAAAATCACAAAATCCAATAATGGGGCAAGTCTACTTTACATAATCATATTAACTTAAAAGAGCGTTGAAATCAAAATAAGCTAAATTTGAAGTAATTTTTTTATGTAGAATTAGAATAATGTTGAAAGTTAAAAGTTCGTGTATAAAAATTGCCAAATATTTAACTTTAAAAACCTAATCAATTCAAATATAAAAGTTAAGTCAGGTATTTAAATAGTTTATACGTAACTTTTAGATATCAAATGAATATATATATATATATGTGTGTGTGTGTGTGTATGTATGTATATATATGTTTATATATAATATAAACATATATATACATACATACACACACACCGTAACTTAATAGAGTATTACATAATTGAATACTCATTGTTATCTTAAGGCTAAATGATCACTTCATAGATACTCTCTTAACTACCTGAATTATGTATACCGACTTAAATTATTTACTTTGCTAGTAAGTTATGAAATATGTATATTTTCAATAATACGTTATTTTTCTACAATTTCTGATAAAATTTAAATAAATAATTTTATAAGTGTAGCATAATAAATACGTTAAGAAAATTATTTACTTGAGATCATTAAAATTGCAGTATATGAATTTAGTTTCAAAAATAAAAAATACGTAATTTTAACCATTACCGATATAGTACACTAAAATGTCTACAACGGTGTACATAACAAAAGCAACTTAAATTATAGCTAGTGAAATCATGCAGTAAAGTAATTATTTTAGCTGAATATTCCAAAATTGAACATTAAAAATTATTTATTCAACATATAAACTGGACATATAATTAGATACGGGGTTCATAAGAAACAAATATAAAATGACTGAGTTATTTTACTGAGACCGAAACTAAATGTGGCGGAACTAAAGTTTTGTAGAGGGAAATAGACCTCATGTTGGAAATCTCATGTCGGAAATACCTCGTAGAACGTAAAACGAAATTTGAATTTTGATAAAGAATTTTTACTAGGAGTTTAACTTTTACTTAAATGTAAATTTGTTTATAATCGGAGCATGGGATAATAATAAAAACAATAACATTTCTCCCGCATAAGCCTTCTAGAAAATTTTTGGTAGCATCGATATTTTTTAATGCACAGCACAAAATGCCATAAAATCTGATTGTATGCTTAGGTACGTATCTTTAATTATTATATATATCTCATGAAGTTCGACAAGTCCTGATGACACCAAAATAGTCTAATAGAAGCTGCAGGGACCGATCGTATGTGCCAGCGGAAATTATTTGGGTGGAGTACGCCTATATGCTGGTTAATAATACCTGGAGGGATCATGGGTATATTTTGACCTACGATATTGCGCCGAAAGATATGGGGATACATTTTTTTTGTTAGATTGAGGTATGCATTTAATACAATAAAGAAGTTTTTCTAATATAACTGAAATCTTCTGGAATATTCTTCGAAACCCTCAAGTGCCATATAATTAGATGCAAATGATATAATTATTTATTATGCATAATTTTTATAATAATTTTATAACTTATCTAGATCCCTTATCTCGAAACTTTGCGTGTTCTATTTAGAGATCTAAAATATCTATAGAAAGTTCATTTTACAAAGTATTTTTATTTGTTTTGGGTAGGTATTGAAATAATGGCATAAAAAAGTAGCATTAAATAATTAAAACGGTCTAATATCAACTCCCTTTTCCCTTCTGGTAAAGAAAGTAAAGTCGCACAATGCCACTTTTGTCCCTAACTCTTTGCATACTGGGAATGGACTACCGCGGGCATCGACTACTGCACCATAGTTTTTCTTAGCAGTCTTTTTTGGTAAGGATCTAAAGACGATTAAATATGTATATCTTAATAATAGAGAAAACAGGAATAGCTTCAGAACAATATTCGCATAATAAATACGCTTGGCTAAAAGTTCCTAAATAAGAATGACAAACTACGAGAAACGTTTCGTAGTTTAATAAATTTACAAAAAAACGGGTTATTTGAATGTCATAGGTTTGGAGAAAAAAAGAAAGAGAAGGGATGAAGCGCGAAAGAAAAGGGATACAAGCAATAATAATGCGATTGAAATAGGAAGTCCCGATATGTTGAGAATGATTTAAACCATATGTGTAAGGTGCATTTTTGATGTAAGCATTCAATTATTTCAATGACTTAGGATATGACTAGGCAAGAATTATTTATAAAGATGATTAATATTATGAAATGATCACAATGCGTATTTTTTAAACGTAGAATTTAGATAATCCGCTAAACCCGACGCCTATATTGTATTATAAAGTAAATTATATATTATATAGCAAATTATACATTTCATCAAGATTTCCTTTATGTGAATAGTGAATAGGACGCTAAGGGGCTAAGAAATATAAAGTAAGTATTTACACTATAAGTATCTTGTTTTTATCAATTACGATACATACAAAAGACAAACTGTTCGGTGTATATTTTACACTACATGAAAATGATATAGGATTTATTTTAATCATAAAAAAATTTCGTTTCCTCATAATTGTAGATTTAATTACAAATTTCCTGAAGGGCTGCATTAAATATGTTCTTATATAATAAATTGGGAACAATTTTGTTTACATCATATGTAGATATATATTTTTAAATATATATCTATATATTTTCGATAATTTACCAGTAATAACTACACCTTCGCAAAAGTAATTCGTTTTAGATGCATTAATCAGGTGCTTGGTTTTAATACAGCAGACAAAGTACCCATACTGGTAAACTACAGATTCATATTTCTTCTTCTACAAGAAATAACAACAAGTTACGTTTTTTGCATATGTATGTCAATATTGAGTAAAAAATTGATCCTTTATGAATCAATAATTTATTCCCTAAAATATTTTGGAAGAAATATTGGCGGAAAAACGAAGCTGGATTTAGGACATGGTTTCTATATGTATCAGTATTTCTTTAAAATTCTCATCGCGATGTTTGTCCAAATTGAACTCACTATATAAATATATTTAGGTGATAAAATAACAGTAAGTATTTATTACTCTTTCAGGATATTTTGTGGCATAATTAACAAACTAAATACTTGAAATTTTTTCTATTGTAAATAGTATTCATTTTAAGGTAAAATGAAAAAAATTGTTATCGTTCGTAATGCTTTCTTATAATTAATTAATAATGTTATATAAAATGTTTATCAATATTTACGTGACTTAAATTACATAAAACATATTTTATAAGATTACCATCGCAAAATCAAAGAAAACGGGTGAGGATAAAAATTAATTAACAGAAGACTGGAATGAGTAGTAATAAAGAAATAAGATAAAGGTGAACTAGATAAAGTAATAACTTTTACGAACAAAACTTTGAGCAACCAACTCATTTGTAAAGTTTGAAACGCTTAATAAAGTGCCAAGTTAAGCAGCAAGTTAGTGAGTTCTGAACGTATTTTTCATATCCACTTCGACTTCAAGCATCTCATGAACTAGAAAATTAACTCCTTTTCGAGCATTCTACGTGAAATATTTCAAAGTTTCGCCGAATTATGTTCATAGACAGTGATATACGACTGTACTCTCTATGTAGCGGCTGGTTCTCTACAGCCTTGTTTTCATGTATATATGCAAAGTAAATGCTGAGAAAGCAACTATGCAGTAGTGAATTTTTAAATGAACATTTTGTTATCACTTCGGTGACATCAAAGCATAAATTGTTTAACGGTAAAAAAAGATAGAATTGAGGGTATCTTTGCTTTTTATATACCTATATATATTTTCACAATTTTGTATACAATTCGAATGCAGTGAATTACGGGAAAACACACCGTTTAATGGCTAACAGCGGTTGAAAATATTTGATGCAAAAAATATACGGAATTTCATGGTCTAATTATTTATTTCTACATAATGTTCCGTTTTAATTTATATCATTTTCGCAGTTTCATACTTTCTAACATGTACTCTTATAATTTCTTTCATCTATCAAAGTCGTAACATGTATATGTGTAGCATGTAAGGAGTGGATGAGTTTTTTTATGAATATGAATAGATATTTAAAAAAATATGATAAAAGACAGTTACATAAGGAGAATGAAAATTAAATAGAAAAACATTTTTGTTAAAATATTTTGTTTATGATAATGTCACCCCCTCCTATATAATATATATGGTATAAACCGTGTATTTGGTGGAAGACGTATAAACCATGGCACGGGTGCCGCACGCAATGCCGAGAAGAATATGTAAAATGGGAACGTTTATCAATAGTTGTATTGACTATATGTCCGAATTCCGTATAAAAGTATATCCCAAGAATTAACCACGCGGTTTCCATTAGTGCAACAATAACTGAACAAAATTATGTTTGTAACACAATTATACAGATGACTTTGAAGAATATTATTCACCGAAATTGACTAATTTTTAAGAAATCTCACCTTAAGTTGAATTAAATAGTTTTTTCAAAGAAATAATTTTAAAACTTTGTTTAGACACATTTCAGCTATTTCATCATTTGAGATCATTTCGATCATGTATTTAATGATCTCGACAGTAACACCTGCCACTGTTGTCATTATTCACCTCAGTATTGACCACTAAAAAAAACGCAGCTCAGGGGCTATCGTTGAAGTTATTTCAAAACCCAAAATTTGGGTTTTAAATTCAAATACACAATGTAGGTTTCATTAAAATGTAGGAAATATGTTTTATCATATCACTACAATATGAAACTGAAACAATTTTGGGTAATGTTAAAAATATACGCAACGCTTTTAAATGATTCTCCCCGCAAATTGTTGAAACTAAACTAATATTATTACAATGTAAAGGACAAGTAATTAACATTCAAATAAAAGTTTTAAAAATTACTTTTTTCCCCGATGACGTACGTCAATATAATTTCTGTAAATGATATTTTCTTGAAATAAATAAAATAAAAAAATTAATGCTATCTCCAGAAAGGTAAAGTTTTTTGCTATAGTTAAAAGTAAATAGTATATTTTATTAGTTATTTTCAGTGTAGAGTGAGAGTATAATGTTCTTTCTCATTACATTAGCTCTTAAGCATTTTCATAATTTCCTCACATTTCCTCAATATTCTGTGCATTCGTCTAAGTCTAGGGATACTGAAACTGCAATTGATTTTTTTATGTTTTCAGTAGAATGTCATTGTATTCAGTTAATGCTGTATTAACATGAGATTTTTCCGATATCCATTTCTAGAATTTGGAATATGATTCAGCAAGAATATCGCCAATAATTAAAGGATCAAGATTTTCATGATTAGAACGAGGTTTTACTGTTATGGGTTAAGAAAATTCTGAGAACAGAACCTGAGTATCGTTGCGGATTTGATTATACGGAGGGTTTGATTATAACCTGATTCGACGTGTATTTATTTGATGGTTTATTTCTTGTTTATGATATTCGGAAGATTTGTTATGGATAGATTTGTATATTTATATAGGTATGTTCGAATTTGTCTTGATTTCGTGGACAACAGCATTACTTTTATTAAACTGATAGGAAGGTAAGTGAAATATATCGGAAACATAGGTAATTTCTTCGTTATTTTAACGTAAAATTCGGAGTAGATTTCAAACGTGGTTAGTGTTTGAAACGAATGGAAAAAGTGTGTCAAGGAGAAAAGTATTATATTAATTGATAAGCAGGTTTCAGTTTGCATGTGGTTAGATGTAATTTCAAATCAGATTTCACTGAACAGATTTTTCGGAAATATCTACGACAGAAATATTTATTCTGTTATTGTCTTTTACTTGGACTGAAGAGTTTGTAGTGAGAAAAGATTCAGATATAAGCCGATTGAGTATTATGGATTGTTTAATTTCGGGGCTGGACACCGAATTTCGATTATTGTTTCGCTGCGAGTATACATTGGTGCAGTGAATTACTATCGAACATTATAATTGTATATTTTCCGGGTACTTATAATCTATTATGCATTCTGAGTTCGTTATAAAATGGTTACCTATAATGCCACTGTAATCGATATAAATTTTGTCGACTCTATAAAATTTATATTATTCTTTTGATTGGGCGTCTGGAAAAAATTACAAGTCGAATGAGTCGAGGGACTACCCTCGACTCATTCGACTTGTAATTTCTTCCAGAATATACCACTAGGTATATTACCTTTTAAT
Source organism: Druceiella hillmani (assembly GCA_039881145.1). Lineage (NCBI taxonomy): Eukaryota > Metazoa > Arthropoda > Insecta > Lepidoptera > Hepialidae > Druceiella > Druceiella hillmani. The sequence goes on along the minus strand of JAYKKI010000012.1, from coordinate 45,381,770 downwards.
TCATTTTATTTAAAGTGTACAAAGTTTGCTTGTTTGTTTAGAGTATACAAGGTTTGCATTAAATATTTTTTTATTAAACATATCGATGAACTGTTATCTACTAAAATGATAAGTGATGGAGAGATAAGGTTGTTTTTAAGATAATATGAGGTAAAAGCATGTTAGGTTGGAAGTGATCTCAAATATTTTTTCTGAATTGCGAATCGATGTTTTGTTTTAATTTAAGTAGTTTATTATTATTGTTTTTAATAGATATTAGTCAAGTGTGTAATGAGAATAGTTGAAGTATCGGATGTGTTCGTTTTGATAGTTTTAGTTATGTCATTATTATTAGACTGGTGCTTCTTTGCTTGTTGGATTGTTTTTTGATTGGAGATGAGTCTAGGACTGGTTATCCTATCTGTTAGTCTTATTTTATTTTTTTTTAATGACTTAGACCTACTTTTACTTTTTGGACCTTATTAGAATTGTTTTTTGATTGAGTTTGGGACTGGGTACTCCGTCCGTTGGCCTTATTTGGATTGTTCTTTGACTGGCCGTGAGTTTGCAGTAATTACTCTGTCTGTTGGTCTTATCGAAATTATTAAAAGAGATGCTGATGTTGAAAGAAATATGTAGTCTCGCTCGACACCATGTAGAAACATTTATTAGAGATACCACTCCTGCAATATATTACCACTCCTGCAATATATTTTTCTACTTGGATTGCAGGAGTAGTCATTATCTTTTACGAAAAGTATACGGGGTTTGAAGTAAAAATTTGCTCTTTAACCATAAGTGGGCGATTGTTTGGATTTGTAAATACTGGCCCGGTTCTGAATTTATCATCATTATATTTTCTTATACAGCAGACTTTGAAAGTGTGAACTATTTTTTTTATATTAACGGCAATAGATAAAATCTCTACAGGGAAAGAAGTTGGTTGATTTTGATGTGTTATTTTCAAAATTAAGTTAGGTGACATTCGCTCACTAAGTTTTGGCTTTCAGATGTGCGTCTCTGTAAATCAAGGTATTGTTGATTTTGTCCACAGTTATGAAAAGGTTATCGCTTCTTTTCAATTTCTCCACAAAATTCCGACACAGGATTATATTTGAAATTTATGGATAAACACCCATAATAAAACTTTCATTACTCCCAATCGTCCCTGGAGTTCTCGTTTTACGTTATTATATATGACGACCTCGGTTAAAAGTTCGTCTCTGCATTGAATCAAATTACGAATTACGATTTTTACAAGTGTTGTACAGCTTATAATGTTACGAGGTGCGTGTTTTACATTTAAGACGGCGATGATCGGTATGCTGTCAGTGTTGGGCTTTGAAGCAGATTCTCGAGGAATATGTGCTGCTGGCGTCGACTGCTCGATGCCACTTGCTATGCTGAGAGACAGGAAACTATCGCGTTACTATCCCGGTTTGTATAGCTAGATAATATTTCATTTTGGATGACTTCTGGAATACTAAATACCCTTAAATTGGTACATATGCCTGAATATGTACGGAACATTTGTTGTGCGTGTTTTAAACCTGCTTAACAAGTTTCATTTTTTCGCTGTTAAAGGAGTAGTTATAGTAATCAATACGATATTTAACGACAAGTTAAACATTTAAGTTTAAAAAAGTTAGTTACATAAATGGAGATATATTTCAAAAGTTAGTTACGTTAATGGAAACACATTCATAGATATTATGTATAATAAAAGTATTAATGTGTAACAAGTTATCATAGATTTTTATCATAACGTTTTAATATTTACTTATGACAATATTTATTTATTCTTAATACATAATATTTGGCTTAACGAAAATATTAATAAAAGTTTTTCTTTATATACATATTAGATGTAAAATAATAGTAGGGATCTGGTCTTGTATTGAAGTTCACGTGAAAATATGAATGAAACTAAATGAAAATAATACAAACTCGAAATAGGCTCTTTTAAGGGAGATATTTGATCTATATTCTTGAATTTCTTGTAACGTTGACGATAATAATAAAGAAGAGATCACCGATAAATAATCACTTAATTCGGATTACCAGTAAAAACTGGTAATCCGAACTAAGTGATAATTTACCGGTAATGTCTTCTTATTGGTCTATATATCATAAATTTCTCAGAGATATCTTAAATATCTAGAAGTGAGGAGCTAATATTTGTTATAGTAATAGTTAGGGACGGTACCAAACAGGGATAAAATACAACAAAAATTAAGTTAGGAAACATTTTTAGTCCATCTTGTTGAGTGAGGTGTGGCTATTAAATAACGAGACTGACGCTGTTACAGAAGAAGTGCGCATGCGCTAAACTTCAGCAAGCCACAGTTGTTATCGTGAAGCCTTCTCTTTAGAATACAATGTGTCTCGCTTCTGTAAACAAATAAGTATAACCGTAACCTTCATTTGCATTAGTGTCGTTTTTTTTGTTTTGCCAGAAAAATATTAAGTGTAACAGAAGAGCAACAAATTGTTGTGAAATTTCACATGAAACTTGGAAAAAATTCTACTGAAACATATAATTTATTGGAAGAAGTGTATGGCAATAATTTTTTAGCGTTCGTGTTTTTGAGTGGTTTTAACATTTTAAAGAAAGACGTTAAAGATGATTCACGCCCGGGGCGCCCTTTCAGGTCAAAAACTGATGACAACGTCGAGAAAATCGGTGACCTAATTCGATTTGACAGTCGGTTAAGTGTTCGTGCGATTATTGAAAATATACGAATTGATAAATAATCTGTATGGCAAATTTTATATAACAATTTTAATATGAAAAAAGTGTGTACCAAAATAATGCCTAAAATTCTCACTTTTGAACAACAAGAAAATCGCAAAAATGCTTGTATTGACACTTTGAATGCCATTAAAAATAACCCAAACTTATTAGAAAAAATAACAACATGTGACAAATCGTATTTTCTTACTTATGATCCTGATATGAAGCGCCAATCCATGCATGGAAGAGCCCCTCTTCACCGAGAGCCATAAAAGCTTGAATGAGCAGATTAAAATGTAAAACAATGATGATTGTTTTTTTTCGATATTCACGGGATTGTGTACTTTCAATGGGTTCCTGAAAGTCAAACTATTAATCAGCATTATTACCTTCACGTTGTTGCTGAAAAAATAAGGATAAAACGACCCGAATTGTCTAAGAACAAGTCATGGATTTTCCACCAAGACAATGCGCCGGCTCATTCCGCATTGTCTGTCAAGAGGTCTACCCAAGTTCAGCATCCCAGTGTAAGATCATTCACCTTATTCGCCGGATCTTGCGCCGTGCGACTTTTATCTGTTTCCTAAGGTAAAATCTACCTTAAAGGGAACCAGATTTGAGTCCGTTGAAGCTGTGAAAGAGAAAGCGGCACACGTCTCAAAGAAGCTGAGAGAAGAAGACTTCCAGTACTGCTTCGAACAATGGAAGATTCGCATGGAGCGTTGTAGGAATAGAGGAGGGGTATGTATTGAAGGTGATAATAAGTAAAAATGTATGAAATAAAAATATTTTACAGCATCAGTCTCGTTATACAAAGCTTTAAAAGACAGAATTTCATTAAAACTCTCGTTTAAAATAATCTCGGTTACCTTGTATAAAAAATATCAATATACGTAAAAAAATGCGGAATCCTTTTTCCGATCTCCTTCATGTTCCGATATGTATCTGGCCAGTTTTTATAAGTGACCTATAAATTAGTACCATATAATGATAAATATAATATAAAGAAAAAAGTAAAGTATTTTTGTATTGGAGTAAAATTCAATTGGCAGAAAAAAAATAGGTGTTGACGTGATTTAACGTCCAGTGTAGTAGAAAAGCTTTTAATTTAACGCTATTTTTTTATTTTCTTTTATTTTAGACAAAAATTATCTTTTCATTTAGAACATGTTTAAATTATCCGTTGAAACTTTGAGAATTTTTTTAAATTTATATTGATAATTTATTCTAATAACCGAAAAAGCATAATGGAACATTTTTAACCTGTTATGTTTAGGTAAAGCATGCAGCAGGTAATCACACGTGTTCTATTAAATGAATCTTACCAGAGCTATATTTTCCGTGATAGCAAAATTATGAGTTTGTTTTATGTTCGACTACACTTAATATTTGTATCCAAGGTTGTTTGTAAGATAGTATTTATATACCGAGATGTTACACCTTTTATACCATTTACCCTTCAAGGCGAAATTTCGTCATTAACTTTGCTGCTTATTAACTCAACGGATAAAGCGCTAAAAAGAGGAGGAAATACATTATATTTGAATTATCTGAGGTAAATTTAAAGGTTAAGTAAAAGAAGTGTAAACAAAAATAAATATGTACTAAATTTAACTATGGATAAACTTTTGATTGTTGCAAGAATCTGTACGAAAAAAATCAGAAAAAAATTTTACAGTATTACATCTAGAATTAATTATGGGGCTCACACGATACAAAATTCAGAAAAAAATCTCTATCCGTGACACAATAATTTTTTTAAACAGGCGATCTATAACAACGCAACCAAATATACCAATTTTTAACGTAAACTGGTTTTCCTATTTTGTCAAAGGCGATAGAGAGGAGAAAGAAAATGATAGGGTGCTACTGCACTACCGTGTCTCGACTAATTGCTTAATTGAACGACCTGACATGAGTGCAATGAAGAAATTAGTTAACGTTTTGACGAGAAGTTCAAACGTAACTATGAGTAGAATTTTTTTTATAAAAACGAAAAACCTCATAAAGTTTAGGCTGTAAGTACTAAGTCGCCGATAGAAATGTATGATAAGAGAATTAATTAATTTATTTATATTAATACATTCTCAACGAATACTCTTAAGCTTTTATTGGAAGTAGTTAGAAAATTACTGAAAAAACTGAATATAACCATAAATTTTACACAAATTTTGTGCAAAAAGGTTTTTAAAAAAACATTATTATCGTAATACTTGAGTGTTTATTCATAAAATAATACTCATTTAAATTAAATATAAGATGCATGATAGCATTTCTTTCATGATCGAACTAAATTTCTAATTTTAGTTAAGTGCATTGAGACAAACTTAGTCCGATGTTACATGAATTTTAGATATCTGGAAAAAAATGTGAAACTTACGTTATCGGTTTTTTATCTTATCGCTACAAAAAATTAGAAAAATTAGAAAAAAGTATTCTCCGAGTGAGTTATTAGGTTAAAGCGATAAAATTTTGAAGTATGCAATCGGAAATGCTGGTTCGAACCTAAAAATTGCCTTCTTTTTTAAACTAAAATAAAAAACCCTTAGTCTAATTTCTAATCATGAAGATAGCTTTAAAACTATTTAAAAAATGATTAATTTTCATTTCAGTACCATGCACAACTTTTTTAACTTTATTGAGTCCAAGGAGCTGCAATTTTCCAAAAAAAAAATAAAATACACTCGCGGAATATTAAAATTTCTTTGGTCTAATCATGACATCTATTTTTTTCTTCGCCTAGAAGTGGAATTGAGTGTGAAAACATTTTTTGGTGGCGAGTTTGTCAGATATTTACAGAAATATATAAAAGGCTTTTCTAATACATGTGACGATATTAGAGTTTCTTTTAAGAAAACACGTTATCTAAAATCAAACTATTCATTCTCTTTTTTAACTGCAAAATCAAAGATGGTAGACTTGTTTCTTCTGAAAAAATCAGAGGAAGACATTTTATAAATAATTTACATGTTTATGAAACTAGAATTTAGAATTAAAATAATAAAAGGTAATGAAAATAAAGCTGTATTAACTTATCAAAGAAAATTTTAGATACAACCTGTGATACAATCAAATATGAGTTAAATTTATAAATGTTCCTGCACTACAGTTTTAGTACAACATAAAAAACTCTGCCTCCATCAGTCACACACTCGTACTTTATGCAGTTCAAAACCTACTCGCATGAAATTTTGGAAATAGAGGCTTAGATAATGATTTAATTTAATAGGTAACAAAAAAAATTTCAGGCCATTTTTAAGTAATCCCCATAGTCCAATAAGATTTCCTTTATTAATAAGTAAAATAAAAAAATATTAGTCTGCCCTATTTTATGGTGTATCGTTATAATAATGCCTATAAGATTCTCGTTAAGGTAAGGATTTTCAAAATTAATTTAGTTTAAATTTGCCTTTATTCGTTTTTAGTCCCATTCATTAAATACTAATTTCCGAAGTCGTTTGCAATATATTATCCTACTCTCTTATTTTCCTAAACAAAACCTGATAAAAATCACAAATAACGCATATGAAAATTACTGGAAGGATTGAAATTGCAAAGGTACTTAAGGTAAACAATTTAGTATACTTAAGAAAAAATAATTATTGAAATATATTTTACCAAGTTTCATTTAAAAATAATACGGAAGATGAAATTTACTAACAGGTCCAGGTTACAACATAAATATTTATGAATTATATATAATTTGGCAATTTGTGAAATGACTACGGAGCCTTGATTTATACGTGAGCGGATACGCTCTTGATAGTTTTTTTTTATTTGACTTCACTATGGTTAATTTTATAAATTTAAAAATTACGGTTCTCATTACGTTTCTCATAACTTGTCGTCATCGGGTTGTGTTAGTAGGCCTACGGCCTTTGATGGCTTGACGCATGCGCACGCTAGACGTGGCTGGACTGATGTTCTGGTTAACTGTAAAAGATTGCTTTCGTAACAATAAGTCCGGAATATGTGTTAATTTTATACAATAAAGTACGTAAATAAATAAATAATTAAATGCTATTTTTAACTTTTCGTTTTCGTCCTTGCCTTCATAATTTTTCAAATATTTTTCAATTTTTAATAATACTTAAACTCTGAAAAAATGATTATTATTGTATAAATGCTTCATGTAATGTGACATGTCGTCACCGTACAGTGTTCGGTTGATCATAGACTTAAATTTCCGGCACCTCGTCTAATGAGACTGATCTGATATGTTCTGGTTGGATGTAAGAGATTGCACTATAAATTTTGTGTATTAGAAGCTATAAATTAAAAAAATATTACTTAGGAAAAGACAATACAGAATCAAATATTTTTGTTCCACTCTGGAATAGATCATTTTTTGACTTTTTTGAATTTATTTGGCGTTAATTGTGTAGAAATTTATTATTTGTGATATAGTATTACTTCTACTTTATTAAAATTCTGTACCACGACCTAGGTTTCATTGTATTATAATATCTTTAGGTGGGCAATTAGCAAAGATTCGTGTTTGTTACAAATTTACGATTTTCTCCTTTACTTGTGCTGCGATACCTTATTTCTTGTTAAATTTCATGATTCTAGGTCAAAGGGAAGTACACTATAAGTTTTGATTTATTTGCGAGTGTCAAAATATGTAACATAAATGGCCGTATTTTTAGGATTCTTCTCGATTTCGTTGCTAACAAGTCTAACATCTTTGATTTTGCAGTTAAAAATCAAGCTTCTCGATTTTTACACCTCCAAGGGAACATACATCTAAATATTTGATATTAATTTCAAAACGCTTTCCTTAGAAAAAGTGGCTTGACAGACCGATAGACGGACAATGAAGTGATCCTGTAAGGTTTTCTTCTTTCCTTTTGATGCACGAAAACTTAAAAAGAAGTACCTTGGAAAATTATTTAGATATTGTGTAAATTAATCTTTTTAATCTTTATTTTGACATTTTTGAGCAACTTAACTTTTGTGCTTTACCTTTTTGGATGCGCATGTGAAAATTTATCAGTGCATTTATAAAAAATTGTAAAAGTTTTACAAACAAAGATGATTTACGCATATTTAATTAAATGAATCATTTTAATCTGTTGCCTGACAATATTAAAACCATGTCTACATTTAAATCTCATTTACTTATATGTTGATATATGCGTATAATGTTGATAAACGATAAACATAAGCCTATATTTATTTGCACATACCTCAACACACGATTTATTTTTAAATTTACATGCTGTCCCCAGCCGTAATGCATTGGTGTCTAAAACATTATTATAAATTATTGTATTTTTCAATTTATCTACATAAAGTAATATTTAAGTAAATTTAGTCTAAAAAATTAATTCAAACCTTAAAAGAAATGAATTGTTGCTTTCTTTTTTATTCTACTAGAAACCATATTATATTTACTTTTATGAGGAAAAATATTTTTCAACGCACCCATTCTTTATTTCAAATTTCCCTGTTAAAGTCCCGTTATGCAAAACAATGAAATTTCATTTTGAACTTGCAATACCAAAATTTGAAAAAATATGCGTATGGTACAGACCGAAAATGGAAAAAATAAATATGACATTTTTTTACAAATGTGTTTAAAAATGTATTTCTTATGGACACAGAAATTATAATCTTTTAAATAATTAGTTGCGGTGTTTGATTCTCACTTCACAGAATATCACTTCACAGTTTTTCTTATTTTAGATATATAATAGAGAAATGTATAATCAAATATTATGTGATATTATGGAAATCTACAGCTTTGAAATATATACGTTGCTCTTTTTACGTGGAACCGGGCATTTAGTCCACAATTTTTAATTTGTGTTAATTTTAATCCAATGAACGCCCATATAAACCTACCACAATTGTTCACGCATTGATTTGTTACCCTAGTAACATTGCATGAACATAATTCTTTTGAAAGAATATGAATAAAGCTTACACATCTTACAATAAAAGCGTATTGACGTTTTTGAAGGAAAGCCTCCAATTTGGCAAAATTGTAATTCAGGAAACGTGAAAAAATTTACCAAACCATTTCCCACATTTCAATGAGATTACTTTTTATTAGTTTCATATATTTATATCATGAACTCATTCCTCGAAAAAATCGCTAAAAATGGGTTATGATTAAAGGATTTATTTCAAATAATTATACTTTAATTTGAAACACGAAAAAAGTAAAAAAATACTTATTCCCTCTTCTCTATTTTGTCGAAAAAATGATTTAAAATTTAAACTGACGCAATAGAAAAACAAAAAAGAAAAATATTTAGTAGACGAAAACATAGTTTCGCTTGTCCCTATAAATAGTGTGTAAAACACAAAAGCTACTCCAAACGCGCCGAGATGTGCTCGTTGTCAATTGTGTGTACCGGCCGCTCTGAACAAAAATATTCGCGATATAGGCTAGACTAGTGATGCGATTATTGTTGGATTGACCGTTCATATTGTTGGCTTGACCGTGACAGTTAAGGTAAATAAATTAAATTATTTGAATTATTTTATTTCATAATGTCTATTAATTTAATACTTTATACTTTTTCATAACATCACTTTCATGACGTAGCACATGTGAAGGTATTTTATTTTAATACTCACCATCCTATGTGCGATGTCATGCTCATCTCCAAAACGAATAAAGTTGGGGTCAGTTCCATAAAATGACTTGCCTGATGAGGCGCGAAATTTGCGAATTAAAATTAAATTTACGTATCAAACTTTACTTGTTAAAACACTTTGTTTTATATTTGTGTTCGTTAAAACAAAAGTTTTTTATTTAATACTCATTTTAGTTAATTAAACAATCAGTAGTTTTTTTTCATTTCGAAAATATAAATTGTAAGAAGAAGTGGTCATATAAGTGTCGGGGCTTCACTTGCCAAACTTTTATTCTGATCATCTTTAATCTCTTGCTTTCTTAGCACCAATGGAATGTGATGAATGATCCCTTAATTTCATTGATCTCGAAAATCGAGGATGCACCAATTCTGCAAGCATATAGTTTTAATAAAATTTCACTATATAATATCTGAAAAGATAGTAATATATAATAATACTATCTTTTCATAATTATTTATCCTTTGCAATAAATTCATATTTTAATTCGTTAGTACCAGTCCAGACCGCAGTTCAATTCGATAGTAACATGTAGACGCCGTAGACGGTGTTACGGAGCTGACTTTATATTGAATAAAACCACGGGTGTCTTTTATTGATGTAAATTTCGCCATTATCATATTTCCAATACTTAATTTGTTTTTGTTTTATTGCGTCATCTGTGTGCAAATTGAAGCTATATAATAGGCACTGAGTTTCTCCAATGCCGTCTGGTGAAACTCCTAGAAAAGAAAATTCGTTGCCGATGATTAAACCGCTTTCATCAATATTGGCATGTAATTGTGTGGCTAATTCTCTGAGGGCAGTATATTCGTTGTTCTTTCCATACTTTATTGATGGCACATGGTTCAAATCATTCCCGTATAAAATCTGTTTAACCATCGAGGCGCAATTCCTATTTACAAGTCTCTTGCACACTTCAACAAACCAAGGAGGTCTTAGTAACTTCCGCCTACGCTCTAACCAAAGTGATTAGAAACTTGTTGTATTGTAATACGCTCTAGATGATGCCGCTGTTCAAAGGTCAATACCAATTCTTTCAGAAACTCTTTTTTTTTTACTTCCTGGGATCCTCCGTCAATCATATCCAGCTTCTGACAGCTCTCACCATAGTAAGTCTTTTAATGAGGGCTTATTTTTTTTAATTCCTTTAACATTTTTAACATCTTTGATATTTCTAAGAAATTCTTCTACTTTCTTTATTTCAGAACAAGCGTTTGTTTTAAAAATAAATTTATGCACAAAATATTACGAAGAGTTTTGATTCAAAGACACTACGCCAGCTGCACATTGCCCATTACAAAAACCCCAGGGAGAAAAGTTAAATTTATTTCCTCTTACATATTTGGCAACGCTCGAAATATAGCTTTCTGCTAAATTGTTCGTTTAGTTGTTAACTAAACTGTAAAAATATAAAGATAATCTACTAGCGATATAAGTTATTTTGTGGAAAACACCACAAATTTTTGATTCGGTAACTAAATTATCTTTATTACGCATATTCGCGATACAAAAAATATACTAACGGTTAGAATGATCGCCAAATATATTATAGAGTTATATTTTTCAATGTTTCAGGGACGAATCTACACTCCAGCGCAATCTCAAGTTATTATCCTTGATAAGCTTCCCAGCTCTCAATAAATTGGCTGTTGATGCAATTACCAACAATGATTTACAATAATTATCGAAGAGATGGTTTTTACATCCTATTTAACCTACAGTGATATTTTTATGAGACCGGGAATATCTTACAGTGAAATAAGTGCTTGAGTCTCTATTGGAAATCAATTCTGAATAAATGAGATCACTTTCTGCAAGAGATTTTTAAAAAAAACTCGCAACAATATCTGCCTCCATTTTAGTTAAAGCACCGCTATAAGTATTAAAACAAATATATGGTGGAGGTTCTGAGAGATAATACCTTTGTTGGAGGACCGAGAATATGTGAGATAGTACTTATTTTTTACTTGTAAATAAATAGCAGCACCCGCAGAAGCATTATAATTGGTGTCATAGGACCATTTAGACAAACAACCATCCGCTACTACAGTGATAATTGGTACACCACTTTCATCATCACTGCCAATGTATTTTGTATATTCTGCTTCTTCTCGTACCGCCTCAAAACATGCAATACTCTACTGCCTGTTTCCACCATTTCTAATGGTATCATGACAAGAGTTTTAAAATCTTAGATATATGGGTGAAATATCGACATGACATAAAACTGAATATTTAAATGTGTAAAACCTCTAGCCATAAACATTATACCAGCAAAAGCTTTTTGGCTTATGTCCATTTTCATCTGAAATTTCCATGTTGCTTTTTAAGTTCCCACTTTATATATCGCAAATAAGTTTAAATTTGGATATAAATTTGTTTTGTTTTGTTTTGCAATACATATGTGTATCTCACATCGACACCCATACCGCAATCGAAATGGGAGTAAAAATTTAATATATATTTTTTTTGCTTGCTTCCTTTTTATATATTTGCCTTTGTCTTTCTTTTTTTCCTTGCCCATACGTGCGATTGCAAGAGCCGCGCCTTTTTTAAACAAAGCAAAGTGGATACTCATTTCTTTCTTAATAAAATAGGTTCTTCTTCCAGAGGCAGGACTCATCATGACGTTTCATTCATTTGCATATATTGGTAATTAATGAATTAGTTGTAATAAGATACAGAAGTGATTAATTACTACGGTAAAGAACTTTAAAATTATAACGCGTACACGTATTTGCAAAAAAAATATGGCAAGGCCGAGTAAAACTTGTACTTTGAGGATTCTGTACGTAGAGTTTTCGTATATAGGCAATTATAAACACTTAATAACAAAAAGTGTTTCTATTAAACTGTTGGCACGAATTTATTTTTCATAACGTAAATATAATTCCTAATAATGTAAAAACATCGTGTATGATTCTAAAAGTACAAGATCTAAGATAATGGCTGTATTTTTATGTAATCTCCTAGCCAGATTTTACCGACGCTGTTTTTTTTTTGTTATTTTTGGTTCAATTGTTTCGGAAGTAAGATGAGGAATGTTAGTTTTTGCATATTTTTTGGAATGTCTTGATAAATATGGAATTTAAAATTATAAAAGAAATTAATATATCCCTCATATTTACAACTCTTTCATTTGTACATGAATATTTTTAAAAAATAATGGAGTTTATAAGATGTATTACTTTGACAATTTCAATTTTTTATATGGCATGGTTTCTGATATTTAGTTTCTGATAATAACGAATTACTCCCAGTAAATATAGCAAAACTTAATTATTTTAATATTTCGTTCATAGGTGTAAAAACATGGTGTTTATTTAAAAAAATATGAAAACTAGAATTATCGTTATGGTTTTCCTACAACATTTACGTGGTTTTCTGCAAGCCATATTTTCAGAATTTTAGATTGAGTAGTCTTGGAATTAGAAGGGGGGGGGTGGGTGGTCTGCAAATTTTTTTGTATTTTTTTAGCAATACTCCGAAGATATGATGGATAAAATTATGACAACACTTGGTAACTAATCCTTTCAGATGATATCAATGCCAAATGTATAACCTAGAAGAAGTTTCGAGTAATTTTACTTTCCCCAAGAACATTTACATATAAAACTTTTGAATGTAAGCTGTTGAAATATATGCGGGATAATATGTTTTACTACTATGCCAACAAGTATCTAAGTCAAGTGATTTCTGAGAATACCGGCTATAACGCACAGACGGGCAGACGTTTGACTAATTTTATGAGGTTTTGTATTTGCTTTTGAGTTACTGAACCCTAAAAAGTAATAAAAAATAAATAACTCACATTCTTGCCAATTGTGCATTTTTTTCTGGCTGCATGCCACCGCTTTCTTGAACATCCAATTTGACGGACATTTAAACTAAATAGAGAAAATTAGTTTTAACTAACAAGCTCAGAACATTACTTACATCCGATAATGTAATTAAGCAAACACACACACGCACGCATGCACATACACACACACACGCACACACACAACACGCGCGCGCGCGCACACACACACGCACGCATGCACATACACACACACACACGCACGCATGCACATACACACACACACACGCACACACACACACACACACGCACGCGCATACACACACACACACATATATATATATATTTACATAATTTTTTTTAAATTTAATTTATAAATATGGCTATAATTTGATTATGAGGAAAATATTTTTTTTTTAATTTGAAATTCCATATTTATCAAAATTAACATTCCCCATCTTATTATTGAAAAAATTGAATCAAAAATATGAAATACGGCCGCGGTAAAATCTGCAAACAAAGTAGACGAGAAGAAGCAGAATATGCTAAATACATTGGCAGTGTTGATGAAAGTAGTGTACCAATTATCACTGTAACAGCGGATGGTTGTTGGTCTAAATGGTCTTATGGCGCCAATTATAATACTTCTGTGGGTGCTGCCTATTTATTTAGAATTAAAAAATAAGTACTATCTTAGACGACCGAGAAGGTCCTCCAACAAAGGCATTGAGCCTCCACCATATATATGTATTAATAATTATATCTGTCCTGAAAGTGAGGCAACCACTGTTGCGAGTTGGTTTGAAAAATCTCTCGCCGAAAATGGTCTCATTTTTTCACAATTTATTCCCAATGGAGACTAAAGCACTTATTCCACTGTAAGATATTACCGGCCTTATAAAAATTTTACTATAGGTTAAATAGGATGTAAAAACCATCTCTTGGGTAACAATTGTAAATCCTTCTTGGTAATTGCATCAAACAACCAATTGATTGAGACCTGGGAAGCTTATCAAGTATAATTACTTGAGATTGCCCTGGGGCGTAGATTGTCCCTGGAACATTGGAAAAGTCAAAAAATACCGTTTGTTGAAAAAGTTTAGAATATAAAAAGAGATATTATTAATGGGCTTTATAATATATTTGGCGATCACTCTAACTGTTCGTCTTATTTTTGTACCGCGAGTATGTGTAAAAGTAACAATTTAGTTACCGAATTAATAATTTGTGGTGTTTTCCACAAAATAACTTATATGTTTATTAGATTATATTTACATTTTTACAGTTTAGTTCAAAACTAAACGAACAATTTAGCAGAAAGTTATATTTCGAGCGTTGCCAAATATGTAAGAGGAAAAAAATTTAACTTTTCTCCCTGAGGTCCTTGTAGTGGGCGATAATGGCGTTTAATCAAACCCCTTCGTAATATTTTGTGCATAAATTTATTTTCAAAACAAACGCTTGTTCTTAAATAAATAAAATAGAAGCATTTCTCAGAAATCTCAAAGATGTTAAAAATATTAAAGAAATTAATAAAAAAACAAGCCCTCATCAAAAAACTCTTACTTTGGCTAGAGCTGTAAGTAGCCGGATATGATTGACCGAGTATCCGAAGAAGTAAAAAAAAAGAGTTTCTGAAAGAATTGGTATTGACCCTTGAACAGCCGCATGATCTAGAGCGTATTACAATACAACAAACTTCTAGTCACTTTAGAGCGTAAGCGGAAATTATTAACAGCTTCTCGATGCTGTGTGTGCAAGAGACGTGTACATAGAAATTGTGCTTCATTAGTTAAAAAGATTTTATATGGGAATGATTTGATCCATGCGCCATCCATAAAACATGAAAAAAATAATGAATACACTACACTCAGAGAATGAGGATCACTTTTACATATCGACATTGAGGAATGCGGTTTATTCAATGATAATGAATTTTCTTTTCTAGGAGTCGCAACAGACGGTCAGTACGCAGACGGCATTATAGAAATTCAGTGCCTATTATGTAGCTTCAATTTGCACCCAAATGAAGCAATAAAACAAAAAAATGAGTTTTGGAAATATGATAATGGAGAAATTTATATCAGTAAAAAGCACCCGTTATTTTAACATATACAAAGTCAACGTTGTATCACTGTCCAGGACGTCTGCCTATTTGCGGTCTGGACTGGTGCTAAACAATTCTGGAAAGATAATATTGAATCATATTTAGTGAAATTTTATTAAAACTGTATGCTTCCAGAATTATTGTATCCTCGATTATCGAGACCAATTACATTTAGAGATCATTCATCACATTCCATTAGTACTAAGAAAGCGAGAGATTAAAGATGATCAGAATAAAAGATTGTCATCTGAGGCCCCAACACTTTTATAGCCACTTCTTTTTACAATTTATATATTAGAAATTTAAAAAAATTACCATTGAATGTTTAATTAACTAAAATGAGTACTAAATAAAAAAGTTTCGTTTTAACAAATACAAATATACAACAAACTATTTTAAAAGTAAAGTTTGGTACATAAAAAATTAAAATTAAACTAATTACCAAATAAATTATATATAAAACACGTACATTTATTTTAGTTATAATTGCAACAAATTTATAACCTGTGCGCGTTATCAGGGTATTGCGAATAGACTATAAATTTGGTGCACACCACAAGCGGCGCCGCTACGCAAGGATTGGTTATTTTGCGACTAGTAAATACTCCTTCTCGAGCAGCGGGATTTTGTAAACACGTCCTTAAATCAAATTTTAATAGGCACCGGAAAGAAACGCGTATTTTTTATTAAACGGCCCCACTTGCGCACGACGATTTATCAGCTTCGTCTATGCTGTGTTAGAGTTATTCGATTAGAGGAATTACAAATAATGTAGAATTATGTTTAAATATTATCTATTGGGGCAGGCAGCCTGCGTCACGACCACGGCTCATTAAAATGGAAGCGCTCCGAGCATTTTCAATTTATCATCGCGTCGTATTACCGAGAGTGCTTGTCAGATACATTGAAGGAATATCATCAAAGTGATTGCTGTCAAATTAAAAGCAATACTGAAGAGACTGGTAGAATTTGAACAAAATTTATTTTGGCGTGAGTAGCTGTTGCCGAGGGACAATACTTTTGATATGATTAACAGGCGTCAGAGACGGAGATCCTGTTTTAAAATGGGAAACATTACCCAAGTTTTTTAGTAACATTTTCGGTACTGTTTAAAATTAATTTATGGTAGATATTCAAATGATAATATTTAAAAATGTTCCAAAAGCTCATAAATTTAGTCTAATACTACAACCGTGAATTTCAGGCTGGTGAGTAGAATTTGTTTGCCGTTGTTCCCATTCTATATCAGTTAATTTCCCGTAATACATATATCCCCTCCTACATTTATATCATGGTAACTGAGGTACCTATCTTGTATTAAATGTAAAATTTAAAGTAAAATCCATAAGTGTTATAAATAATTCGTTACAGGTTATATAGTTTACACAAACATATAAAATGTAATACAAACTGATCTAAATATAAAAATATCTACAATATGAAACCCTCATCGGTCAGCCCGTTTAAAGTAATAATTAAGTTTAGTCTTTCGAAAGAAACTTACAACCAATTAATCAATCATGGAAACATGAATTTTGCAATTTCTTGCAGAAGATAATAATTACGTAATATTAATTACTTTAAAATATTTGCAGGTGGCTTTGAAAACTGAACGATTGGGCTTTTACTGCTTACCTTATACTTAAATATATTAAACAAAATAATATATTTAAAAAAATCATAGTTCTGAGTAATGTTTTGCAACATCATGCTAATTAAATAAAGGCATATTGCTGGTATTACTATTTCCTTGCTAAATCTATTTATGTTTAATGAAACATTGAAGACAAACATGATTTCTCACTATTAATAAACAGTGTCACAAAGTTCGTATAATACCATAATCAATGTAATAAATACTGTCATCTGATACTAGCGTATTGGCACTAGCGTATTGAAAAATTACGAAATTATTGTAAATATAACGATAAAAATTTCTGAAAAAATTAATTCCAGAGTTAAGAGTGATAAATATGAATACTCATATTTCAAACATATCAAACCCCGCAATGCAATGGACTCCACTTGTAAATTTTATGAGAGATATAACGTACCAATTATTCATCCTGTTTTTTTTTGTTTGCCCCACTTACCGCCAAGATCTGGAAATTCCATATAAGTTTCTTCTTGTTAGAGTTTCGCTAATAATAATAATAAATATAGTCAGGTGAAAAATGGGTGAGAGCGGATGTGAAAGCGAGCCGCCTTCGACCTCGTAAAGGTAATACGTGACCTGCTTCGGGTAGTTTTTGGTAAAAACTCGTTATTCAGCGACAAATTAATTAAAGTATTATTACGACCTACTCAAAGTGGGATATGAGGGAGGTACAGTCTCCAGCGAGGGCGATTTGTCGTTCGTTGATATTTAGTTTCGCACTAGAGGTTTTTGGGTTAATCATAAATTTTTCGTCCTTGTATAGAATTTGTTGGCGCTACATAGCGATTTAATGATATTGAAAATATTCTTTTTATATCAAGTGCAACTTATTTAATATTTTGTTTTTTATTGAACAATTTCTTACATATCAACTTTAATTTCACAGGCCAAGCGTAAATAAAAAAAAATATTGCTAATTCTTACATATTTTACAGTAATAGTGGAAGAAGTTTTTAAATGGTATCTTTCTTTATCGTAAGTAAATAGGAATTTTATACGTTATTAACTTAACAATTCTCTTTAATTTTACATAAAATTTACACTTTACGAATTTGGTCCTTTTTTGTCCTATAACTCTATTCATAGATTTTTATTTGAAGATTTCACTGTATTTATATAATTTCCCCTCAGTTTTTAGGTTATTAAAAACTAAATATTTGAGTTTCAACTTATTTCTTATTTTTGAAACGTATTTCCTTTTGTTTTAAATTTAGTAAAACTAATTATTTATTAACCAAATACGTTATATACAAACATAAATTTTAAACAGATTGTGCCTAAGTATAATAACCTACCATATTATCTCGTCCATTATTTTTTATTCAATTCACTGACAATTTATAAAATGTTATTATGTTACAACTTATAACCTGCTTAGTAGTAAGAAACGATATCACATAACTTAGTTTTTGGAACTAATATGTATCTTAACTTTTATAGCTCGGTTTGCTTTCTAAATTTCTTTTTCATTTTAATTCCCATATATTATTATTAAAATGTCCAAATGCACATTTTTTTACTGTTTCCATTAATCTGTAGGTTAAGTTTGATAAACAGTTATATTTTTATAGTTAATTAAAAAAATTATAACTATTAGAAGAAATAAATTCTGCTCGAAAATGTACAAATCCGAAAGGTGTTAAAGATCGGATGTCGAGTTTCTCGCGTCGTAATATCAATATGTTTACGAGTCACGCTCGTGCAATGGGATCTGCTCTTATATAACCTTTGAAACTATCGCCTTTCTTACGGTACATTGCGACTTCGACAAATATTACTAGGTTAAATAGGGTTGGGTACAATAAAGATTTTCTTTTGTGGAGAAGGCTGAATTCGGTCGATTGTTAGGGTTAGATAATAATTTTAGGCTCAGATTAATAATTGTTAAGCTTAGGCTTAATGGAAAATTTTTAGATTATATTTTCATTGCATTATATTTCTCGTGTTGTACAAACAAATACATAATGTTAAGTATCGTTGCACTTAACGAACAGTTCTAAAACCAGACCTTACGTGCATTAAACTATTAGTTTATTCTTGAACGCGAATAAGCACGAAGCACTATCGATGGAGTGACAATGACACCATCACTCGGGAGCTAGAGAAGGCATAAAGATATTCCAATTCAGTCGTCAATCGTAGAAGTTTTAAATATGGCAACTTCTGCACGAGAGGAGACGCATTAACGAACAAGTGTAATTGACGAACAAATGAAGAGTAGCAATATGCAACTTAATTTCTTATTTAACACATTGCGGATCAGATATTTTATTGGATGGTTACCACACCGACGCAGAAAATTTGACACAGAGACTAAATTTACTCTCCATTAAATAATTTAAAACTGCTTATGATTCGTCAAAATATAAAAATCATTGTTATTTGTTACCACACGTATTAAAAATGGTTTATTAATAGCTAGGAAATTCGAGATACCATATAATGTATTAACACTCTAAGTAATGCATTCTTTTGATTTCGCCGCCGATCCACGTATCTGTTTAGCGTCCGTGCAAGTAAACTTTCTTGCTGCTACACGCCATCTTTTTGCATTATGCTTTGTGGACTCGCCATCAGTTTAATGTTCTTATGTAAAAAGCCTCTAAATAAATAGTCATTCATTAATTTCCTACTGTTGAAATTTAACATGTATTTATTTTATTACATGGGAATGAATCTCATATCTATTTTTGACATTACAATTTACACTGTTAATATAATCAAAATTTTATAACAATGTTTTTTCATTAATATAACAAGTAAGGTATAATTTTTAAAATGATATAATTATTTTTAAATATTGTTCATCAGTCAATAAAAGTAGAATAATAATTTTTCATTTTATTTCAAGTAATTTTAAATCTCATATTAATAGCGTATAATATATTTAATACATTCGACCACTAAATTATTTAAGTAACTAAAAAACTCGTTGGAAACTAATGATATTGTAGCTTAGATGTACCTAATTGGTTAAGTTTTTAGTAAAAATTAACCAGTACACATTAATAAAAAGGACAAATGTGTCTAAATCAAAATCCCCTCTTTTTATGGATTAGTATAAAATCAATCAATGCAATCAACTAATTTTTTGCAATGACTGAATATATTTTAGTACCTAAAGACATAGTATTGAGTGCCGAATTATTCAAAGATTTTTTTTAGAAAAAGTAAGAAAAGTTGGGTAAACTTTTCGTAACAAGTTCAGCTTTGAATAGATTAATAGACTAGAGCAATTCGCAAGCTATAGATAAAATTATATTTCACTCATTATATTTTTACCGATTGGTTTTATAAGCCATAACCTGGCACCCGATTACACTCGGTATCCATAAATACTTTTCATTGTCACGTTTGTTATCATCTCATAACAAAAACGGTTTAAAATTCTGAAATATACTGTAAATGGCGAGGTAATAGGCGAATACGTATTCAAAAAATGACGCAATTCTTATGCCATACATACTCTGGTTTGAGAACTTTCGGACGAACTTGATGACAGCAGAAAGATTCGTTCAATATACATTAATAATTCAACTGGATACATTAATACTTCATTTGGATAATAGTAATAGCAGAATATTTTTTTAATTTTAGTATTTTTAAAAATAACTACATTTTTAAATATTAAAGGTAACATTTAGAACAGTATTATCAACCAGTAACTTGTTACGGATTACTCTAATTCGTTGTTTATTTTATATTTATTTGCAACATTAATTTATTTATACTCATTAAAATTCAAAGTGTTCACAAATACATTACGCAAACTTATTGTTTCAGTCTCTTTCATTTAAATTAAGATATATTGAGAACTTCGTATTTTGTATAGTCGCAACTCACTTTTAGAGGCAATAGAGAACATAAAAGAAAACCTCTTAAGTACAGATGGAACTCGTACTACAAGAGTTCCATACCCGCTTATATAAACCTCGGCACATATAAACATGAAAAAGCACGTAGTTTTTGTATTAATCCATCAACAAATATTACTATTATTTTCTAGCATGTAAATATATTGTTAAGTGTATACTTAAAAGACGTAAAAATATCGTGAAAATATTAAAAATTAAGAAATTTAGTATCATCGCTCTTGCTTTTGATATACAATATGTATCTGAACTTCTAATAATGATATTTTATCAGAATTTCTAATTTAACATTTGCGGAAATGGGACAAAGACCTGTTTTTTTAATATTTTTAGCACAATTGTTAAAAAAAATTTATTTGAAATGTTATAAAACCTTTATAGAATTTTAAAGCTAGCTAATCCTGATGTTTTTATTCCTGTAAACGCGACATATGTTTAACCCAAAAAAATATTCTTTTCAATATCTACAACTACTTTAATATTTAACCTTGCGACTTATGAATTGTAATTAGTATGTTTTTAAAACACCATGTTGTGGTCCAAGATCCATATTATTGTCTACGGAAAATTGAAAAAGAAAATCATCGATTTCATTTTTGCTTGTAATTTGTGGCAAAGAATACAAAATCAATTTTAGTTCAATATCAAACAAACGACGATGATATAAGTTGCAATGTGTCGATTCCATTTTTTTTGGTTGTAAGTTAGTGGCATATCAAAAAAAATTAGCATTTTCTGGATAAAAATATAATTCAGCACCTCGAATTCTCTTCTGACGTTCTTTTGAATCAGACGTCAAAGAACGGTTATCATATCGTTCTTTACGACCAGATAAAGTAAGCCTTCGTGGTATCTCGCTGTGACAACAACAAATATAAAATGTTTAAAACTATTTCATTACAGATGTTTAAAAAAATATCAACAGCGGAAGGTGGTTAAATTTACTCATAATTTGGTCTGTATGGTCCAAAAAAATTAAAAAAACTAACATTGATTTTTTTTTAATGTAAGTCGATTCAATTTCACGTAATGACCGTATTATTGTAGTTATAGAATTAATAGATCTGAACTGTAAAAACAGGTAAAAAAACAGGGCTAATACAAATTTTACTTGTTAATACGAAAGTGACATGGATTTTGAATTAAAAGATAAAGCTTATTAAAACTTAAAGTATTTGTTAACTTTAAAAATCATCTCATTAAAAATTAAGTAAAAAATTTTAACCTAACTTCCGATATTAATATATATTAATCTTAAATAGGTACTTACATCCAAAATTTCGTAATTCAGCACCTTTCTCTATCTTGTTTTATTCGATTTATGTAGTTTAGTTAATCTCCACAATTTACTATCTATTAATTTACAATATAAAAACAACCACGTCTCACATTTCGATTTTGTTAGTATACATTCTTTCTTGAAATATTACACATCTGCATGTCCTATTAACTCTATAATTTTCTAAGAGATGACTTTAGTAACAGTCTAGTTAATAAAAACATTCACACATATTGTTTCGATTTTGTTATTAAATATTCTAGAAATATGAAACATCTGCATGCATGCTCTATTCATTCCGTAATGTTATAACAGATGGCGCTACTAACCATATGTTAGTATTATGCATCGTAATTTCGTATTTTTTTCATAATTTAGCAAAAGGTTTAAATAGAAAAATAACTATAGATAACAAATCTAGGCATGACTTTAAATTATTATGTTAAATTTCAAATCTAGAGGTGTGATAGTTTGTCGTAAAGTGCACCACAAAACTGTATGGGTTGTGGGCTAGTGATAGGGCTCACTCCACTCGCCCTAATTAATTAATACGAGTTCGAAAATTACAGATTAGTCACTTGAAGATTTATGTTTTGATTCTATACTTCCGCCTTGCGCAATTCATACTGCACATCAATCATTAGATAACTTCAGGCAAATCTAAATCTTGACAGTCGTAAGCGTCGTTTGTAAATTTGACTGAAAGTATTGCGTTTTAGAAAATAATGAAATTAACACGAGAACGAAATACTATACAGAAATAGAGAAAAAACTTCTATTGCAAATATTGGTCCACTATAAAGACGTGATTGAAAATAAACGCATTGACGGAGCAAGCATCAAAATGAAGAAAAATTCTTGGGACGCTATTGCTGAAAAATATAATACTAGTGGCATTATTAACAAAAAGATGAGTACTGTCAAATGGTACATGGTGTTTACAATGAAAATATAATTCAGAATTAATCTGCACAAATGTAACTTTTTTTTAATATGCTAAAAAACGTGTACTCGATTTGCTTCTTTAGGCGTCATTAGGGTTTCGTTAGGGTGTCAGTTATGCCGAATTTGGCTTAATATAAAAGTCAAGCAGATAAATGGCAAGAAAAAGGTAGCAACAGATGGCTACCGGCGGTGGAGACACGATTGCGACGTCTATATTAACCCTGTCGTTTCTGTAATAGCGCCATGGATAATTACATCATACATAACAACGAGATTTGTAAAAGTAGTTTACTGAAATTCAAATGAAATACGATTTTCAAATTAAAACTCTATCAAAGAATGTTTTGTATCATCTAGTCCAAATAAATTTAATGTTTTTTCTAGTAATTTTTACTTAATGTAGCTTCTGTCATCATTTGTACTCGAATTCACTTTATTAGCGTGCAATATATTTTTACAAGTATTTTTTTAAATTACCAAATATTAAGTATAAATATATTTTTATAACTTCCTGAATTAAAATAGTCACTGGCTTATATCATCCAGTCCAAACTAATTCAACGCACATTTTAATATTCTACCAATAAGTTAAATTAGTCAAATTGCTAGTCAGATTCAATTGTGTTAATAGAATTATTGTTTCTAAATTAAAAACACAATTCGTCGAAATACGTAAATATATGTTTAATAAGGATTTATTAATTACCAGATGTGAAAAATAAAACATTCTAAATTAAAGCAGTGCTAAAACAATTTATCCTTGATTTATAATCGGTGCTACTTCCCCGTAGATATAATATAATGATACGAATATCTATAATATTATCTAAGTACATATGAACATGAATTATATATTTATTGATGTTAGAGATATGAGATTATTACAAAGCAAAAATGTCACAATACAGTTTTCAAATCTTCTTTTCAATGCACTTACGGATGATGTCCTTCTAGTTGGTAAATAATTAATATAAGCAAAAAAAAGACAACATACTTTAGTAACATGTGTAATAAGCAAAAGTTATTTGGAAAAGTATGAACATTATTAAAAATAAATAGAAATATTAATAGAAAAAATTATACCGATTCAAATGAAACATTATTCGTAACATATACAAGCAAGTGTAACAATAAACCGAGCACATAGAGATGAAGTATAAAAATTTTAAATATTCTTTGAACAGATCAAAATGATATTCGTAATAGCTAATATTTATCAATATTTTAAAGTAACATATGATATATATACCATTGTGAAACTTATAGATTATTTTTCAAAAGTCTTAACTGATTGTAAAATAGGAATCAATCAAAATCTGTCGCCTCGCAAATCACCAATCTGTTTCCAAGAAAAGTGGAACATTGACGATTTCTTTCAATGCCTCCTTAGTCTCCTCGGGAAGCTGATCATTACATAAAATAGCTATGTTATATAAAACACACATCTAACAAAGATATTGACTACCCATACTACGGCTCAGACATGGGATGAGTTTCTTCCAAATGCCAAACATTCTTTCCAGTATATTCCTTGTTTTTATGTGAGAATTATTATAATTCTTCTCACTGCGTGTTTGAGAATTTACTAACGGTGTTAAAACAAATGGAAGGCATGGGTATCCATTATCTCTACACAGAATACCACCCAATGTCTGATCTCTTAGTTTAATAAAGAGTGGTGGTATTTGGAATATGCGGCTATCATAAATGCTGCCTGCATATCTTGCAATTATATCAAGAAATTTTCCACGCGGGTCAGCTACTGCCTAGAAAAAATAACAAATATCGCAGCTTAAATACACCATTATGTTTGAGTGCTTTAAATTATTAAGAAAATTAGTTCATTGTAGATATATAATTAAAAAGGCAAAATTATTAACCTCAACCATACACACCTGAACATTTAATGAAAAATATGATTTTTTATTTTAGAAAGTTTTACTATGCACGTCCAGTAGTAGATAAAATATGTACATGAATGCAATCTATATCAACAATCACACCAGGAATTCCTTTAGATTGTTGTGCTTGTCCATTTTTTGAAATAATATTTGGTTTTCAATATTGTTTTCGGGGAATTTAATTAAATCTGGAGACAATGTCGATAGAACATCTGATACCTTCGTAATAATATTAGAAAATAATATTAAAAACAGTTTGAAATAGATAACATGATCTGGGTATAATTTCATTTTTAGAAGCAACATATCCTTTGCAAGTTAATATAATTTAATAATGTGTATACCATAAACATACAAACCATGATGTTGCGTATTATCGTTTATTTTGGAAGAATAAACGATAATACGCAATCTTTAAATAATCTATATCGTCGTTTAAATTCTTCTTCGGACCGAAATTCAAATGGGTTTGCGGCGTCCCTTATATATCGCTTTGGTAATCGACTCTCGGTGGCATCATATTGTTGGTAGTCGTATACATAAAATACATCATTTACTTCGTACTCACACATTCTTCTTTCTGAACGATGTATCCAAAACAAATTATGTGATGACAATTACGAAAAAGTTACTTTAATAACCTCAAAATAATTTAATTTGGCGCTTTGACATAACTAATCTAGTATTAAACCACCTATTTCTTGGTTTACGAAGTTATCGTTTTTAAGCCGTTAAATCGAAACTTAGGTGGAGATTTCGCTTCTGTTAATAAGTCAGTTCCAAATCTGAACTTAACTCTTGTCTATTGAACCACAGAATCAACACCTAAAACTCGATTTAATTAATCCAGATTAAAAAGTATGAGCTATTTAATCTGCGTTTAGATAGTGACTATTGAACAAAAATAGCGTTTAATCTGGTTTTAAGTAACGATTTAATCTAATCGGTGTCTATTAATATAAGCCTAAGAATCCTTATACCTTGCTTTTTCAATTAAACGCAACATAAATGAATTTTTTTAAAAATCGTGTACTTAATTTACTTCCTGTAATATTAAATGTTTTTGAATCTAACTAATGAGATAAAGAAAAATTTGAATTTTTAATTACTACGCCAAATTATAAGTTTTAGCCTAAAATATTTTCTGAGGAAAACGTTTGTATAAAATATACGGGCGAATGGATATGTGAGGGATCTTATAATTATTCCTTTTTCCTTTTTTGACGAACGGAACTCTAATAAAATAACATTTAATTAAGTTTGGAAAGGAATTATTTAACTGATGTTGGCAAAAGTACGTGTTTTTTTGAATTCATATATTTATATGCTCACTCTATCTCCAACGAAATCGGAATCGAGCACGACATTTCATGTGATAAATAAATAGTAAACTTCATTTTTCACCAACGGCAATTCAAAACAAGTATTAATATGCATAATTTCAAGCATTAATATTGATTAAAATGCATACCTTCTCTATATTAAACTCCGAGACAATAATTTTAAACATTGTTTCAGGCTCTCTTAATTTTGAATTTGAAGAAAATTTAGGCTGATATTAGTAAATAATTTAAAAACCGTAATTTTAAAGACCGTTTAAATATTAACTCAATTTTCGTATTTTCTAATAATAAATAATTGAATCTTTTTAAACATTTAACCACTTGCAAGATCAAAGCTCTTCAATAATATGATTAGTATATAAAGCAATAAATTCTGATGAAATGGTAAACAAACAACTTAACGATTCTTGTTTTTAAGGTGAAGAATTATCGTATCTACATGGTGAAAATGAGCTGAGAAAGTTGTATATATGCTCTGTGCTTTGCTCATACTACGTAGTTCAAAATCGCAAGTCAGGCCAACATTTTTTATGAAAAATTCCTATTCGTGTTCATATAGAATTTATAAATAATTATATATAATTATCTCTATACTACACAATAATAATTACTAAACCCTTGGCCAGTCTTGTGGGTCTTTAAAAGCTGAAGTATTACAAAATTCTAAATTATGTATGTTGCAATGTTTCCACGAATCCCTTACTTTAGGTAGCCTCCTAAAAAGGATTACTCTCGACGCTCACATCCGCGACACTCACGTCCGATTTACTGACAATTAAAAACGGATACTTTAACAATTGGACCGAGCAATAGAGCACAGTCGGTAAAGTAGACTATTGTCCCAACTCGATTGGCTGTTAATGAAAAACAGAAATATGTTTATAACTATCAATAAGTCATACTGATAGTCTTGACTTTGTGTGGTGCATATGGACGTCAGTCTGCGCACGCGCACCGTTAGATATAGACGTGTGTTTCTGAGCGAAGCTCTGAGCGCTACGACTGGCGTAAGTAAAATTTTACTGTTCATTTTTTTGTGTTGTAGTATTTATATTGTTGTTTCTTTTTGTTTATGGTCAGTTGTAATAACCGCAAAATGGACTATAGACAACGTATTCTGAGATTATTTGAAGAAAAAAATGAGGAAATTGTTGGTGGTGAAGAGGATGATGAAGAAAATGTTGATTATCCGGATGAAGTCAGTGAGCATAACATGGAATCAGAACAAGACTGTGAAGATGATAATCGTCATGAATAGTTTGAAGTCTCATAAACATGGAACACTGACGAAGATAGCATACCATGTCATGCTAATTTTTATATTGTCAAAAAAAAAGAGATGCACTTTCACGACTATTTGCAAATGGAAAAAGACTCCCTACCGTCAAGAGACAGACAACATAATATAGTAACATAATAAGCAGGTCCACAGGGTACATGGCGAGAGGTTAGTAACCCTTTAGCGCGAGTTGTTAGAATCTTGGTTATTATTTATGGATATAGAAATGTTGGGGCATATGATGGATCGCACAAATATAAAAATAACATCAATGCGAATAAATTATGAAAGAGAACGAGATTGTGGTTTTACAAATTTGATTGAGTTGACAGCTTTGTTTGGTCTTGTGTATATAAAATGGCTACGTAAATCATCACATACTTCTATTGATGACATTTGGATTATTGATAAAACTGGTCTTGTTTTTGTGGTGCTATGATTTCTAAATAGCGGTTTCAATTTTTAATTAGAGTACTTCTGTTTAATTCATTCAAACTCGCAGAGAGCAAAATTAAATTGAGGAACTGGCACGAAACAGGTGGATTACGAAGCGTTTTTCAAGAATGGTAAGAGACACTACAGCAATAATGAGTATGTTACTGTAGATGAAATACTAGAGAGTTTAAAAGCTTCTAGCCGATTCCATCAGTACATGCCGGCAAACCCGCCAAATATGGAATTAAGCTATTTTCTTTGGTAGATGTTGTTTCATTTTATACGAAAATAATTGATATTTAACTAGATAAATAACCTGACCTTTTTATCTAGACTACTTTTTTATTTAATCTTTTTTAGATAGCGTAATCTATGATAACAGTCAGAATAAATCGCCAGAAATAATACGTTTCTATAACAATACTAAAGGGGGCGTCGATGTTGTATACAAGCTTAATGGTACCTATTCTCTTGCACTAGTTTGCCAGCGCTGGCCGCTGCGATTGCCGTTTACTTTACTGGATGTATATGCAGTAAAGGCTCATATTATATTGGATACCGTCAACCAAGCAAATAAGATAGAGCACAAAGTTTTCTTGAAAACATTAGCATTTGAACTGTGCCACCCAGAATTGTAATCACGAACAGATATAAAAAAAAATATAAAGATTACACTAACAACTATGAAAATCAAATATATTTGTTAGTTTTTTAAACTAAGACCACTTATGTAATCTGAAAGTACATAAAATGTGTTTTATAATATCAATTAATTCCCGTTTATTTTTGGGCTCTCTGAAAACCCCGCGCAATGAGTCGCGTCACAAAAAACGTTCGACAGGTGGAGGATTAAACGAAACCACTCATGAACGATCTTTTTAAGAAAAATCTTGATTTCCTTTAAGTTATTACTTACTATTATATGTGTCCATTTATCACAATAGTTTCATTATTAATGCCCTAAAGTTGTATTCAATAATTATCGTTTTTTTTGCTGAATAATGTTTGCCAATGCCATAATTTTAATTTACATATGTAATTTAAATACATTAAATACGGACTGAGTTGCCTTTTTTGGAATATCATACAATGGTCCCATAAGCATTTCTGTTGCTTACATATATTCTGGTGCAGTGTTTTCACAACTCGAACATTTCTGATGTAAAAAGTATGTGACAATTGTATTAATGAGAGTGAAAAATTGCTGTTACAGGCGGTTAGCCTGAGTGTACGAACAAATAAATAGTAATAAAATTGAAAAATTATTACGGTAGTAATAATATTTATAAATAAACGGTATAGCCGACGAATCCATTTTTTATTATGAATTGTATTTTGATACCCCATAGATGCAGAGGTCTTTGTGCTCGTTTCAATTGTTATATTATTTATACTAATGTATCTCTAATACAGCTATTTACTATTTTCATTTTAATATAGTTTACTAGTTTAATTCAGTTCAATTCATATTACATCGAATTTTAGGAAAATATTTTGTCGGTAACATAGCTGTGTTGGGATAAAAAATAAATAACAATTAGTTTTACACACAAAAATATATCATTTGACAAGCTATAAATTATATTCAATAATTTGTGACGGAATAAATATGGACGTGAATTAATATACTTATTTTAATTCAGGGAATAATTACAAAACAAAAGAATGAGGTATTAGAAATTTCCAAAATAAAGAAAGCTTATTTTCAACGTTTATGTTTATTATCTGTTACAACGATTCGCTTAGATTGAATTAAAAATAGTTTAATTATAAATAATTTTAGTAACAGCGACAGCAGTCAAACTCACCGGTTATTGATTTTTTTCGTATGTTGCAATGAAAATTAAAAGCTCTTATAAAAGTGTTTTATTAACGTAGCGTTAATGTACAATGGTTAAAACCACAGTGGCATATAAGGTACATATTATTCTAATTAAATACTGAGAGAAATAAAATATAATCATATGAGAAATAAATAATATCTATCTCTTATATAATAGTATGAATAAATTATTTAACCTACGTTCATAATTAATAATGTGAAATAATTTGAAATCTTTGCTATAAGAAATACCTATTGC
Organism: Druceiella hillmani; assembly: GCA_039881145.1. Classification (NCBI taxonomy): domain Eukaryota; kingdom Metazoa; phylum Arthropoda; class Insecta; order Lepidoptera; family Hepialidae; genus Druceiella; species Druceiella hillmani. The sequence goes on along the minus strand of JAYKKI010000012.1, from coordinate 45,351,750 downwards.
GAAATAATGAAATTATACATTGTAAGTAAAATATTTAAAATAAATTATTGCGCAAAATAATTATATTCTAAGTAACATTTTATGCCATCATGCTAATAAAAAAGGACATGTTGCTAATGTTAACAACAATTACTTGCTAAATCTGCTTGTCTTTAATGGAATGTTGCAAACAACTTTATTTCTCAATATTGTTAAACAGAGATTTTACAAATTCGTCTAAGAAGTGATAATACCATAAGCAATGTAATAAATACCGTCATCTGCTACTAGTGTGTTGGCACTAGCGTCTAGCAAATACGACGAAATTATTGTATTTAAAACGATGAAGGTTTCTATTGAATATATTTTATATATGCTCAAGATTTTTTGAAAACACTATTTGCAGAATTATTATATATATATATATATATATATATATATATATATATATATATATATATATATATACATATACATATAAATATGTATATATATATATATACATATAAATATGTATATATATATATATATATATATATATATGTATATATATAAATTAAAGTGTTATTACAGCTTACCCAAAGTGTGACATCGGCGGTTTGGCGTTGGTAGATATTTAGTTTCGCACTAGAGGTTTTTGGCTTAATACTCAATGTTGCATCATTGTATAGAATATTTTAGCGCTATATAGCGATTTAATAATATCGAAAATATTATTTTTATTTGACACTCTATCCAGTGCAACAGATTTTATTTTTTTTAAATTAAACTCTTACTCACGTAACAAGTTCACTTTCACAGACCAAGCGTCAATATACAAAAAAATGTTGCCATTTTGAAAATTGTGGAACAAGTTTTTAAATAATATCTTTATCGTAAGTAAATAAGAATTTTATACGTTATTAATTTAACATTTTTCTTTCATTTTGTATCAAATTTAGATTTTAAGGATCTATATTAATGAATCAAAGGTAGTAATATGTCCTTTCTTGGTCCTATAAGACTACTAATATATTTTGATTTATAATATTTCACTCTACTTGTATCATATTCCCCTCAATGTTTAGGTATTAAGAAATTAATATTTAACTTTCACCATATTTAAATTTTTGAAACGTGCTTCTTTTTGTTTTAAATTTATTAAAAACGAATTATTTATTAACCGATAACATTATATACGAACACAAATTTTAATCACCTTTTGCTTAAATAAGTAATCTTCCATATTGTCTCGTCCAATACAACTTAATGAAATCGGTGAAAAGTTATAGAATTTAATCACTTCACATTTTATGCCAAAATATACAAAGTGCTGGCGCTTTATCGTTGTTTGGATATTCACCGTTCTTTATTTTATGAAAATATATAGTTACGATACTATTGCTTAACGTTGATTTATAAAAAGCATTATATCGCTATTACGTCTCATTTAACAGAATATGGCCATTCTGTATTATTTTATTTAACCTTTATACGCTCGTAAAACTTATTATGCACATTCACTGATACACATCTTATTAAATACACTTCTAACTTAACAATTTAAACCGATTCAGTATACCTGCACATAAAAGTTATAAAAGAACTAGGTTGAAGAAAAAGAAATTAATATTTTATTGTATTATTAAAATATTTTTAATTTTGAGTATTTTTATTATTAACTACATTCTTAAGTAATAAAGATAAAATTTAGGGCTATTTTCTAAATCAGGAAATTGGTACTGATTGTGGTAATTCATCGTTCATTTTTGTATTTATTTGCAAAATCAATTTAATCTATTTAATTTTATGCATTAGATTTCAAATCTTTCATAAATATATTATGTAAACTTATTATTTCAATATCTTTCAGTTAAAATGGAACATATTGAGAACTTAATATTTCAAATAATCGCATCTAACTGTTAGTGAAAATTTTAACAGAGGAAATGAAAAGACCCGTTAAGCAGGAATGGAAATTGTACTAGAAGGGTTCATCTATGTACAAATATTACTTTTATTTTTCAACAGGTAAATATATTGGTTAGTACACCTTTTAGTCACAAATATATTGTGAAAATATAAAAAATGAGAGATTTAGTGTCATTGCTTTAGTTTCCAGATAAACAGGATTTCTGATTCAACAGTTGCGGAAATGGAACAGGGACATATTTTTCTTTTAATATTTTTAACGATATTCTTAGAAATATCGTATATAACAATTTTGAAAATTTTTATGGAATTTTAAAGCTATTTTATATTTTTGTTGTTACCACAGGAGACATTTAAATGAAAAAATAAGAAAATGGACGGACAGGACTTTATTTGTCCCTTCTAAAATTAGTGATAATTGTGAAATATACGTCGGTTAATATTGTTCATTGCCATGTCATATATCAAGTTTCTACGTCAAAGAGTTTAAAAGAAAATTTTTGTAGAACTTTTTTGCAATTTTTCTAGAAGTCTTACATAAAATTTCAAGTTTTGAAATCTTTGCAACTAATAAGTACGTGTTGCAAAGAATGAGAATTTATGGTGACAGGTTGTTTAGGTAAGTTTTAGTAGTGTCCAAAATATTTAATTTCAGGTCATAGTTAAACAAGTAGAGTTATCGAGAAATGAATTTAACCCCAAACACCTAAACTTTGTGGTTTCAATGAATTCACGATGTAAGATAGGCTTTCTTTTTTCAACGCGTTTGCCGATTACAACGTCACTTGTCAAATCATTGTGCATCACACTCTTACTAAAGAAGGGTGCATATGTAGAGTAATTCTCAAGATATTACACACATAGTCGCAGTTTTGACGAAAGTTTAGGTTATGTGTAATTTTTTTATATATCAGTGTGCTTGTGCTTTTGTTATTTTTTGACATGACTTCAAAAATTCACTATCTGCTGCAAGTATTGCAGTCTCAAATACACCTGAGGTGTTATCTAATAGGGAAGAAGCAGATATGTCGAAGTTAATGAGGTAGAAAGTGATATTCAAAGCAAGCCGTCAGACCACGAGGAAAATAGATGATCCCTGGCGTTCCGCGTCTCTTTTACCAGGACTAGTTTTAGGACCACTGATGCCACCTATTCTACTTAAAGAGAAATCAGGTAGTAATTCAAATATCTTGATAAAATTAAACAATCAATGTCGACACAGCCATGCGTGCGCAACGAGTGAAGGCCATACTTCAGGCAGGCCTACAACAATAAATATCGTTCGTATTTCCAGAACAACTATACCTCTTACAACTATACCTCTTACAACTCGTGTTGTAAGAGGTATAGTTAATCCGCTATTATTATTTTAACACTTCATAACTGATAAAATTTTAGAGAAAATTGTGAAATGGACAAATTCGAGTGAGATAAATAAGTAGAACTATGAAAAAAATTACACATACGCTAAATAAAACATATAAAGATAAAGTCAAGGCACTAGTAGGTATTCTAGTGTTAACTGCAACATTGAAAGACAATTACCTGAATCTCGATGAACCGTTTAATGCAGAGTATTCTGACACAAGATACGTATCGCACATGAGCTAAGGAAGATGTGATTTTCTTCGGTAATATCTCAGCTTCGATGAAAAAACATCCGTTTATAACGACAAAGAGAATATTACACCTATTAGAGACATACGGAAGATACTTACAACTTAGTGCCAAAAAAAAAGAATGAGCCTGGAAATAATGTTACCATCAACGAGCTACTTTTAGCACTTCTAGCCCAATGTATATGCCAAACAAACCGGAAAGGTATGGCCTCGATTTGGTTATGATGTGTGATAGCGGCACAAGATATATGATCGATTATTCCCCATATCTTGGATAAGGAACGGCACCATACATGGTATGAACATGGTGACGACAGCTACATTTTGTCCACATTGGTCCAATTACACTCCTTTTACATAAGCCTAAAGCTTCTAAAATGGTTTACCTGTTATTTTCCTGCGACGAGGAGGGCACAAAAGATGGCGTAGACACGTTTTACCAAACGAACTCGGTAATCACATATAGCAAAAAAGGGAAACGGTGGCCAATGTACATTTTTTATGTCATATTATACATAACCTGTACCAACATTTCAAGACATATTAGATATTGGCACTAATGTTTAAGATCAAGATCTGGATAAACACAGGCCCCAAACAGCAAGAAATTGAACTGTTCCAATTAAAACGGCCCATGACGAAGACTTATTGATCAAAATGCAGCATTGCCAAAAAAGTATGTTTAAGTCCATCTTTTATTTTTATATACAGGTCGTAAAATATCTTATAACACCTAGAGTTTAAAAAAAAATCAGAAATAAATAATATTATTTTATAAACACTTTGTACAAAATAGTTTTATTTATTAATTTAACCTTTGCTTCATATTTGTGTATGAGAAACTAAAAAAATACGTCATTTTAGTAGAAAATACATACACCACAAAAATGTTAGACGAATAAATAAATGCTTAAGCTTTATAGACTATATAACTATCTACGAACGTTAGGTATCAAGGGTCAATAAATTGACGCCAAGTATTAAGACATTTTTGTACATTATTTAAAGTTATTTAAAATGACTTTATTGATTGAACGTGATATGTCACATTTAGATGAATTTGTTCTTTACTATTTAAAAAAAATTAATATTCCGGAAGAAAATGTTATACAAAGCACTCTTTTTTTCGTTATTATAAGATTTCTTTAGATATCACTGGTACAAGAAGCGACTATAAATTTAATCAAATTTCATGGGCGTATAAAATTTCTATTAAACTTATATACATTTTTATATATTGAAATCGAATGTGGATATCGCAGACTAGTTTCAAGGATTAGAATTCTCAAAGAATTATGTTAAATCGATGCAAGCATAATTACGGAAGAAAACTATTATCAGATTAATAACTTTAAACCATTTTGTGATATAATAAACTACAGAACAAAAAAGGATTTCGAATAATATTTTGATTATCGTCAGGAATGCATAGAAGATTATAAAATTATACATGTTCTATAATTTTAAATATTCGGTCATTTTACACGTATTGATATAATATCTCCAAAATATCGTGTCATGTAAAATTGTAATAATACTTCGACCACGTCGTAGGTAAATAAATTTTAGATGATAAAGTTTAGAAAGAAGGAAGGATTTCAACAACTTTTAGCTTATTAAATATACGTGCATATGGTGAAGATGAAAACATTTAGTAACGCTCTATTCATTTCACACGCATTGATACAAGTAGTTTAAAAATATTTTATTAGGCAGAATTGCAATAACATTTATTTTAATTATCTGTGGTCTATAAATTAAGCGAAATGAAATGCAAAAGTATGAGTAAAATAATTAAAAGCTCCTATGTTATGACCAATACAAACACTGGATACGGACGCATTAAGCAATATCTACGACTAAACCATAACCTTGGATAAAGTAACAGCTAGAGAGAATGTATAATAATTATCTAGTTATATTTCATATGAAAATATGGATAATCCGCTTAATGTTTGTGTTGCCATTGCATTCGGTTTTCGCCTTAAACGCCCAACAAACTTTCCAGATTTAAGGACATCGTCACGTCCGTAAAATCGCAGAGGGCGATTGTTTCAGTTTATTAAATATTAATTATTTGATTGCTTCAATTAACGGGATAGACGTTGCATCAATGTTATTTTAAATTACTGCGTGATTATTTTGAAAATATGCTTTGTGTCTTACGTAATTAAATTCATAGATTATGTTAGTACACATTTCGAAACAGGCTTCGTAAGAGTAATTTGGGGGTGTTTGATAATTGTTACAATATAATAATTGGGTAAGTGGTACCAGTAACTGGGAATTGGATAATTTTGTTAAATTTGGAATTTTATTTCATTTAAATTATAAATATATCTTCATATTAATTAGTCTTAATAAAATAGAAATTGAAGCTCACCATGTTTTCATATCGGTTTGTAAATACGACGTGCCGATATGTATTTTTCTGTGTAACTTGTCGGATAATTAAAGGGAAATTCGAGTTTTATTTGTTATCTATTATGTGATTCAAATTACACTACGCGAATTTATAATGTATATTTATGTATAAATATATATATATATATATATATATATATATATATATATATATATATATATATATATATATATATATTTATGAAAAAGAATAACTTTGTGCGTCTACAAATTTAATAGGAATCATAAAATTATCCTATTAATTATTGCTATATTGATCCAGCGTGAAATATTGAATTAGAATGAAGTCTGGGACTAAAAATTACTTTTTAATTCTTTATAACTCAATTCGTCAAAGGTATTTGTAATCTAATCGAATTCCTCTTTATTAAAAAATGGTAAAATAGCATAAAATGGTAAAAAAATGGTAATATAGAGCCGTAAGGGTGTCGTTTCAAAAAAATATTTGCCTTTAAGTTTAAGTAACTGAAGGGCTGTTCTACTTTACGCATCTCAAACATATTTCTAACACTCAAATACGAAGCAATAGCTTACGATCAATGATTCGGTTATTATAAAAATAAGTGTACAATGTGTGTGCCGCTAAAACTCAGCAGCGAGTCCCGGTACGATCAAGGGAATTATATGGTGTGGTAGCCCTCTATCCCCCATCCGTGAAGAAGAGGGGATACCTGAAGTAGTTTCCGTTTTTACCTGAAGAGCATGATTAAGGGCTGGAAGTTTCGTCCTCTAGAAATTTCTAGAAGAGTCCAGAACATTTGAGAGCATTCCACAATATTCCAGAACATCCCGGAACATTCTGGAATCTTTGGAAATAGTCTCAAATATTCGGGAACATCCCGAAACATCCCAGTATAATTTTTGTATATTATATTTTTTTTATTTCTATATTACAAGACCGGGGAAACTCTAGAATCAAAACAATTTCTTCAAAACATAAAAGCGTACACTGCCTGCTTCTAAATTACTTCTTTCAGTATCACTTGGATCAACACTAACAGAGATGAAATCGATTATGTTTTCTTCATTCAAGGACAAATCTAACATAAAATGAGATAATTACTACCACTATCCAATGAAGACTATAAATTACTGCAAGTATATTTCATCAAAAATGAAGAAATAGAAACTGATCAACGATGCACAAACATCAGTGGATTGAGACGACAAAATAATCCAAGAGGATACATAAATACAATCAAGTTATTGTCCTTTGTGTATTGTATGTCTATTGAATATTGTACGATTATTGATGAATATAAAGTTATAATTCAAGCCGGCAATAGACCACCTGGAGAGCACGAACGTCGATTCACGCACCTCAGATAAAGGAAGTCGTCAGTGTAATTAGGGACCATGAAAACACAAGCCGTGACATAATTGTACAATAAAGAAGAAAAGGACTACAACGCATTGAAGAGACACACCTTTCACATGGCGCCCTCCAATATCCATTAATATTTATGCGCGGAGAGGATGGATATAATTTTAATGTAAAACGATATATGCAAAAATAGAAACGGAATGGATGCTTTACATAAGATTGAATCAGAAGAAACTATGCACGGAAAAATACATGCATCTTCGAGACGCGAAAATATTGAAGACATTGGAACAATGGTATTTTTACCATCATCTTACATAGGAAATCTAAGACACATGCACAAATACACTCAAGATGCCATGACCCGCATAAGTAAATATGGAAAACCTGACCTCTTCACGACATTCACGTGCAACTCATCGCGGCCAAAAATAAAAAAACAACTACGATACGGACAAGCCCCCATGAATCGACATGACATAATAGCCCGAGTTTTTCGACAAAAACAAATGAGATTTATTGAAGTCATCACAAAATATCACATCTTTGGAACCGTTAGATGCTAGATGTATACAATCTAATGGCAAAAACGAGGACTGCCTCACTCAGACAATCTCATATGGCTACACGACAGAATCATCCCAGCTGCATTTCCCAGTCCCCAAGAAAATCCGAAGCTGTACGACATAGTTATGGAAAATGAACAAAAAATATTAGGCATATTCTTACTTGGACGACACACAAACCGGAGATAATGGCTATCCTAAATACAGGAGACGATCACCCAAAAAAGGCGGCTTCACAGCAAAAATACGAATACGAGGTAGAGACGAACTGGAAATAAACAATACCATATAACACTACTTTCCAAAATGTCCCAAGAACAAATTAAAGTAGATTGCTGGAATTCAGTGAAATTCAAGAAATATGTCTGTAAGTATGTGAACAAATTCAAGAAATATGTCTGTAAGTATGTGAACAAAAGCAGTGGCACAAACAAACTGAAAAACTTTTCTAATAAAACAACACCGGGAAAACTTTTCTAATAAATCTATCGCTGACAGGAATATGTGCTAACAGCATCGCACTTGCACTGGCATCGTCCGGCATTGCAGCCACACTTATGGAAGGAAGACGAACTGCCCGTTCTATCCTACAACGACCGTTGGGTACAGCCGAAGAACAATTCCCAATGTGTTAAATCTTAAGGGCATCAGGACACGGTGAAAATCTAAAACAAGCTACAATTATCTTCTTATACGAATCCACATAAAAAAATCACTCGAAGCCATGGACAGAACATTACAAAACTTGCAGTGGACTGTGAAGTGAAGTGGTCGGAGACTGTGAAATGGTGGGGGGAGCTCTGTTCATACTCTCAGGAAATTTTCGCCAAACACTTCCAGTTATCCTCAAGTCAACACCAGCTGACGAAATCAATGCGTTTTTAAAAAATCACATCTCTGGCCACACATGCAAATACTACGACTAACAAAATATATGAGAGTTGAAATATCCATAGACGAAACAACAGCACATTTGCTCAAAAAATTTTACAAACAGGCGAAGGCACATATGCTACTGACCAGACGACCGGCCTCATTGAACTCAACAGTGATTTATGCAACATAGCCACTACTGAGAACGAACTCATCGACCACATTTATCCAAACATTGTTCACAACTATACTAACCCGGAGTGGTTATTTCAGCGAGCAATTTCGGCAACCAAAAATAATATTAACGCCTATATCAAATGGTAAACCTTGAAGTAAGCGTCAAATTTCCTACACAATTTTTAAACTCTTTGCAAGGACCAGGAATTCCATTACACTGCCCTCGACTGAAAATTGGATCTCAGATCATATTAATCAGAAATCTGAACTCACTAAAACTATGTAATGAAACAAGGGTGATAACCAAAGGCCGAAATGATGACTGGAAAGGGAAAATAACACATAGTATTTATCCTAAGAATACCACTGACGTCTACTGAACTGCCATTCCAATTTAAAAGACTGCATTCCAATCAAATTAGACTATACTTTTACAATTAACAAAGCGTAAGGATAAACTTTAAAACATTGCGGCATCAACCTCAGAGAGTCCTGCTTTTTTCACGGTCAGGTATACGTAGCTTGCTCTCGGGTACGAAATTCGAAAAGTTAGTGCATATATATACCCGGATAACAAAATTAAAAATGTTGTTTATGAACAAGTATTATAAATTTGTTTTCAATAAATATTGTTTACCTCTGATAAAGTTTATCCTATTATTCCAACCACCACACAATCTCAAATCAACTCCCTGAGCGAAGCTGGGTACCCCAGCTAGTAAATCATATAATTTAATTAGGTCAAATTTGTTTAAATTGAATTTGTGGTAGCTGTTTTTTTTACAACATCTCTTGCCTTCTATTATCTCATCGATCTTATTTTTATTTTTTTGTCAAACAAGTTATTTCTAACGATGGCAAATGATTTTCTCTATGTTTTGATTGTATACCCTTGTATTTTATCAAATCCAAAGTGTAATCTTAAAAACGACATCTTTCGTCCGTTTGAAGGCCAGCAAATTTTAATCAATTTGCATCTTGTGAGTAAATGTGAGAAATATTATATATTCTGAAATTAACTCACGATCCCTACTTACATCTAGCAAACTATTAAAAAAAATTATTTACCTTCCTATACATGTAAAATGAAGAATTCCTTTTTTCGCGCGTCTCATAGAATGGAATACCAGTGGATAGTTATTTTAAAACGAAACTGATACGTCGCTTAACATTTTTAATTATTGATTCCCTTTAGTAACTACTACCGTATAGTTTTTAAAGATTTAGACTTAATTAAATAAAATCATGCTTGTGTAAAGCTCAATTAGACAGAAGTATTAAATGATATATTTAATAAAAAAATATCCGCGGGAATACTTATGGTACCTGTCATATACATAAAAATGATGGCACCTATCATATATGTAACGCGGGAGCGAAAATTGTCTGTTCGCATATATCATCATGTAAGTTTTCCAAAATTACTTTGAGATTTCGTTCATAATTTTTTTCATTTTTAAATTTATATTTGCACCGTTTATAAAATGATAAACTTCCAATCCGGGTGCAATATGTCTCATTTTAAGTCAATTATTTATATTTTAGTCACGTACACATACTCGCGTGTATATTATACTACCATTTAGCATATTTACCGTGAATTTAAATTGATTGTTTATTAAGGTTTCGTTCTCCAATACAATAAAATTTCCGCTTAGGAACTATACATTTCGTGTGGTTATGAAATTTCACGATTTATTCATTATTTAATAGTATAACTTGCTACTCTTAATCTGCCCAACTACTTCTTCTTTCAGCCGTAAGATAATATTTGTCGTAAAATATAGACATTCTCATAGTATCACGTAACGATCGTTTACTCACTAGTTTGGGCAATATTTTGACATATTTTGTGACCAGTTTATTTCTATTTCATCAAAAGTAACTAAATTTTTAACGGTGTTTGATTATCTCATTCCACATTTTTCATAATCGTCGATGTGTTTGGTACAAAAACGCTTAATGAGGCTTCAACCATGCTACTTATAACCCTTGTTGAAATTTATTGAAGTGACAATAATACGTTTTGTATGATGCCCTAATTACTTACGGTAGGACCGTAATTAATTAAGTCATAAATAGTATGCTATTTCCATATTGTTAACGACAAGATTCATTTACCCGTTTTAAAATTTGAATTGCGTGTTCTTTTAATATATTATCCTTCGTCAAATGTGAATATTTCAAAGTAAATATTAAAGTATATTTTAAATGTTGCGTTTTACACAATAAGTCATCTACAACCTCCGTAAGTTTGTACTTGTGGTTAAGCATAAAAACAACTTAAAATGAAACGATGGTTTATTTTGTTCTCATCGATTGTGTAAAATATAACACCCGCATTAGTTTTCATACCCATACGTAACCCCCTGTATACGCTGAAAAGAGGCGATTAAAAGTATTATCCGTTACGTTAATAGCAAAACGCAAAATCATTACCTTTATTCTACCCCATTCACCCGCTTAATTTTGCGACTTATAGTTTATTTTTATTATAAATAAAAAAATGTCAAGTATGAATGGAACTCGCACTACGAGGGTTCCGTAAATATTTAGGCTATTATAAACATTTAATGATACATAATATTCTTAAACTACTTACAAAATTTTCCTTCTTTAAAAACAATCATATTATATATTGCCTAGCATGTCTCTCACAGACACAAAATTAAGAAAAAAAAATTTCAGTGGTAAAACTACAAGTTAACGATTTTCTATTTTCTTCTGTCGATTTTCTTCCTTAGTTTTAGTATGATTTTTTGACTTTGCTTCTTGCCAAATTTCATGGTCAAAGGGAATTACCCTATAAGTTTTGATATATCTGTGAGTGTCAAAATATGCGGCATAAATGGCCGTATTTTTAGGAGCTTGATTTATACACCTCCAAGGAACCGTAGGTCTTAGTATTTGATATCAATGTCAACTTGATATCTCCAAACGTTCCTGAGAAAAAGGGTTTTCACAAACCGACAGACTGCCAACGAAGTGATCCTCTCAGAGTTTCTTCTTTCGTTTTGAGGTACGGAAACCTAAAAAGAAATATCTTGGAAAATTATTTATGTATTGTGTTCATTATTCATTTTAATATTTTTGAGCAATTTGACTTTTATGCTTTTGGATGCACTTGTGAAAATTGTCAGCGCATTTATAAAAAATTGTAAATTTTTTACATAAAAACGATGATTTACGCATGTTTCGCATGTACCTACAATACTAAACCCATGTCTATGTTTAAATCACATTTATTTATATGGTGATATATGCGTACAATAAACGTAACCGCGTGTGTATTAGTATATAATGGGACACTATTTATTTGTAATTTTACATACTTACCCAGTCGCAAATTTTTGGTGTCTAACACATTAAAATAAATTATTGTACTTTTATTACCTAAAGAAAATGTTATTAAACTTAGTCTAAGAAAAAAAATTCATCTTTAAAAGAAATTAATAAAATAATTGTTTGTCCTATTAATTGCGGATCCTAATATTTTCCATTTCTTTTTTTTTCACTTTATTATTTTTAATGGTCCCTGTAATTTTTATTTCAATTAATTCCAACGTCTGAAAGGCATTGGTATATTTTTTATTTAACATAATACTAGATTTTACGTTTACAAAAACACATACACATAGGTACATATGTATATATACACACACATAAATATATATATATATATATATATATATATATATATATATATATATATGCATATGTAGGCATGATAACTTCATCCTAGTTTATAATCATTATTTTAATTAAACATCGCGGCTGATATATCTGAAATAATAAAAAAAAATCTTTCGGTCTGTATTATAATTTTTGTAAAATATAAATTCGTTACTCTCACGTAAATTTAAAAGATCCTTTACTACGGGATACCTATTTTTACATTTAATAGCATGACAATAAAAGTTCATGTATTCATTGATTAGAGCATCCATGTATTGTTATTATTATGATTTTTCAAAAAAGAATTAGTCGAAGACAATATATTTTCGCAGCCGCCTTTATTTGCATTCCATATGAAATATTACATTTACATCATGGCCAGAAAAGTGCACCTGTGTAAACGCATGCAATATACCTTATATTATCGTAATAACCTTCTCAATAGTATTTTACGATGTTGCTATTTTCTATGTTTTTTTTGTAAGCCACGTTTGATTTAATGAAATAAAAATGTTTATACCAATTTTAATCAAATTTTGTTTAATTTTCTGATGAAGTTTTTATAAACTTTTAATCTGTGAATGTAAATTACCATGTATTTAAATTTCAGATTTTATTAATTTAATAAAGTAAAATAGTAAAATCTGAATTATACGTATACCAGTAGAAACTGAAGATGGGGAAAAATAAATATGAATTTTTTTACAAATGTGTGTAAAAATGTATTTCTGATAGACATAGAAATTACAATATTTCAAATGATCAGTTGCGATGTTTGATTCGGAATTTACCGAATATTTTAATATCTCGTATCTTTTCACTTTAAATAATAAATGAAAAATATATTATAAAAAGTATGTAATATTATTGAAATCTAAGCTTTGGAATATATACATTACTCTTTTGAAGTGGAACCGGGCGTTTAGTCCACAATTTTTAATTTGTATTAATTTTGATCCAAAAACTCCCGTATAAACATATTAACATAATTTACATGTTTATATTCTACCCGAGTGATGTTATATGAACATAGTTATTTTGAAAGAATATGAATAAAGCTTACATATCTTACATTAAATAAACCACCAAATAGACACCGGAAATAAATGCGTATCTTTTATTAAACAATCTCACTCAAATACGACGATTTATCAGCTTCATCTAAGTTGTATTACTGTCAATCGATTAGATGAATTACATATAATATAGACTTATGATTAAATATGATTTATTTGGGCGGGCAGACTGGCGTCGCGACCATGGCTCATTAAAATGGAAGCGCTCCGAGCATTTTCAATTTATCATCGTGTCGTAATACCGGGAGTACTTGCCAAATGCATTGAAGGAATATAAACAAAGTGATTAATGTCAAATTAAAAGTAATATTAAAAGGAGTGATAAAAATTGAACAACGTTTATTTTGGCTTGAGTAGTTGTTGCCGAGGGACAATAGCTACTCGTATGGTCTGATTAACAGGCGTCGGATATGGTGAATCGGTTTTAGATGTGGGAAATATTACCCATGTTTTTAGACGTTTTCAGTATTGTTTAAAATTAATTTATTAAAATTATAATATTCAAAAATTTTCCAAAAGCTCATAAATTTACGTGCGTCATTTTTACATTGAAAATTTTTATAAGAAAAAATAAACATTAAGGAAAAATTAGAATGTCAAATTGCTTTCCATTTCATTTTTTTATTTTTCGTTTAAATATTTTGAAATAGGTATAAAATAGTAACTTATAAATACTGCATTACCTTTTTATTTTAACAATTCAATCATTCGTTATTTCTTCATGTATTTACGATGATTTTTTTAAAATATAATTGCTCAAATGTTACATCTCAGATTTTATCTATTCATACATTATTCGTAAAACTGTTTTATTGGTTTCATCTATACCAGATTTTCTAGTACTCAGAAAATCAAAAAACCTTATATTATTAAGAAGAATTAATTTCTTTAATTGCCATGTAAGAAGTCGATTTCTCTAATAGCACAACCGTCTAAACCATGAATTTCAGGTCGGTGAGTAGAATCTGTTTGCTGTCGTTCCCATTCTATATCAGTTCATTTCCCATAATACATAGATTCCCCTTATATATTTATATCATGGTTATTTATGTACCTATATTGTATTAAATGTAAAATTTGAAATAGAATCAATCAATCTAATCGGCAATTCATTACAGATTATATACTTTATAAAAAAGTTCTCTGAAATTGAAGCGATAAGAAATAAAACATAGGCAGATCTAAATGTAAAAATATCTACAATTTATTTAAGACCCTCATTTGTCAGTCTGTTTAATGAAATAATTAATTTTAACCTTTCTTAAAAAATATTCAACCAGTTCATGGAATATGGAATCATGAAATTCACAATTCCCGGCAGAATATAACAACCACATAATATTCACCTACCTACCTTAAAGTGTTTGATATAGTAAATATTTAATATTATAGAAGTAAAAATTTATGAGTAAACGGTATTTCCGTTAAATTATTTATGGTTGTACATACCGTATAATTCGGTCAATTTGATTATTAATTTTCACCATCTAAAATATATTGCTATTTTTTCTCCATTTTCATTACATGCTATAGTTCTCCATTAAATTTTGGCACATCTATAGTAAAGCTTTTCTTATTATTTTTATTCTAACAATTTTAGAGAAGGTAAGGCGGAAAGCCATGTATTTTATAAAAAAATTCAGCAATACACCTAGAACTATCTTATAGAAAATACTAAAAAAAAATTTCTTTAAATACTTATGCCTTGCTCCTTCAATTAAGCGCAAGATAAATGAAATTCTAAAAAATCGTGTACTTAATTTATTCATCTAAAATTTTTGTACGAATGTTTTTGAGTCTTACCTAATGAAATAAAGAAAAAAATTAAATTTTTAATCACTACGTCAAATTTCAAGTTTCAACTTGACAGATTTTCTCAGAAAAACGGCTACAATAGATGTATATGTGAAAGCATACGCGAGTGATCTTATAATGATTCCATTTTCCTTTTTTGGGGCTCTAATAAAATAACATTTAATTAAGTTTGGAAAGGAATTATTTAACTGTTGGCAAATATACCTGTTTTTAATGTTGAACACAATTTTAAATGTGGTAACTCGTGTTGCCAAAGTTGTTTCAATTAAACAACTTTTCATTTAATAATTAAATAAAAGGGCATATATTTAATCAAAAAATATTTAGCACCCAATCGCAAGTGTAATATTTTTCTTCAATATCCAACAACGATCTACGCTGATAGCAAAACATGCGATGATAACAAACCTGCTTCACTACTACAACCGATGCACCGAGTACGTTCTAAAAATTCAGTCACGGAATATCGGTAATGCGACGCCAGTCCGCCATCGTGGCATCGTCCGCAAAGTGCCACAATGCCTCAACATTTACTTTCACTTATAAAATTATTAATAAATAAAATTTCAATTACGATATGCCGCTTAAGTTTTACAACTCTGCCAGGGGGCTCTATTCACGCAGTAATCACGCAGCAACAATTTACTATTTATATGCTAGAATCGCTATTTCGCCTGCTATGGACACATTAACAACAAATGGATCAAAATTCTTCAAATAACGAATCTAATTCTGAAAATCAATTTTCTGAATTCATCTGTTCAAATATTCACTCTGTATCCAACGAAATTGGAAGCAAACACGACGTTCCATATTATGTATAAATAGTAAACTCTATTTTCCACCAACAGCAATGAATAACAAGTATTAATTTATATACTGCAAAGTATGAATCTTTGTTTAAATGCAGAAGATATTTCTGTATGTTGAATTTCGAGATAAAAATTTGAAACATTGTTCCGGGTTCTCTTAATTTTTAATTTAATGATATCAGCATATCATTTTATAAATGGTAATATTAATGACCGGTTACATGCTAACTCAATGGTAATATTTTCTAATAACAAATCGTGAATTATTTTCAAATATTTAATCACTTACAAAATTAATGCCCTTCAGAACTATGACCAGAATAAAGGTAAAAGAAAACTTAAAAACAATTAAAATCAATTTTATTTTTAATTTAATTTTGATTGTCTAAGATTAAATATGAAAAGGTACAAAATAAGCCGAAGAGGAAATATAATGCTATAGGCTTTGCCCATACCCCATAATTAAAAGATATAAGCTCGGGCAACATTTTTTATGAAAAGTTCCTATTCATGTTCATACAGAATTTATAAATAATTGTATTTATTTACTTCCATGTAATAAAATTAGAACGAATTTTAAGTCACAATGAACACATTTATTTTTTATGAAAAATTTTGATTTCCTTTAACTTATAACTTATTAGTACATGTGTCTATTTGTCACAATATTTTTATTATTAATATCTTAAAGGTGCATCAAATTATTTACTATTTGTAATAATTATCGGTGTTTTGTTGAATTACCCTTAAAATAATGTGTGACATTACCGTAACTTTTATTTTTATATATGTACTTTAAATATATTTAAACACTGACTAAATTGCTTTTTGTGGAATGTTATATAAAGTGGAATCCCAAATAATGGTCCCATAAGCATTTCCGTCGCTTAAATAAATTCTAGTGTAGCTGGAGTTTTCTATAGGAGTAAATTCTAAGAAACGTTTTCACAACTCGAACAATTCTGAAGTAAAAAGGATGTGACTATTGTAAACCAATAGTTTATTTTGTAGTAAATCCCTGTTACTAATAATAGTGAAAAAATTTATGTTACAGACGATTAGCCTAAGTGTACAAGCAAAGAAATAATAAATATATTTTTAAGAATTGTATTTTTATGTCCCGTACATTAAAAGAGCGTTGTGTTCTTTTTAATCGTTATATAATTTGTACTAATGCTTCACTGATACAGCTTTATACCATTTTTATATTAATTAAAGTTACCAGTTAAATTCAGTTGACTTCATATTACATCGAATTTTAGGAAAATATTTTGTCAGTAACATAACGGTTTTAGGATAAAAAGTAAATGATCATTAAGAGTTCTAGATATTAAAATATAACATTCAATACGTTATAAATTATATTGAATAATTTTTCACTCAATAATTAGAACGTGAATCAATATTAATTCAGTGAATAATTTTAATACCTATTGTGAAATAAATAAATATGCATTGTAAGTAAAATATTTAAAATATCTTATTGCGCAATACAAATATATTCTTAGGGACAGTTTGTAGCATCGTGATAATTAAAAAAGTAATACGCCTGGTGTTATCATTTCCTCGCTAAATCTAGTTTTGTTTAATGGAATACTGAAGACAAACTTAATTTCTCAGTATTAATAAACAGTGATTTCACAAATTCGTCTAACAAGGTATAATAGCATAATCAATATAATAAATACTGCCATTTGATACTGGTGTATTGACATTAGCATATTGGAAAAATGACGATATTATTGTAAAGATAACGATAAAAGTTTCTCCTGAGTATGTGCTCAAGATTTTCTGAAAAAATTAATTCCGGAGTTGAGTGATGAAGATATGGACATTAAATATATCGAACCCCGCGAGATATGTTACGGGAGATTTCGATATTTAAAAAAAATAATTTAATTTAATTTAAATACAATAGTAATACTTGTTAACTCTACTAATGCAAAAACAGTAATGAATTTATTATTATATTGATACATAAAAGTAAAGTAATACAGAGTTTCATATTCCTTCGTGTTCACATCGTTATTGCTGAGGTGTCCCTGGTTCCCAGGAGTTGTGCGGTCTGGTGCTCGCTTATCGTTTCTGTTTGGGTGTCATCTAGCTGCGGCGGTGTGTTGTTATGATATCCAGCGACTGCTGATATCGTAACTCGCGATGTTATTGAATTCGACTTGCAAAATTTTATAAGAGAAGTGAGGTGCCAATTATTCATTCTTTTTTTCTTTGTTTGTCCCGTTTATAGCCAAGATCTGGAGAACCCATGTAAGGTCATTCGTTGGTATTCAGTTTCGCCCTAGAGGTTTTTGAGTTAATAGTTAATTTTACATCATTGTAAGGAATCTGTGTAGCGATTTAGTAATATCAAAAGTAATTTTTTTATTTGACACCCTATCAAGTGCAACTGATTAATTTTTTTTTATTAAACAATTTCATACATATCAAGTTTATTTTCACAGGCCAAGCTTATATACAAAAAAATATGTTGCTAATTCTTAATTTTTTTACAGTAGCAGTGGAACAAGTTATAATAATACCTATCTTTCTTTATCGTAGGTAAACAGGAGTTTCATACATTATTAATTAATCTTTCTTATCTTTAATTTTCGAATCGACTTACACTCGTGGGATGAGATCCGTTCTTATATAATCTTTGTAACTACCGCCTTTCTTACGGTACATTGCGCCTTCGACAAATATTACTGGGATAAATAGGGTTGGGTAAAATGAAGATTTTTTTTCTGGAGAAGGCTAAATTCGGTCGATTTTTAGGGTTAGGTAATAATTTTAGGCTCAGATTTATAATTGTTAAGCTTAGGCTTAATGCAAGTTATTCAGATTATATTTCCATCGCATTATATTTCTCATATGGTATAAATAAATATATAATATTAGTTATTGATGGACTTAACAAACAGTTCTAAAACCAGATGTAACGTGCATTAAAAGCTGCATTTATTTAAGCTACAGATGTATATGTTATTTAAACCTCTCTGAACAGATTATTGACAAATTCGGGCAACGGAAAAACAACGTACTCGATACATTTTCGGTTTCAAAAAAAATTACCACATTTCAAGCACGAAGCGTTATGGATGGAGCGACAATGACAACGTCACTAGGGAGCTAGAGGGGTCATAAAGATATTCCAATTCAATCGTCAGTCGTAGTCGTAATTGATGAGCAAATAAAAGAGGAGCAATATACAACTCAATTTCTTATTTAACACATTGCTGATAAGATATATTAAAGGATAGTCAAACCGACATAGGGAGCTCAACACAGTGACCAGATTTATTTTCCATTAAATTTTGTTTAACTGCTTATGATTTGTTATATGTTACCACGTGTTTCTGCATTAAAGACAATTACTTTTTACTAATAGCTGGGAAATGCTAGATATCTCGTAATATGTTAACATTCTAAATAATGCATTCTTTTGATCTCACCGCCGATTCGCGTATCAGTTTATTATCCGTGCAAGTAAAATGTAGGTTTTTGCAGTCACTGTCATTGAAAATATTTTTTAATGTCTTAAGTATTGTATACTCGACATCGGCACCACTTTCATGCGTCGTTTATTACTTATGTAAAAAGTTACTAAATAGTCATTCATTCATTTCCTGTGTTTTAGCCGTGAAGCTAATATTTCTGCTTTAAGTTTAGGTAGGTTTAAATCACAACAGACGGTGATGCGATCACAAAATTACTAGATATTTGCGATAGCGGTTGTGGCTGCTCTTGTGCCTTCAGCTTTGGACTAGAAGGCACTGGAACATTTTCACTGTGAGGTACTGGAGCAGACGTTGATGGTAGATTTGGGTACTGAATCTTTTTGACATTTTTGCCTGCGCGACGCTTACGTGGATTAATTATACAAAAATAGCAATCATTGATGTGATCAGCTCGATCCCCCCATATTCTTGGTACAGAAAACTTCATAATTTTTTTTCTCCTCGGTACCAGGCTGGAAAAAAATTAACATCATTCATTAATGAGTGACATCATTCATAACGATGTTAAAAAAAAAAAAAAAATATATATATATATATATATACATAGGTACGTTTTCCTTAAAAATATGATGTGTTTTCGTACCTTCTAAAGTATTTTTACATGAGAAATGAGGTGCTCATATTTTATTTTGACTTCTTACGAGTAAGTTAAAATAAGCTTCATAGGCTTCACAAAGTTTTATATTTGATGTCAAACAAAATTGTTTGGCTCTCACTTTAATGAATTCGCCGCAAATATAGCAAAAAGAGTCCACGTCATTTTTACACTTTTTGGAAGACATTTTAAGCCTACGTTATTCCTTTATAAAATACGTTATTCCTTTATAAAATACGTTATTCCTTTGCAATGCTCATGCTCACACTACCGTGTCAGCCTGCCACTTCCCGCTTCACACCCACAGTCCCCCCTCACCCCTCTCTTGCATCTTAAATGCAACGGCTCCTCAAAAAATCTGCCAAAACACCGTATATTTATTCTTCATTATATAAAGGTACAAAAGCAAACTTTATTTATTATTTGGAGCATTTGTGCTTAAAAAACAATTTTTTTTTTAACCTGTGTTACGATCAAAATTTTATTATCATTTTTTTCTTTTAAATTAGGCAGTCCTAGTTTAAGAAATAAGGTATAATTGCTAAAATAATAGAATTATTTTGAAATAATATTCATAAGCCAATAAAACCGGAACATTAATTTTCCATTTTAGTCTAAATAATTTTTAATACGATATTAACAGGGCGCAATATATTTAACACATTTGACAGTTTCATTATTTACATAACTCAGGAACACGTGGGAGACTAGTGATATTTATACCTTACATGTACCTAATTGGTTATGTAATTAAAAATAATTAACATTTACATATGAAAAAAAAAACAAACGTATCTGAATGAAAACCCCCTCTTTTTAACGGATTAATATAAAATTAACTTATTTTTTCCATGACTGAATATATTTTAATACTTTAGGTATTGAAATATATTCAGTCATTGCAAAAAATAACACACCATATTGTACGCTGAATTATTCGTTAAGTTTTTTAGAAGAAAGTAAGAAAAGTCCGTTGGACTTTTCTAAAGAAAAAGTTCTATTTAGGATAAATTAATGAACTGGAGCTATACTCAAACTATAGATGAAATTGTTTTTCACTTATTATCTTTTTCCGATTGTTTTGTAAACCATATCCGATTGCATTCAGCATTCCAAATACTTTTCGCTGTCACGTTTATTATTATCTCATAACAAAAACGGTTTAAAACTCTGAGATGTAGTGTGAACGGTGAGATATTAGACGGATACCTATTCAGAGTGCGGTGCCGCATACGTTAATTTTTTTCGGACGTAGTTTATAATGGCATTCGTTGAACGAGGTTACAATCGTGTCGTGATGACGGCGAGAAGCTGCGGTCAAACATTGGCGCTTTATCATTGTTTATATATTCAACGTTCTATGTTTTATAAAAATTTATAGTTGTGTCACTCCTGCTTAACGCTGATGAATAAAAAAGTTTATATCGCTAATACGTATCGTTTAACCGAGTATGGTTATTCTGTATCAATTTTGTTTAACCTTTATACGCTCGTTAAACTTATTATACTAATATGTATCTCATTAAATACGCTAGCCTGAAAATTTAATCTATTGAGTATTTATCCTTATACAAGCAATAAAACAACTAGTTTTAAGGAGAATAAATTAATATTTAATTCCGCCAATCGTTGTACCAAACGTTTTTACTTTTGTATATTTTTATTAATATATTTTATTTAAAAAGGTAGCACTAATTCGTTATTTATTTTTATATATATTTGCAACATTGATTTAATCGATTTAATTATATGCATCAGAATTCAAAGTATTCATTAATATAAAGTATACATTATGCGAACTTATTGTTTCAGTCTCTTTCAATTAAAATAACCAAAATATCCGAAATACCAAGCTATCACATACTGAAAGCTTGGTATTTCGGATAGTCGCAACTGATTATTAGTGAAAATTTTAGAGGCGACAGAGGAAATAAAAAGAAAACCCTTTTAAGAATAGAACTCATACTATACGGTTTCCATACCCGCTTAAACGCAAAAACATTTAACCGAAATCAACACTCATATCCAAAATCCTTATGCAAATTTTACCGAAATCAGTCTTATAGGTGCAGGAATAGAGCCGTCGACTTATTCCGACAATTCACCCTCACTAACAGGGTTAGTACGGATTTTAATGAAATCAATCCCTAAAGTGGTTAGTGGGGGGTGGGGTTGGAGGAATGAATCAATGGCACTTAGGGCCAGAAAGAGTTCCAGGTAGTGACTAACGCTGATAAGAACTCCTTCGAAGAACGCAAAGGTGCGTATAATGCTCCTTAGACTAAAGGAGTAATAGTTTTCATTGTCAGACAGAATTAAAAAAAAATAAATGTTGTTCTCTACAGCAGAGACAAAATATTGATACGAATTATTGATATGTAACGTACCTATGACACTACAATATCCTCTAATATTTTGGCATTGTAAGACGGCTATCATGTCAATATGAAAACTAAAGCTCCTCTCGATAAGAACGTATCTGCTTCATAAATTTACAACTATAGAATAATGAAGAAGGTTTTCCATTATCGTTTAGTCTTTTTAATCAATTTTTCGTTGACATGTAAGCAAAAATTGAGATCAAAAGATTTAACCATTTTTGTAGCAACCAAAAAACGCTACGACAAGAACTATTGTATAATTTTTAGAGATGGAAAATACGGTTACATTGCCGTCTTCTTTCAGTGGTGGAACTCGTTATATACGAGAGTGAACTCAACATGCTATGACGTATGTGCAACATTTGGACGGCCAGATTTATTTATTACATACACTTGCAACCTCAAGTAACAGATATTTTATGTCAAGGCCAAAATTGTTACGATCAACATGACGTAGTAGCAAGATTCTTCTACAAGACAAAAATAAAAATAAAACGAAATATTAAGAATTTCAATTTATATTTTCAAACTTTTTTTAATAGATACATAATAAACATAAAAAATGTTTCATAAAAATTATAAATCACGTATAAAAACCGATTAAAATTTTAAATGTCAATTTAACGTCAAATACCTGTATATATCCTGCACGTAAAACAAATGCTAACTACTCAATTTCATTTTCAAACACTTTTTCTGTGTATAATTTTAATAAAACACATACACAAATAATATTAGTAAAACAAAACAGCTGTAAAACATTTTCCTCAATAATAAATCACTGATACGTTATAAGATAATTGAAATCTAGAACTTAAATGTATAGTGAAGCATCTATTATGTATTTAGATATGATCAGCCAAGCAGGTGGACACCGCCAATAGACTACATACGAACGTTAGGTACCTAGGGTTAATAAATGGACGAGATGTATTAAGAAATTTTAAATAGAAGTGAATTTATCAATTCAATTTTACATATTACATTTAAATAATTTGTTCCTTAATATTTTAAAGACCATTAATATTCCAGAACTAATTCAAAAGTCTTTTATGGCCTGTAAATATGATATATATAAATATATATATATATACATACATATATATATATATATATATATATATATATATATATATATATATATATATATATATAAATAAGCAAGTAGCAGCTTTTAATTTAGTCAAATTAAACTGGCGCGCGCTCATCATAAGTTTCAAGTAAAGTGTCTATTAAACTTGTGTACATTGTTATCTATTGAAATCGAATGCGAATATCGCAAACCAGTTTACAGAATTAGAATTCCCATAGAGCGATGTTAAATTGATGGAAGTATAGTTACTGAGGAAAGCAGTTATTAGATTACTAAAATTTTACACTTTTGTATTTATTGTAAACTTCTGAAAATGAAAAGATTTAAAAAAAAAAGAATAGTTTATGCCATATTTTGATTATAGTCAGGAATGTGCGGAAGATTATAAAAATGTACATGTTCTATGTTTTTAAACGTTCGATTATTCTACACGTATTGATACAATATTTCGGAAATGTTGTGTCACGTAAAATTATAATAATAATTCGATCACGTTGTATTAAAATAAACTTTAGAAATGATAAAAAATAAAAAATGGGAAGGTTTCAGAAATTTCAAGAAGGTTTTGTTCACTTCTTAAATATAGGTGCAGAGGATAGATATGGAAACAATTAATGGCATTATATTCTTCGTTCATTTCACACGTATTGATATTTCAAACATATTTTTATTTGAGAGGAAATTCTTTATAATTTTCTGAAGTCTATAAAACAAGCGAATTAAAATGTAAAGGTATGAACAAAACGAAGAAATTAACCCTCACGTGGTATAATCCAAATAAAATGCTGGATACGGACGCAACAAGCAATATCTACGACTAAACTTTATCCGTAGATAGACAGCTAGAGATACTGTATAATATATAATCTAGTCACATATAAAATGAATAGATGACTAATCTGCCCTAGGTTTTGGTTACCATGTTAATTCAGGTTTTTGCTTTAAACGCCGAACAAACTTTGCAGATTTAAGCACGTATATTAAATTCTCGTCACGTCCATAAAATCGCGCAGCACTATCGACTACTTCCATTAACAGGATATATACTAAATTGATAATGTGATATTTGGTTATTACGTTGTTATTTTGGTAATACGCTTTGTGTCTTACGTCATTAAATCTATCAATTATGTTAATACACAGTTTGAAACACGCTTCGGAAAAGTACTTTAGAAGTGTTCGTTTAATAATTATTGCGATATTACGTAGTACGAGTAACCGGAAATTACATAATTTTTGGTAAATTTGTAATCTTATTTCACTTAAGACATACAAATATTTTGATATTGGTACTCTTCTGAGATAAAAATTGAAGTTCACAATTTGTTCGTTCTCATCGGTTTGTAAATATATATAAATCTATGATAAGGTCGAAGTTATTAAACGTTTACTACGAAATTTTTTATAAGTATACGTTATATATATGAAAAAAAGAAATAATATTAAGTCTATTAATTTTAGTTCTCTTTATTCAGCGTGACTAACGCTACTTTTCACTTCTTTGGAACTCAATTCATCACAAGCATTATTAACCTATCAGTATCTCTTTTTATTAAAAATTTGTAAAATCGCGTAGTAAAGATATTTGTTTAAAAGTTGTCTTGCCTTCAAAAAGGATTTAAGGGAACTCAAGGACTGGCTGGTGACTTATTTCTAAAATTTAAATGCAAAAGCAAAAGTTTACGATGGACAACTCAGTAATAGTTTAAGCGTATTAACATATACAATTTAATTACTTAATTTTTTTTAGACTGCATACGCAGTACGAGCGTTAGAGCCAAGAAATAATATTTAGTATTACTGTTTTCTTTAACAACACACTTTGTCTTCTGTTAACTTACCGATTTTATTTTTTGTCAAACAGGTTATTTTTTGCGATTGTACTTTATAGCATCAATCTACCTTTATATCTTATGAACTTCAAAAACAGCATTTTTCGTACGTTTGAAGTTCAACAAACTTTAATCGATTTACGGTCTGTGACTAAATATGCTCTACGAGTAAATGTGAGACATATTATATATTAGGAAATTAACTCTCAATCCAAAATTATATACAGCTAAATATTTTTAAAAAATAAAATTACTTCCCATATATTTAAAATGGAAAATTCTTTTTTTGCGGGTCTCATCGAATGGTATATTATGGGATAGATGCCAAACAACAGGCTCCAAAGATCAATAAGGTGCGTAATGTCTCTAGAATACTTGAACCGTGAAATTATAGACGTGGAACTGAGGAGATGTAGACAAATAAGGAACTCTACGTCTAGCGCGTGCTCACGCACAATTGGTCGGTTTATTTATATTAGTTTCTTTGTTTTGTTTATTAATTTCCTTGATTTGAAAAATAATCTCATACATCATTTGAATTATAATTTGTTTCACAACCTTGTGGTTCCTACATTTTTAGAATTAAGTAAATACAATCATGCACATGTAGCATACAGATGCATAGTATGTTCAAATAGAGTTCAATTAAAAAGAAGCAAAATATTAAATAATAAATTTGATAAAAATTATTCATTATACTTGTCGGAATACTTGTGGTATTTGTCACATACGTAGAGTGATCGTATCTACCATATATGTAAAGTGGGAATGAAAATTGTTTGTTCGTATATATCATCATGTAAGTTATCCAAAATTAAATTGGGATTTCGTTCATCATTTTTAATTTTTAAATTTATGTTTGCTCTGTGTATGAAATGTGAAACTTCAAAACCGGTCACAATATGTTAATTTTCCAACTATCGGTTTGAAAAATGTGAAAAAATCTTGAAATTTTCATAAGATATGTTTTCCGTTAACCTACATCAACGATTTAAAGTTATGGAAACGACAACGGAATCCTGCGTTATACGGAACTTCACTTGAACTGCTTTAATTTTTTGCGGTTCTCTCAAAAGAAGAATGTTCTTTTATCATTATGATTTAAATTGCATTGTGCAAAATTTATTGAAATTTTAATTTAATTTTATTATTATTTATGGTTTACCATAACATCTGTTTATCTACACTAATAATATTAGTACAAGAATTCCATAATGTACGATATATTGTTTTGTATACACAAGTCGTTACGAGCAATAGTCGACCAACTTATGACATTTATTCGGATCGATAAAAAGTTCATCGAAACTTCATTAAAATGACATATCAACTTTTAAATATTTTTTTTAAATACCTGCTGTACGATATCTTTATATATTTGCACGTGTAGAAATAATATTTTATTAACATGCACCATGTTTTTACACCTATTAAAGATGTCATTGGTAATATATTTACCTGTGGAAAATCAATATTTCTAAATTCCTTAATAGAAATATTATGTACTCTCAATAAACATTTATCAGTATCTGAATATGTACAGAACCCTTATAGTGCGAATTCTATTCGGACTTGACAGGTTTATCTTAAGTAAAATTGCTAACTATTAATGTACCGGTATGCTGTTATCGACTTGTATTTTTGTGAGTAGTCTGATTTATTTTTGATAAAATATTTTCTATAATTATATTACGATTGAAATTTATTAAAATCTTGAACTGAGCCCAACTCCTACTTATTAAATAAGACTTCGTATTTATAATAATTTATTAAATATTTCAAGAAGATTCAACTATCATATTTTGACAAATTATTTGATCACGTCGGAGTTATGCAGCTATGCTGGCGTTAAAAAATAGATCAAAATTTCTAAGGAAATACTTAACTCTACACATCAGTCCCAACTAAATGTTATGTGTGGCCTCGTCCATATAGTAACTCGTCCAATATCCCCCAACCCGCCAGCTATCGCCGAGCAGGCCACAAGACACTACTGCAGGATTATGAGATTACAGCGTTAAAACCATTTTTTTATTTTGTGCCCGCAAGAGTTTCAGGAAATGTGTATCTTAGGGTGAAGAAGATCCCAATAAATTAATTGGGTTTATATGGGGTTGGCAAGGTGAAGCGCGGAAAATGTGTTTGTTTCCTTTGAATTTGCAGAGAAATATTTTTAGGAGGCCGCCTATGTATTCAGTTTGATTTGAGAAAAGCTGAGTCTGAAATTGATTTCTATTTTGAGTAAATGAAATTATTTTATATATATCGCATTCGTCACATGAAAATTGATGTTTTTTTTAAATTTTCATCATAATTGGTTTAAAAATAAAATAGGTACTCCAAACGGATATTTTTTGTATTAATTTTTCTATGCAAGTCGGAGGTATTTAATAAAAAGACATTGATTTAAATTTAAGAGTTCAGGCCTGCAATAGAAATTTTATTTATTACAATTTATTTGCTTAGATTAAGATACGCATGAGAACTGGCCTAGAACGTCAAACCTATCAGATCTCGTAACTCTTGTTAAAATCCGAGAACCAATCTAGGAAAATCATAAAAGTATTCAATCAATCGAATTTAATGAAAAAGGACTTAAGGTGTAAAAGCAATATATATATATATATATATATATATATATATATATATATATATATATATATATATATACTTACATATACATATACATATATATATATATATATATATATATATATATATATATATATATAATGTGTTATGATTGAAAGTTGAAAGCAATTTACTATTATTGATCAAAATTTGCATTTGCTTTTAAATTTTTTGTTTTGAATTATTCGCTTTTTTTGCGTCAGCATTTTTCTAGTAGTAATATTTTCATCTCAAATTACTTACTTTAACAGTCTCTATCATTATTTTTAAGTCCATGCCCTCGTTCCTTTTTCTGAGTGCTATTAGTTTAATATCAATTTTGTTAGGAAATATTTAATGAAAAAGTACTTAAGGTGTAAAAGCAATATCTCATTTTAAGTTTAGTTACATTTGACCTCGTAATTTATATTTTACTCAAATAAACAAATAAACAAGAAGAAAAAAAACCGAAATATTCCAGAGGACCAAATGATAACCTTGGTTAAAGTAGCCAAAGATTACACAAGTAAAAGTTCCATTCCAATAAGTCCAGTAATTTTTTTGCAATACTCGAATAGTATATCCATATTTTGTCCGTTGTGACATAAAAGTGCCAAAAACCCATCGGATTTTTCTTTTCAACTTACAAATTTTGGACAGATGCGCTTCCAAAAGAAAGGAACACACTACGATTCCGATTTTATTAATTTTTAAGAGTCTTACAAGCAATTGTCAAGAACTGAAGTATTATCAGGCTTACTTGGGTTTCCATTGCGTATTTATAAGAAGGAAAATTTATGACTACACATAGAGATATCGCTAACAATACTTATCATCACGTGAACCAACTTACTTATCAAACTCTCCTCGTAAGTTGTTAAAACGATAATAACGATTGAAAATTCGGTGCGTAGGAAATTCCTGATAAGCATAAACTTCCCTCCTTTTTTAACGATATGTGACAGGTGTGTTCGTTCAGGTTGGCATAGCTTGTGCACCTCTTGATTTCATTGCACCTTGTTGGTTGGTTTTATCGGTGTACAGGACCCCGCAAATGTGAACCTACTGTTCGGTTCACTATACTGATGGCATGTTTTTGAAGGGAAAAAGAATATATTATTTATTTGTAGCTACAATAGCCAGCTACTATAGGAAGTTAGATAATATTCATAGAATATTATTTATTCATTTGTAGATACTATGTTGATAAAGGAAATATACGAGGTGAACGACGCATGAAATATAATTGGTAATTACTCATTTATTTCGTTATTTCTATCTTATTATCTAAGTAAATAATTAACAAAATAAAGGCATACTCGTTAATTTTGTAAAACGAAACAAAGGCATACTCAGTAATTTTGTTATACCTAAATAATACGTATTAATAATTTCAACTTTTATTTACAGCCTGATGAATAACATTTTTTTGTCCTTCCATACCTTCCATTTAACATCCTTACTAATGAAGTCACCGAATAAAAAAATATCCACTATCTTGCGGCATTTCCGTAATGTCACATATTTTAATCCTTTTGCAGATTTTTCACTTTTTTGGAAAATTTCAATAATAGCGGTTTGGCAGTTTAATTGTAATGACGCAACAAACAGACGTATAGGTATATAAGCTCACTTTCGCGTTTTTAGTATCACAGTACTTGGACAACAATATCCTAAATTTCAATCCAAGATCATGACTGTAAATTATGAGAAGTCCCATCCAAATTGTAATAGTAGTTTTTGTGTGATACTCAAACAACAGTATAATCTAAAAAGTATAATCTGTTATTAAAAAAAGTTTATAGTGCAGACATACCTATGTTGCATACTTTATTATGTATTATATATATATATATATATATATATATATATATATATATACATATATATATTAAGGTTGTTCAAAAAATTAAAGTTTTAATTGTTTTAACTCTCAAGGAAATATTAAGATAAGATAAAATTTAAGGGTCGCTACCGCCTCATAAGATTTTTTAGAATTACCTTAAAATGTTTACCACCATCAATCCTTACCACTTATTGCGATGATGGCTATGATTTACTTATACAATTTTGATGACGATATTTAGTTGCTAACGTAAACAGTTATTTGTTTACTCACTTCGTCGGCACCTCAGTGCTCTCTGTAGATACCCCCAATTTAGTTATTATAAACGTTCAATTGTTCTTTTATACATTTATCCAGCGACCCCATCATTGCGAGTCAAAGTGATTGTGTTTCATCGTAAATGTGATTAATTTAGTTTTATTTTCGTCTTTGTATTTCTAAAATGACATTGAATTTTATAGAAATGCGAAAAAGGACTGAAATATGGTTAATTGGACAATATCGTTCCGAATTCGTGCAAATAAATTTACCATCAGTGAAAGAAGTGATATGTTTATTTTTTCATTATAAAAACGTAATGAACAACACAAATAGAGAATTGGCGTCATTAACAGTAAGTGATGTGATGACACTATGGCAAAAAACAACTATTTCTACGAAAGAAAAACAACATGTTATCACAAAATTCTTAAATACTTCAAAGAATGGCAGAATTTCCAAAAAAAATAAAGCGAAATGCTTAGCAGCAATAAAAGAAAAAGAAAACAAATGGTAATCAAATTTAAATGTTTTGTTTGATATTGCTCACTCAAAAACCCTTAATATGATGACTATTGAAGAAGATAAGTAATTTCTTTTAAAACAAAGAGGAATGAGTCGTCCTGGAAAAATTGGTAATATCGATAGAAGCCATGAGAAAAACTTAAAAAACCTTTACAAAAAGAAGCTAAGTTGTAAAAGATGATAGAAAAGGAAAAAGAAGCAATGAAAAAATTAACTGAGAAATGTGATTTACTATCTTCATCAGCTTCTTCTGCAGGGAATGAAAGTGATAGCGATATAAGTCAAAGTCATCCTATATCTCCTCAGTCAGGGCCCTTTTCAAGCTATGATTTTACTGCACCCCAGAAACAAGGCCAAAAAAGAATTTTAGATTCGAGTTTAGCTACTATTCTTTATGTCGCTAAGTTGACTGACCAAAAAGCAACTGTTGTTTTGGATTCTACACTTAAACGTCTGGGCTGTAACGTATAACAATATAACATTAGCTATTCTTCTATACGTCGCCAAAGAATGGATATTAGAAAGCAGACTGCTGAGTCTATTAAATCTGATTTCCAACCACTAAATACACTTACTGTGTACTGGGATGGAAAGATGCTAGAGGACATAACCGGACATGATATAGTAAATCGTCTACTAATCTTGGTATCTGGAAAAGGAGTCGACCAGCTCTTGGCTGTTCCCAAGCTTCCAGAGAGAAACGGAGAAACAATGGCTTCTGCTATTTTCGACACTATTTTATCATAAAATTTATATGATAAAATAAAATGTACGTGTTTTGATACAACATCATCTAATACAGGACTAAACGGAGTATGTGTCATCGACTAAACGGAGCATGTGTTCTTGGTTTGCATGCCGGCATCACATACTAGAAATGTTGCTCGAAAGTGTTGTCGTAACAGCTGTAGGGCCTTCCAGTGGTTCTGAAATTATAATTTTTAAAAGATTTAAAAGCTACTGGCCAAATATAAATCAAAAAAACTTCAAAACCGCAATGGCCGAACCATTTATATGGAATTTCGTTCAAACTGTCGCGAAAGATATCATCGCTTTTGCTGAGAATTAACTGGACCAATTTCAGCCTCGTGACGATTATAAAGAGTTGCTTCATTTGATAATTATCTTTTTGGGATGGATTCCTGAAAGCAGTATCTCATTCTAAGCCCCTGCTGGAATACACCTTGCGCGATTGATGGCAAAAGCTATATACGCACTGAAAATGTTTTTGTTTAAGCATCAACTTAAAATCACAATTAAGCAAGCTAAGGGCGTTACAGATATTTGTATGTTTGTTGTAGTTGTTTACGAAAAATACTGAGTTTACATGCCAATGGCTCATATGGCCTCAGTGAATGACTTATAGATATTAAAAGATTTGGTTGATTTAAAAAAATGTAACATGTAGCCAAAGTCGCCACCAAAAAAATGTTGGGTCATTTTTGGTATCTTTCCGAAGATTAAATTGCTGAAATTTTAATTGATTTAATTGCTTTGGCTTTTTTTGACAAACGACTTTCTATTGAAACAAAACGTAATATGATTTTGGCTCTGAAAACTGAAGGAACGAAAAAAATCTGAAAAAGGTATCCTTGGAAGATGATGCAATCGTAAACAGAAACGTCGAAGATTTTATATCAATAAACACTGATTTTTTTCAAAATCGCTGGAATTTCTTGCGAGCTCATTCAGAAAGACCCTGACCTATGGGGAGAGGAAGAAAGCTTCAAGTTGGCTAAAGGGATTGTACAACATATGAAAGTCGTTAACGATATAGCTGAGAGGGGTGTTGCATTGTTGGAAGAGTACAATAAACTACATACTAATGAGGGAGAGCAGAAGCAATACTTAATGTTGTTAGTTAAGAATTACAAGCAGAAAACCCCAAATCTATTATATTTTTTTCAAGGCAAATCTAAAATATTTATTTTCTTATTACTTAATCATTTAGAGGAACGATAGTTATTGTTATTTAGTATAATATTTTCCCTAAAACCCATGCGTAATACTCATTTCTGGTATTAATAAACTCTTAAAAATATATGCTTTTTTTTCGAATTTCAAAAGTTGGTAGGGTCCCTTAAGTATAAACTTAAAAAAAAAATAAAAAATCCTGGTATGTTTTCTAGTGGAATATATAAAGTTAAGGGATCGAGAGTGAAGAAAATGTCAAAACAAAATTTCGGTCTTTTATTAATCACCTAATATATATATTAGGGTGTCCCTTATTTTTCAAAGTTTTTATTTTCTAACGCATACCTTCTAATTTTTTTCACTTGGCCATAAAACACTCGAAAATAAATATTTATCTTATTTGAAGCACCGCAACCCGTCCCGAGTTGAGCGCGAAACATGTTCATACAACTAACGCGGATGACCGGCGCGTACTCGCACTTGTAGTCATTTGTTTCCGAGTTTTCACCGGCGTATCGCTTAATTAACGTGCATAATAGTTTATTTTTAAGACGTCAGTGGAACTTAGAAGTAATAAGAAAAATATTTTCTTGGTTGGTGAGATAAATCACTAAATAACAGGTGCAAAGTTGCCGTCTAATAGTCAAGTTCTCTCAGTTCTGTTTTTTACCATTCGCGAGGTAAAATTGACTATTAATGAAAGTGCAAATCTTGTGATTCGTGAGTGCATCATATTTTGGGAAAAACCTAGAATACCTACCAGAGCTGTACCTAATTGTGTGAAAAACCTTATGGATCTTTACCATGTTTGGAGAGAGCTACAAAAAAACTGTAAAAAAACACACAACGTTTATAAGCACCGCAAGGAGAAGTTCCAAAAAGATTTAGATAATTTATTTGATATCGCGCATGCCGATGCTCTACAAAGAATCAAAATAGAGGAAGACAAAATATTTTTACAAAGACAAAGAGAGCCAGAGTTAGTTGAGAAAGAAGAAAGAGTAAGGCAGAGAAAACTAGGAGAAGAGGAAAAAAGACTAAAGCATTTGACTGATATGAATTTATTGACTTCAGGCACCTCTATCCCAACTCAAGACCTTCTCGAACAGTTTACCATTTCTGACGAAAGTTTGGAAGAAAATTTACCTTCCACCTCGCAATCGCAATCCGTGACTTCGCTATCTGCTACAAAAAGAAAAAGGACTTCTTTTATTACCCTTAAACTAATTGCAGCTTTAGATAGATGTCAACTAAGTCCAAGGGATTCTGTTTACATACTTCAGGCTGTTGTAGAAGCACTTGGTCTCAGTTGTGAAGACTTTCCTATCAACAAGTCTTCTATTCAACGAATTAGGACCCAAATGAGAAAAGAGAGAGCAGAATCGATAAAAACTGATTTTCAGAACAACGTGCCTGAAATTGAAACTATTCATTGGGATGGAAAGCTATTGCCCGGTTTAAATGTGACAGGTTCAAAAGAAGAACGCCTGCCAATTCTCATTTCATTCGGAGAAAAAACCCAACTTCTAACAGTGCCAAAACTCGATAGTTCTACTGGCAAAGATGTGCTGCGACACAACGGCTTCTAATACAGGCCGCTTAAATGGGGCTTGTGTGCTCTTGGAGCAAACATTAGAATGGGAATTGTTACTTTTTGCTTGCCGCCATCATATGTATGAACTAGTACTGAAATGTGTGTTTGAATCAAAGATCCATCAAGTTACTAGCAGTCCCGATATTCTGTTATTTAAAAAAATTAGAGACAATTGGAAGAACGTTAATGCAACTGCTACCGAAACATGTACTGATTTCGTAAAGGAATATTTTTGTGTAACGATGATTAACGAACTTAATAATTATTATAAAAAAGAACTACTGAAATCTATTATACGTAACGACTATCGGAAGTTGAATGAACTGTGTATAGTCTTTTTGGGGGGAGATAATGAAAAGAAATTTAAAATCAGACCACCTGGCGCCATGCATCAGGCAAGATGGATAGCAAGAGCTATTTACTCTTAAAGATATGCTTGCTGCAATCACAGTTTAAAATGAGTGCTAAGGACAAATAAGCACTGCAAGATGTTTGCTTATTTATTGCAATGGCTTATGTAAAGCCCTGGCTTGAGTGCAATTTGGCGGTAAAAGCCCCGAATCAAGATTTATGTTTCTTAAAAACATTGAAAAACTACGAAACAGTCGACCAAGTGATTTCTAAAGCAGCTCTGACCAAGTTCAGCCAACACTTGTGGTATTTATCAGAAGAAATAGTTTTATTTTTATTATTTTATGATGAAGTTGATACACAAACCAAAGCTGATATCGTATCGAATTTACAAAGGGAAAGTTTGTATGATTTTGGGAAGAGATATATTCCATCGAAGGAAGAAATACCTACTTCTTTGTACGGTGAGTTGAATAAGTGTTTTTTTTTCATTTTATCATTAGAAAATGTGATAATTTTGTTAATATATTTCTTTTATTGCTTAAGGGAAACGTT
This sequence comes from Druceiella hillmani, assembly GCA_039881145.1. Taxonomy (NCBI): domain Eukaryota; kingdom Metazoa; phylum Arthropoda; class Insecta; order Lepidoptera; family Hepialidae; genus Druceiella; species Druceiella hillmani. The sequence goes on along the minus strand of JAYKKI010000012.1, from coordinate 45,316,430 downwards.
TGAGTGGTTTCGTGACCATCAAGAGCACAAATTTATTATCGCGGTTAAAAATTGATAACGTTTTTCTCCAAGAAGACGTCTCTTCATGGGAACAAATCCCTTTCCTTTCAGGAAGCTAAAAAAAAAGTTATGCCCTTGAAGGCAGTCAATGACACAGCAGAGAGAGGCGTGAAGCTCATGAAAGATTTTCATGGATTAATAACTGCTGCAGAAGAAGAAAAACAGTTCTTGTTACGTTGTGTACAAGAACACAAAAAGTTGTATCCAGATTGCAAGAAAGATACTTTAAAAAAAAGTATCCTGTATCCTGAAATATATATATATATTTTTCAATTTTATAAATAAATACATAACCTAAATTATTCTTCCACTGTTTTCTATTATAAAATATGTATTTTGATCTTAATATAGCTTACATGCAACTAAGTCTTCTAAAACCGTTGTTTAGAAAAACAATGATGCCTTGTCGGCACGGCTTGCCATTGTCATATGACGATGAAATTGCAGGAAGGTAGCCTTTAGTACTATAAAAAGAATTAGAGGGTATGCTTTACAATATTTAAAAGAAAAAAAAATCGGTGAAATAAGGGACACCCTAATATATATATATATATATATATATGTATATATATATATATATATATATATATATATAAATATATATATATATATATATTATATTTATTTAATGCGTTAATGTCTTCATATAAAACAATGTTAAACTAATAATTCTGGTAAAACGTTATATTTGAAAAACAGTAAAAAATAAATTTTAATGAAAAACGAATTCTTTTTACTTTTTTTTTAAATTCAGTAGTTCTTAATAAAGAATACCTTACATTAATTTTAGTTTCAATTATTACCTAACTTGGTATTACTCTTTATTGCTTTGTTATATGATATCAGAAAATATGTAGTCCTAATATCGACGTCAAGCTCGACAATAGCGTACATAAATTAGTTACAATAAAATTGATGGCTAAAGACTAATTAAAGCGAACGATACATTATGAATGATATAATTCTCCTGTTTGTAGGATGGGAAATCGTAGAGTAATACACGTGTGAAGTAGAGTTATACACGTGTGAAAAAAAAATTCGCACATGGAAGGCCATGTGAAATTTCTACTTAAATGATTCTTTTTAACTACTTAGACTTACTCAAATACAAAATTGTATTTCTATATCCTGCAACAATATTAACTCGTGCCGACAGGCCTCTAACGTTTTTGAAAATAGCTATGTTAACGCTTTCTATTATATAGCTAGATTAACTGAAATGTTTACATTACATGAAAATGTTAATTAAAAAGCAAGTCTAATTAATAGGTTATTTATTATATAAAAAGATAAAATTACAAATCATTCGGAATATTGCCTTTGGAGGGTCTCCTTTTTAATTTTACAGATTACAGATTTCTATTTTCTTATATATAGCGCAACAAAAATTGCTTTAATTCTTCCACTGCAGTAGTCAAACCATGGAAGTAGTGTTACAGCTTTTTTAGTAAGTAGGCAGCATCTTCTTCCCATATGGAAACGTGTTTCTGGGAGAAAATTTCATCAATTTTTAGTTGAGAAAACAAATTTGTACCCTTGATCGACTTGAAATCATTCAATGATTTTCCTGCAATAAGAAAATAAGGTAATTACATTATCAGTTTAGAATATAACTATAAAAAAAACAACGGAAGAAACAAAATTGTATATTCCCACTCACTACACAAACATCAGATATCTGTTCTTTCGATGGAATATATCTCATCCGAAAATCATACAAACTTTTCCTTTGTAAATTCACTACAATATTTTCTTTGGTTCGTTCATTAAATTTATCACTTAAGAGTGATAAGACGGCAATTTCTTCCAACAAATACCAAAGGTGTTGCTCTACTTACTCTTGATTCGGTGCCTTCACCGCCAGACTACATCCAAGCTACGCTTTCACATACATAACGCAATGAATAAACAAACAACTTGTAGAGCACGTTTATCCATTAACTTGCCACAATAAAGAGGTATTTTAGCTGAAATAAAATTTGTTTTATTTCCCTTTTATAATTGTTACTTTATGTACGGTTTTCTTTCATGAATATGCAAAATTTTACTCAGTTTTAAATTGTTGTGAATATTATCTTTTAAAAGTATAATTACATTATTTCATTTCTTTATAATTTACGTTACAATTTTGCTGTAAATTGTTTAAACATATAGTGATATTTCAAAAAGAATTCAGCAATTACTCAAGTGACTTGTTTTTTTAAATTCGAATAATAAAATTATTATACTTGGTAATATTAACTGTTTTTTTTTAATTGAAAGTCATAAATAAGTCTTTTTACTCACATTTTTTCTATAATTATAATTATTAATGTGTCATTTACATATATGAGTACATCCGTACCTAGTAAATTAATTAAAAATGCTTAAAACAATAAATTGGTGTAATTTTATTTGCTCCTTAAATTCATAAACTTACAGGTAGATTCCGCCAAGAGCTTTCGACGGGGTAGATTCTATACTATTTACTGGAATGACTTGTGTGAATCACACTGAATACAGATGATCAAATCCTTACAATTTAATCATACATGATAAGATAATGCAATATAACGTCACGTTTTGCCACAATATATTTTAGATACTTGATCTTTCGGCAGGATAATTATTCAATACTAACGAAATCTTAATTATAATTTGTACGATGAGTATATCGTACTACAGTCCATTCAATGTCAAGAGATAAATTTGTAAACAATGGAATTTGACGGTTAAAATATGGTTGAAACAAATATATATTCGATCGACTCGATTATAAATTTGTTTCAACCATAATCACACGTCGAATCGTCGAATCATACCAAGATTCGACGATTCGACGCCAGTTTATAAAATTCATTGTGTTATATCCAGTGTACTATAAAACTGTATACATAATGAAAATATTGAATTCAAACAGTTTCACTATAAAAAATGTTATAAATACAAGTATTTCACCATTATTTTAGACATGAATTACAAAATTTTACACGGTAAAAATGGACAACCCTCCATTTTTTTGCGAAATAGTCAGGCGTTTCAATCATTTCGTGAAAACATTCGAAATCTCGATGCTGAAAAAGCCTAGACCATATATGTTATTCATTAATTTTATAAGGCGTTAAAGTGAGATAGCTTCAACGTGTATACAGATATAGTTATGGTATATTTGGCGTATAGATAATTAAACAAACATTGTGACATATGTTATTTTCTTTTCAAATAAGTGTTGGTACTAAAATGTTTTCCAGTGTAGCCTACAAATTGTACACTTATTAGGATAATGTTTTTATAATAACTGAACTTTTACTCTTATTTCGATGTATATTTTCGATGATCATTCTCTTAATATTAGACATATATATTGCAAAAACATTAGAAACAACTTTAATATTAAAATTCGTTAGAAGTTGGCCACTCATGTAAGGATAAGATGGCCATTTAATTTCGGGGTAATTTTTCCTTTCCCTTTGCTTTTTCCGTTACTTTTTTCTTTTTTCTCGTGTAAATTTTTCTCTTCCGTTTCTTTTTTCTTCATTTTCTTGCCACAAGGATTGCAAGAATTGTTGAATGGAGTGCAATTTACATGCGGCCATTTACAAACAATTCATTGCAGCTAATCTTCTGTTTTTTCAGTTCCATAGTAATTTTCACCGCATTCCACGCATCGTATATATTATCTTCGGGACTGGAATTTTTACCGGTTAATTCTATCGTTTCTTCTTCCTAAGAACTTGAATGTAATTTAATTTTTTGCTTTTTAATATTAAGATTTTTCTTCATAATCTTATTATTTTTACTTTCTCTTTCCTTTTTTTCACTAATAATCTAGGGATGCGAGTACCTTTGCTATTTGCTTGGACAGTTTCCGAACGCTAGTAAGCAGTTCTGCAACTGGGTACTTATCAGTCAGGTACTTTGAAGGCGGGTTTTTTTGTGATCATCCTCATTAGAACTTTATGTTACAGGCCCGATTGGTGGTAGTTCTTTTTGAACCCGTTCAGACGTAGGATCCTCAAGCATCATTGAAACATCTTCAATAACTCTGTCATTTTCAAGATTATCAGATATGTAAGCATAATCTGGAAAGATTAATCCGGAATCTAAATTTAGCGTCATTTATGAATTTGTTATTCGATTTGAGGTTATATTATCGACAGGTAATTATATTCAACGAAAAAACAGTAAAAAGATAATAAATTTTAAAAATATTAACACTACAACATCAAATATCAACGTACTAAAAAAATCTCAAGTAAATTGAAACTTTTTTGAAGTTTAAAAATACATACTTTTTAATTTTTTTTTCAATAAAAAAATGTATAGCTGTATACATTTTTTTATTGAAAAAAAAATTAAAAAGTAAGTATTTTTAACGTACACCTTCCAGCAGCAATCAGTTCCCAATCTTAGCTCACGACATATAAAGCAGACAGTAAAATTTTTCGTTTGGTCGTTTCGTAGAACAGGCCATATCATAGTGAATTACCCTACGCTAATACCCGGAAACTCAACCTTGGTTGTATTTATATATATTATAGTGCATAAGCAGTGATTACTTATGACGCATTTTAATAGTCTTACAAAAAGAAAACGCATTATGAGCGGCATAGTGTACTAAGCGGAAAATAATATAATAATTGAAAAATTATTCTGGAAAGAAAACATTTATCTACGTTTGCGTTTCGTACAAGTATTTTAAAAAATAATATATTTATGTCAATAGCTGCGGAAAATATCATCTCAAAATCTTTGGCAAATAATTAAATATTTATTTCATACTGACATACCTAATTAATTTTTATTCTACTCGAATAATCTGAAAAACATTTGAATAGATATTAGAAAGAGAAGAAATGTAATACCCATTTTTATTGTCAATACACCTTGAGACTTAGTTAATAACATTATTTTGACACCGCACTTTCGTTCGATTTCAAAAAATCATCAGTTTATTAGTAAAAATGCCGATTTGTGCGTATGAATTTTGCCAGAAAATAAACTTTATTCTCCATTCGGATATGTGTATCTGGTAAAACTAACTTATTAGTCTTTGGTTTGAGGACAACCAATGCGGGTTCGTATGATTATCTATCTGTCCGCCTATTACACAAACAAGAAACCTAACAATTGTATTGAAGTGGCCATATATAAATTTACGTAGGACCAAAAAATCTTAATTAATCCGAGCCCACAGGTAGTATACATATTTGAGTCCAAAGGTATTCTATTAAAATTCAGGAGATGAATTTTATTTTTTATTTTCTGTATGCCCTCGTATGGCAATTTATGTATACAATGTATATTCATATCATTTTCCAATATTACTCTCTAATTTTTTGGTGTTTCATAAAATTATTTTGTATTGTATTAAGTTTATTATATTATTATGTGTTTTAAATTCGTTGTGTTAAATGTGTGATATTTTTAAGTACGAGTGTAATTAAATCGGCGAATGTTCTTCTAACGACCGTACCTAACAGCTGTTAAATAATACATATTACTGTAAAATACTAAGATTGCCGTCATATCACTGTAAGATAAACAGAATCAAACTGATATGTACACATTAAATTATCACATTAAATCACTAACGTGAATGTAAGAAAAAGATTTACAATGCCTGAACTATCAAATTCCATTGTTTACAAAAATTATCTCTCGAAATTTAATGGACTAGAGGTAGTGAGATTAAACAGTAAACAAAATAGCATAGTGCAGTTTCGCCCAATAGGCTCGTTTGTACTTATTTGGTCGTACCAAATATCTTAAAATATGACTCTAATTTATGTTCCAAGAGAAACAAATATATATATATATATATATATATATATATATATATATATATATATATGTATGCGTGTGTCTGTATATATATATATATATATATGTTAATTAGTTACATACTAAACATTTAGAGTCTTTATCGGTAAATCCATTTAGGAATCAAAACCTTTAATATAGTTTATCTAGAAAGCTCAAAAATTCGTATTGTTTTAAAAATTTACTGATCATGGAATTTAAATAAAAATATCGCATAATATAAAATCAAAAACATTGTCGTGTTTTTGTCATGTATAATTTCCAATAAATAAAGACAGTTCTTAGAAATATGCAAAATCATCTCGGCATTTGGCCCATATCTAAGTGTAAATGAATTTCATCAAGTTAGTAATTAAATTACATGTATTGTTTATATGATGAAGTACAAAAATAATATTGATAAACAATGCCGGATAGAAATTTCCTTTTATTGAAAAATACAAAAATCAACTTTTGAATTAGCATTTCGAATTGTGTTAACAATTGTATTCTCTACAATATTTCACTTTTAAAATACGTACCTGCTACATTTTGTAAAACTCTCTCGGTAAACTGTATTTTCGTTAGTTTTCGTTAGTTTTGCTATTCGCTAGGTGCAATAAAATGGATTACAAAGGACATGAGAATCCCCAAAGCGAGCCAAGTAGCCGCCCCACCACAGGTGTAAGAAATAAGATAAGATAGATAGTATAAGAAATTTTAGCCAATAAGATAATTTTATTTTAAGCACCGATGTTTGTTGTAAAGCTAACGAAATTTGTAAACGACGCTTCGATCTTGGCAGTCAAATATTTGACACCATTTTAATAAACATCACGTTTCGAAATTTGTGTCAAATAATAATTGTTTTTTTGTGAGCATCTTAATAAAATAAGTCGCTAGTGTTCTAACAGTCTAATAATAATCAGATATTGTTATTTCACCTATACGCCCCATAACAAATTGTGAAAAAAAAATTGGTGTGGATCCATATGCGAAATAGTAAACCGCTGTCAAATTGATCTTTAGCAGAAATATAATTAGTTTTGTAACCAATCCAGCGACGTCTTCCAATAGAAACTTGACAAATGGTAACATTTTATATACGACGTTTTCTATGTATAGGGTTCGGATGATATAACTACCTACGTTACACAAGAAAAAAATTAGAATATAAATATTAGCCAGATTTTCATTAATTAATGCACGAGAAATATGTAACAAGATGTAATAATTAACAAAAAAAATATTTAAATGAAATGAAGTCGTTTGGAGATACCATATCGTTGTGAGTGTATAACTTAAAATACAGTTGAGGGTATTTTTATTTTTTCGATAAGTAATAAAAATAAATGTTCCGGAAAAGTGGTATTTTACAGTATTTAAAATTATTTTCTAGCGGCATATATTTTTGCCACTCCATCAGTTTTTGGTGACTTAAAATTTTGGTCTCCCATCATTTTGAAAATATTGGATCAATGTTTTCATCTACAAATGTAACCCAAATTTTAAAGTAAATAGTAAATTTCCTGAAGTCGCGACTTCATTAACCTAAATTGTAATATCGAATGTTAAAGATTTATAAATCTTCAATATTTCGAGCTCCAACAAGCAAGTATTATCATCTGACAGGTTTTCGATATTAGGCAATAAGTTTGCAAAAATATTTTTCGGGGATTTTTAATATATATATACATATAAGGCCTATAATTTCATAAGATTAATGGAGTGCACTGATGATGACGGTGGAATATTTTAAGCCTTCGAATTAGGTCAATTGATAGAAAAAATATAAACAATCTCCATGATCATTCCCTGTTGCCTCATGGTGATACTGGTAACACCTTCTTTTATTATTTTGCGGTTGAATCCGTGGTTCAATCCGTTTCCATTAAAACGGAATGTGATAAAACTATAAAGAAACACGAAAGACCATAAGAGAGTATTTAATTAAGTTCTAAAAAACACAGAATGCTTTTTCCGAATTCTGACTAAAAAATTTGAATTGTTTGACATATCACAAGCAAAAATGTTTATACCGCATATAGTACCCATACAAGTAAATATTTACCTTTCAAATGATTTCGCACGAAATAAGGATAATACTCGTATTAATTTCGAAATTAATCTGCCTGAAGAAAATATTGTTTCAGTTCTAGGAAGAAATGTTGTTTTTGTTCAAAATGATAAGTTGGACGTCAATAGAGATTCTTTAACCTTACAGCCGTGTGTTTATATAACATTTTTTTTAATTAACTGCTACTTATGATTTAACTGCTAATACTTTTTGATGTCCAACCATTTTCTTAGTAGAGCCATTGTTTCTGAAATAAACTGTATATTTTTTTTTAATATGTGCCTATCTATTACTCGCCGAAATTTAACATTGATGCAAATAAAATAGTTACCGGCTCATTTCATTTTTACATATATTCCTCTATGCCCGTATGGAGACATTTTTCTAGAACATACACTTTATTGTTTCGGAGAAGATACAATAAATTTTACAAATTTGGTTATATTGTTTTGCATTATAGGAACGTATAAAGAATCAGATTTTTCCATGTCCGCACATAGTTTCAGATATATATATATATATATATATATATATATATATATATATATATATCTCACATATTTTAAATACCTTTTAAATGAATATAAATGAATTAATTAATTCAATTAGTGAGTTTGACAAAAGCAATTTTATTAAATTCGGTGTTCTTTTAAGCAAAAGTGCAAATGATATTCGTAAAGATCTTGTAAAATCGTTAGACGGTCCCACGTATTCTTTGAGGACAGTATAATTTTGGGCGAAAGCTTTACATGAGGGCAGAGTTTCTACAGAAGAGAATTGAAGAAGGCCTCACCTGAACACGTAAAGCGTTGTCGCTGTGAAATACAAGTTACATGAAAGAAAAGTCTTGACTATGGCCGATATTTCCCGTTTACATTTAAAGTTCCCAGAAACGAGTGTGCATCGAATATTGACAAAAAATTAGAATATGCATAAGTCTGTTGAGAAGTGGATACCCCATGTTCCAACGGAAAGGCTTATCGGGGAGCGCTGTAATGCCGTTTCTCAAAACCTATTCCAAAAAATAGGGCAATACACATACTGTCTGCGCGGGATGAAAATTTTGATAACATTAGAAAATATAAATGATAAAAATATACGGCAAATTTGAATGGAATGACCTACCTAATACATTATATGCTAACATATACATACATATATATACATATACACACATATATATATAGATATATATATATATATATATACATATATATATATATATATATATATATATATATATATATATATATATATACACAATTACAGATAAGTGTATTAGTTAAGTTCCCACTTGCACAGGCCACGTCGGTTATTTATTTGGCTACCTCTTCGGTTTTTCTGCTAGGCTAGGCTCAATGTTGCTCATCTAGTGAGGAATATTTACTTATTTTCAATCTAATTTAAAAATAAAAATTGTAAATACTTGTTTTTACGTTAATTAATTTTGATGTTACTTTTGAAAATCTTTTTATTAATGTGTTTATTTTCATTATAATTTTTAAAATAAATTTAGATCGAAATATGCTAACTTTACTAAAATTAATAATTAAAATAAATTTAATAATATAAATTATCATAACGCTAAATAACAAACCATCAAGACTGTCCAAATATATGGTTTAAAACGCAGTGCGATATTTCAAAACATTTAATATAATAACATTTATTTAAGCAATATCAGTTATTGACATCGCTGTTAAGTTTGTAAATTTATTTTTCGTGATATCGTCAGACTGACACGGCAGGCATAGTAGTAATCATTGGTCTTCTTTAACCAATAAGGAATTTTAGTGGAGTTGTCTCGGCAATTATCACCATCCTTTGACCTACTTCTCGTATTGTTTCCTTGATCCTATCTTTCAGGAATTATTTATTGCATTAAATATTTTTAAATATTACACTGCGTTATAAACTATATATTAGGAACAGTCTTGATGGTTTGACTCTTCTTGGAGGAAGCTGTGCTCAAGTCATTCCATTTTAGAGAACCTGGAAAAGATTTCAAGAGAGCTACTAATTGACGAGAAGCAATCGGAAATGTACCTATACAAACATCAAAAACAATCTCGAAGAAGTAAGAGATATAAGTATTAGGCTATAAAATGTCTGGAGGTGACTTCTAGAAGTTAATATCCACAGTCGAAAGTCGGCTAGGAGTTCTAAATGACTCCATGTAATCATTATTTGCTTTGGTGAGGAACGAAGTCGCAAAGTGCTCAGAAGACCTGAAAAATGTTAAGTAAATGTATGCTTCGAAGAGATTACGCTTTACGACGGTTTTATGTTTTAGGCAGGCATAGTCTCTCTAGGCAGGTTAATATACCTCTCTCTCTCTCTCTCTCTCTCTATATATATATATATATATATATATATATATATATATATATATATATATATATATCCATTGCAATTGCCCTCTTTTTATTGCACCATCAGATTGGGAATTTTTGTAATAAATACAAATTTTGTGTAATTCTTTTATTTTTTAGTTGAATCGCCATTAAAAACCGTTACAATTTTAAAATCGCGTTAGGTAAAGCAACGTCCTCCATGTCAATTTCTTAAATAAAGAAATTCAAATATATAAATTGATTTCAAATTGTATAATATAACATGTGTATGGTTGATCAAGATTGTTATCGGACCACTACACACAACAACAGAATACAATTAAATAATAACAACAATGAGTTAAATCGTTGTAAGATCAAATTCAATAATAACAAATTCACATACGAGTTGAAATTTAGGATTCGATAAAAGGTTGATAAGATATTTCTATTAATGACAAAAAACAATTAAATTCGTACTCGCAGCTAATTCATTTTTTTCTCTTTATTTGTCCAATTATATTAGTAATTGTACGCCAATAATATAACAATAATCAAAACATATATTGAATAGGTTGATTATATTTTTTTCAATCATATGTCTTCTGCGCTAATTATGTTCTCAATATAAAGTAAAGTTCTTTCACAGGTACAAACGGTATTCGGATTCAGGATGTCGCCGATGAATTTTTAAAATAAATACGTATTTTTCCAATTCAGGAAAACTTGCTCAAATGGATCTTACCGACTGTACCAATTCTGATATGAAAGCTTTTTTAAGAACTGAAATCTTGCACCGTTGAGTAAAGAAGCTAAAATATACTCAATTTACTTTACTTAAGTTATAAAATAATGTTTACAATTTGTGAGTACTTTAAATAATATATGAACAATTTAAATACTGTAACAACAGATATAAATCAGTTATAATGTAATAGCAACGCTCTAAAAAAAGGACAACGGAACTGTGTTGAGCAAGCAGATAACTCTACTGTTTGAATATTGGGAATACAGGATGTAGAGCCAGTAATTCTGGTTGGCAAAAATTGCATTGATAAGTTGAATTATTACAAGTTTCACGGAGGAGGATGAAACCTCAATTGAATTTAAAAATTGAAGCTTTTACTTTATATTATCATTTAATATATTTTTATCGAATAATTTCACTAAATTTAACTTACTAGCAAATTAAATTAATTAATTGGAGTAATTACTACTTAAAACCTGTTTTTCAATACGCAATATCGTATTATAATAGCTGATTTTAAAATATAGAATGTACAGTACTGATTTTCCATTTTGATTCCGGTTGAGTTTTACAGAATATGTAAAGACAAACAAGAATTATTTTTATTTTTATTTAAAACTTGTACAATGTCTTATTTTATATTAAGTTTATGCATTTTTACACAAGTACACTATTGAAATTGATCACTTTTAATTCGATGAAAATTTGTAAATTTCACTGATAACTTAAAGTTTATCTTCATAAACTTTATACCATCGCTTGCTAACATTAAAATAAGTGATAGCTAGGAATAGATTTTCTGATTCTTAATTTAAGAAAATTAGGTGCTTAAAGTTTTAATTTTATTACAGTTCTTCTTTATTATCGTCTTATCACGCTTATATAAAAATAATATTTGTAAGTATAATTTTCTTGGAATTATTTGAAAAGCAAAATAGAATTCATAATTTCTAGATAATATCAGCAATTTTAGATTTATATACCCTATTCCTCTATGTGTCTATTTAGAATCGGTCTGCTCAAAAATAGTGTAAACATATTGATGTAATATTTGCAACGGAGATTCTAGACGTACCCGGCTGTGTGTAGCTCTAATACATCTCATCTCAATTCGTTAAATCTAACCGGACAATCTATCTAAATATATTATTTCTAAAAGGTGTTTTTTGGTCGAGCGGCTCGATCTCTTTAACTACTGCACCAAAAAAAATTAAAAAAATACCCACTTAAAGCTTATGTTTTCTACTTGGAGCGAAAAATATAAAAAAATTCGAAAAAAATCTTTTTGTTAATAAAAAAATTAATTTTTATAACAATTGGCATGAGCGCCATCTGTGGGCGACACATCAAATATCTTAGCCAAATTGTATACTTGGAACACGCTAGATGGCGATATAGTGCGAAGACTTCGCACGGGTTAGCTAGTTATTTTCTTATTATCATTTTTACATTATTATTATGAAAGTTTACAGAACTGTCAACATAAGTCGGTTGATTTTTGTCTTCTTCATCGATCTTGAAATAAGACACAAATTTGTATTTGATAAGAATCAAAGGTAATAAAAACTGGTAATTTTCACAGTTCTTTGCCAAACGGATTGGAATGCTTGCATTATTTGATAAAATTTTACGTTTGCTCCGTTATTTGCCCACAATACAGCATATTGTGATAACTTAATACAATTTAATTCTAATTTACATCGATCCATTAGAAATGAGGATTCGTTCGCTAACTCGTTTTATTTGACAATGAGAAGCATTGTTATTTTCCTTCATCGCTTAATTTAGATTCTTTTTACTCATCAGGTCAAGTCTTGTCCCATATTGACATTGTTTGTTCTCGATACAAATGTTCTTTGAGCAGTTTTCTTTACATACATCTATGGACGAGAATAATGAGAATAAAAGAGCTGTCGTATTTTATATCACTAAACACATTGCAATCCCCGAAGTAATCGGGATATTTTTGTGTTTTTAATGTATCCTTTTATTTAAAAAAAGGAGCATAAATATAGTGTAGAAATAAATGAATTAAATTTTGTAATAACGTTTAACCTTCATACTCTTTTTTAGCCACAAAATAATAGTGATAAAAATTTATTAGTTTCGATATTTAATTCCTAATTGGGATTCGGATGAATTATTTTTAATACACAGTTTGCTAGAAGAATTCCCGTATTAACCAAAGAAAAATATTATTTTCATAAAAACAGGCTTTTATTTCAGCATTCTAAGCGAAAAAATTTGTTTAGTAATGGTACTCTCAGAACTCTATGTTAATCTATGTGATTCTGTCCGTGACTCAGCAGTTCTTTACATTTCATAACGAACTCATACAAGTGGTTTAATTATTATTCTGTTATTTTATATCTCTTTAAAAGACAAATTTTGATAATTAACATATTCCGCATTGTAGAAATTAACTTACATTCGTATTAACAAAATGAAGGTGTGTGAACCAAAGACAAATAAAGGCCATATTTAGATAAACAATACAGAATAGTTGAAGAAAAGGTGCAGCTTCCCCCTTTCGAAAATAGATCAAAATAAAATACAATTTATTTGATTGCTTATAGTTTTCTTTTTACACCATAGCTCAATATATATAAATTTAAAAAAATATATAAGTGGTTTAATTCTAAAATTTTAATGAAAGAATATTCACTACTTTTGATGAGTTAAACATTTTCGACTTTAAACTATTCAAAGGCTCCAATAAGCAGGATATATATTATTATAACTTTTGCAGATATATATTTTTAAAACAATTTTCTTTAAAAACAAAATAATTGTAATTTATACCAATACTTAACTATTCGAACTAGTCAATTTGTACTGAACATCATGTTTTAACTTATGGGGTAAAGCCCGCTTGCATATTCCCAGTTGCTCCGTTATGGAATCATTTTTATAATTTTAATACAAAGCGCTATTACCATCACAACATGGCAGCCAGATCATGGCAGCCGGTATTATTCACGTTAGCTTAGTTGAATTCTGCAATTTGGTATACTAAATGCGATATCCATTTTTTCGATTCAGTACACAAAATTACGGAAATAACATTCAAAGGTATTTATAATATATATATATATATATATATATATATATATATATATATATATATATATATATATATATATATATATAAATTCAGATTATATCCTAAGCTTTTTAAGTTATACATTTATGATAAAATAACATCAGAGTAATAAGGATACAAATTTGAATTGAGTGAATATATAGTAGTAATAGAATATATATATATGTATAGAAGTAAGATATAAAATAGTTCTTTATATCTTACTTCGTTGTATAAAATTTCAACAAAGAAAACAAAAGAATTCGACATCCAAAATTTGAATCATTTTCAATTTATTAACTTTTTCCAACTATTTAATTATCCGGTAGAATAAATAGAAAGTTATATCAATCCTGTTTACAATTTTCGATCGTTTGAAAAAATGTATGTTTGTTGACCGGGACTAAATATAAAAACATGATACAGATATTGTAAACAAAAAACAATTTTTTTTTAAATTCAATTTTTTTTCAATTAATATCATTGTGACTTCATTTATAAAATGCAAAGCTAGTTGCTTTTGAATAAGGCTAGTACTCATTAGTTCTTTCCTTTTTTAATATAATGTAAAATGAACAGATCTGAGCACATTAAATTATTTGCCGAGTTTTCTTCTTTGATATAAGAAAACGCACAATAGGTGATGTTCCTTATAAATCATATGTATGTAACCTCGTTGTGTAAGAAAAATAATTTGTAATTTAAATGTTGAAACGATAATGGAAATTGGTTTTTCATAATTTTCAGAGGGACCTATGAGCACCTTCGTTTTATGAAACATTCCAAAAGTATCGGAACGCGTTGGAAACTTTGAAAGGTTCTTAGGTGCATCCTGTGACGTTTGTTGCCTTTCTTCTGCAAAATGTATAAAAACTGTGTAGCTATGTACCCACGTTTTGCCTTAAATATATTCTACGAAATGTATTTCAGAAGTCGGAAAGTTTCTTCCGTATCGTTCATTTTCTATTTCGAATAATTTTTCTCTTCGTCAAGTAAATTTGGTAAGTAATAAATATCCTGTGAAAATAAAGTTTAAGGCCTAGTTAAATTACGCAACATAGTTTTATTTATATTACATTTAGCTTATTTTCCTATATTTTACGTATACATTAAATAAATGATTTATCTCTGCGTCTATGTTATGGGATATCAATGCGTACAACATACTAGTTTTTAATAAATCTAAGTGTTTTCTGTGTGTGCGTATGTGGATATATACATATATATATATATATATATATATATATATATATATATATATATAGATATATAATTATATACAGATTATTTTGAGTGACACCAGCAATAGTTCAGCTTATATATTATAAAAGGGTATTCGGAACGAACTCGAATAACAAATAATACTCGTAGAATCCCAATTGCTCTGTGAAGTATGATGTTTTAGTCCAACATCATTTTCGTCACCAAACGAAATAAGAAGGCGGAAAAATGATCAGATAAAAGGGTAATGCAAATAAACGTTTCTTCGGATTAAAGCTTACAATGGATAAAGCGCGACCAGGTTAACATGAAAATAAGTCCCGAAAATATTCAGTGTTATATTATAAAATACTCTAAAATACATTAGCGTCGTGATTAACATAAATAGTGTAATTTTAATGTTTTCTCAATAATACCTACACATTTTATGTACCCGCATAACAGTGTATGAGTCTGTGAGAGCTCTAAAACTTAATATCATTAATTTGTATAAAAATATTTAAGGTGCCATTTACTTTAATAAAATTATTTCAAACCATATATTACATATGAAATTTCATCTAAAAGTTTAAGACTACCTTTTATCGCGAAGTTTAATCAATTATGTTTCATAAATCTTTCAGAAAATGAATGGTGAAAGGTCCAATTGCCGAGCCAAATATTTTAACCCAATAAGCTATCTAAGACTTGAAATTTCACTATTCCATTAATTTTCATTCCTCCAAATTTTTTTTTGCCTAATGACAAGGATATTTACTAATTGATTATTAGAATCGAGATTCACATTTCTTGACAATTTTTTTTTCTGCCATCGTCAAAAATGTTCTCCGTATTTTTAGTTTATATAAAAATATGTCAGACTGGATCAATCGATTACTAGGTTTCATGGTGATCTATGAAAGGTGAATAGTTTCTCTAATTTATTGTGTTTCGCCACGTCAATAAAATCGGAACATCACGTTCCTAAACCGGTTTCTATATTGATGGGGTATCCGGTATTTATATTATCACGTATAAAATATAACAGAATAATAGAAAAAAACCCTAACAGATTTTTGGTCGATTCGTTAAATTGTAAAAACTATATACGCATTTCATTAAATATATCCTAGTACGTACCTATTATTATGATTTATTCTATTTATGTTGCACTTTAAATCATGAGAATATAAATGTGATATAATAAAATATGTTGAGTGGAAATTGTCGAAAACAAAAACCAATACTGAATCACAGAACTCACAAACTTGACGTACACAATTAAATGAGACTACGTGATGTAGTATTATTTCTACTTTCTTTAAGTTATTTTTAGTTTCTAAAAAATTATTTCTTATTCGATAAATTTTTTTTTCAACAAGTCAATGGCCTTGCAATGGGCTCCCACCTCAGTCCCCTTTTAGCCGAGTTATTTATGAACAATCTAGATAACATCCTTATCTGCTGGAAAGGTACACAGCGACAGTTAGACCAGTTTGTTAACTTTGCCAACACCCTACACAACAATATCAAATTCACTTTAGAAGTAGAATCCGATAAAAAACTAAACTTTTTAGATACCACAATAGAACGCACGAATAATAAACATAAATTTAGTATATTTAGAAAAAACACATTTACAGACTCCATAATTAATGGTCATTTTCAACACCTTTGGTCCCATAACTTAGCAGCCTTCCATTCGATGATTCACAGAGCTTTAACCATCCCTCTAAAAAAGCCTAATTTATGTAAAGAAATAAAAACGATATCACAAATCGCAGTAAATAATAATTATAACCCTTCAATTCTCACGAAACTATACCATAATAAATTAAGAAAAATACTAATACAAGAAATATACCCGGTAGTACCAAATAATAATAATATTTGTTATAAATCTATCCCTTACATAAATAATGTATCACTAAAATTAGGAAAACTCTTAACTAATAATAAAAATATAAATAATACAACATGTGCTTATAGTACTTTAAATAACTCTGGTAAAACCCTTATTAATAATAAAGAAAAAATAGATAAACTTAAAAATAATGGTGTCTATAAATTTAAATGCAACGACTATAATAGTGTATACATAGGTGAAACAAGAAAAGATTTTACTACAAGATATAAAGAACTCATTGCCAGCTGGCGAAATAACAAACCAGACACTTTGCTAAACATCTCATTGAAAATAACCATCACCCTCATACTGATAATGCCCCCTATATATTACAAATAAATACAAAAGGTAATAAACTTAATATACTAGAAACATTAGAAATAAACAGACATACAAATTACACCAAGGTTAACATATTAAATGAAGAACTAAATATAATATCATCACCCATACTTAATATCTTCTAGTCATAATATAATTAGACAACATTGATACTACAGTACTCTTCAAATTGTTTCAGCTCAAATACACATGTAAATATAAGTGTATATAAAAAATTAAAAGAAATAAATCAATAAATACAAAAAATTTATAAAAAAAAAATATATATATATATATATATATATATATATATATATATATGTATATATATATATGAATAAATAAAACCGGAGATACATAGAATTAGAGGTATAACCTTGTTCTAACTATCAGATACCCTTGCTTTTGTATAAATATATTACCGCGAATAACTTCCATTTAATTTTATTACATACACCGGAACATTTGCATTGTACAACCTCATATAATAACAACAATTGAATTTCTTACCCTCTCTAAAACACTGGTATATCGTATAACTCTCGTAAATATAATAAAACCTACACCGTTCCAATAACTCACTAACATAAGCAGTGGGAAAACCCACACAAACCCGGCTTCCGCTATTGTATTTGAAACATATAAATGCTGTTAGATGTTCCCAAGAGTTAATCTTTGCTAATCGCCCACCTGAAGATGTTGTAATACAATAAAACCTAGGTCGTGAGACTTAGAAAGAAACAAAAGAGAAGAACTTATAGAAAGTAGAAATAATACTACATCACGTAGATTCATTTAATTGTGAATAATGAATTTCAACAAAATTAACGCCAAATATATTCAGTAGAGTTTAATGTTCTACGCGTAAACAACGATTAAAATTGTTGAAGTCTATGTTTATTAAATGCTGTTAAAATAAGAAAAGGTGCTATCCATATAACAGGTAATAAATAAAAATGCTTGAATTAAATAAAAGCAAGAACCTGTCGCGGTCTCTGTATGACAAAGCGGATGGGATGCTATTGCGTTGCTGCAACATAATAATAAAACTGGTTTGTGTAACAAAAGTAATTTTAATTTGGGAAAAAAATTAAAATTAAAAGTCTTCCAATATTATTACTATAACTTAATGCGTTAATTATACTTTTAATCAGATACCAGCCGCTAAGAATATTAGGTATTTCAAATCAGTATCCACAGACTAGCAAAACTACAATATGGATTAACCATACCATCTAAAGATTGACCACTAAAGCAATACGCCTATTTTTAATCAACGGAAGTCGAGTTGAGTTTTAATTGTTGATATTGATATCAATTAACTTATGGTCAGTACAATAAGTTCTATAATGGGCAATGATATAAGATATTTAAAAAATATCTTATAATGTTATAATAATATAAGATATTTAAAAAATATCTTAACATAAAAATTCATGAAATATTGACCAATGATTAATAAATTTACGACCGAAATATAATTATTAACGTAAAGTTAACGAGAAACATTTCTTCGAGATTTCTAATGCCATTTGTTGATTTAATTAAAATTGGTTTAATATTAAAGTATGAAGAGGACATGATAATTTTATAAAAAAGTGGGAAAACATTTTGAAGAAAAAACTTACATTAGAAAGTCATACCGTATGCACATAACATTATAAATAATTACATTTCGTAAATAATATTGTGAAATGCAATTTAAAGACAAACTTTATTACTAAAACAAATAGATTAATTCAGTTTTTTCACTGACCCCTTTTTTAAATTAATATAAATATGTAATAAAATCAATAAAAAATAAGCGGTTTTTTCAGGTAAAAAACTAAATTAAACAGTTATAGGATTAATAATCTAAATATCCTCTAACATGCTCCATACAATTACAACTTCAATGAAGTACAATTTGTTGAGTGGTAGAAATGGACTGCGTATTTTAAAACTTTATTCATATTTTTTTTGGGATAGCATATTCATATATTCATATTTTTTTTGAGATTAGTATATCAGGAAATGTTAGGAACCTTGGCATTTCATAGAGGTATGACTTATGGAATTAAACCAAGTGCTATAATTTCATTTAGCGTGAAAAAGTCAAGCTCTGTAATTTCGTGACAGTATTGAGCCGTGAGTGTAATTATTTAGTAGCTAGATATGGTCAAATATATTTCAATCGGTTTTGATAGTCACCACTGAGTACAAAGACTTAGAGTAAAAAATTCAAGCATTATTCCATTAGTGGCCAAATTGTTCTTTTCTATTGTCAAATACACGACAATAACATCACATAACAGACACAACTTTACCTGCACTGTCAACGATAAATAGTATGAAAGAATTCATAAAATTATAATAAATATTACCTTGACAACTATGACACCGAAATATTCCTTTATATGATCTATACGAGAACATAATTTTTTTTCATTGAATTGCAGAAAAACAATTTTAATTTTAAAAGGATATTTGCTTCTCATTCAATTAGGTCAACTCGTTCGGATATAGATGCCCTTCAGCAATAGTGAAAATGTCACTGTTGTTGTATAACGAAAGGATATAAACGGAAAACAGGGATTTGACAAAAAAGGAATTCACAGGTATCTTAATTAAAGAAATTGATTGGTGAAGTGTTGTTATTACTGATAAATGACTGTCAAACGGAGTTCAAAGACCTCTTTTTTATATAATAAATTTCAAATGCAATGATTATAAAGGTAACTTTTTATGGTTTTACGTTTCATAACTTTGTGTTTAAATTTTTTACTCGTATTTACATGTTTAGGAAAGTACAATGCAAAAAATGTTTACTTTATAAAAAAACATTGTAAGAAGTAATTATTCGTAAGATGTTCTTTACGGCAGCTATATAATATATTTACTCTTTTAATTAATTTACAACTCGCTTTTGGAAATCTATTAAACTCGCATTTACTGTTTTCTTCAGTATTTTATAGTTCACTAGACAACAGCTATCTTCACCCTTCTAATTTTTTTTTAAATTTCTTTTAATTACATTCAAAAACATTTTTATTGGAAGAGCTGTTATTGTTTCCTTTTTTAAAAGCACTAAGAATTGTACTAAAATGGACATTTTAGTACGCCCGCCCTACACCACGCACCCGGGGACTGCATGTAGACCCTATCGTGGTGAAAAGCTTGATTTCCGATAAACGTAATTTTATAAACAATCAATGAGCAGTGGTAATTACGAGTTTTCCAATTTGACAAATATCATCAACATATCGAAAGTATCGTTAAGGCGTATAGTAGTTTAAAATGATCTGATGGTCATAATTTTTTCGGTAAGATTACGTAGTCGTTAATTTATTTGATATTTTAAAATTATGTGAATCACCTAATTTAATATTTATGTTAAATACATAAGCATTCAATATAAATTGTAAAAGGGATTTTGTATACAAAACAATGTGTATTCATATGTGTACACGTACATATTTATAAATACACACACACACACACACAAACATAGGCGCGCGCGCGCGCGCGTGTTTGTGTGTGTGTGTGTATGTGTGTGTGTACACGTATATGTGTTTTGAACACTTCCAGTATTATATTTTGTTCTTTCTTTACAATAAGTGAGACCAAGAGCAAACTTTTTAACTAGTGTTCTAAATACATAATAAAGTGACGAAGTGAGGAGCAATGTCCACGGCGAAAAGAGGTGACTATAAAATTGCTTAAAATCTTTTCCGTTTTAAGTATATATAACGACTAATCTCGGTGGTAACCTAAAACATTTAGAACAAGTGCTCCATTTAAATAAATAAAAATAGATAAACATCATGCCAAAGAAATCCTCGGACGAAGCAAACAAAAAAACAGCCCCCTTACCAAAAGGCATTCCCACGACTGGTCACTACGTGTAATTTTGTAGTCCGTATTTAGGTTACCTTTATTTTATCTCATAAATTAAATTATTAATGCTTATTTTATGTTAATATAGGCAGTTAGGCCGTTACAAAAATAGCCATCATTTCACAGGTCATGGTCGGGTCTCGAATTTGTTATGAATAAATTATATCTTCTTGAGACCATTATAAATAAGGCTTATCATTGCGTTTTGTTTATTTTATTTAATACTGTTAAAATATTACAGCAACTATACCCCCAAATCTAACTTAAATATGATGTTTATAAAAAATAATAGAAGTATATGAACAACAATTTATTGAACATATTTAAACATTTTATAGTAATATGAGTCACCATATTGTTTATAACAAATATTTTATAAAAAAATCATCAGGAAATTCATGCCAGAATTATATGTTATTGAATTCTGAGCTGCTTATTTTCAAGCGCTCCATTAGGTTATGTGTGCTAACATACAAAAATGAATTAGTGGAAACGGTGGACAATTTTTGACTCAGTTAACAATCGGGGACGACATTGTATTATCTTAAAAAATAGAATATATTATATATTCTAAGTTAAAGGATAAGTAATATTTTTATTTATATTTATTTACGAAGGTTTTAAATTTTATAAATCTTTCTTTTGTAAAAAAATAATATTATAGCTAACTGCAATGCACGTAAGCTAAATATCTCTTAGTGTAATGAAATTATTATCAAGCATAGTCAAACAATAAAATTATTTAAATACATTGACTAAATAAAAAAAAAATTAGTGATATTAGAACAGAGAAAAAATAGAGGAGGTACGGATAAATGCTCCGAAAGTGCTAATCCCAGCAGCTAACGAGTAAGTGGCTAGTTCGGAAAAATTCGAGAATAAATATGACGCTTTCTAATAACTACACAATGTATAAAATACTTACATCAAAGAAATACGAATTGATTTTACTGTATTTGTGAAATTTTTCAGACGATTTTGTGACAATCGCTAAACGCTAAAGGATACAGAATTAATATAAACATGAAAGAAAGTTATTATTTATGTTTAAACTAGATAGGGATTCTGGAGGGTAACTTATAAGAATTAAGGTAACTCACTCATGGTCATAATTCATGGTCAGAAAACGTTTGGTGTGATTTTCAAGTTTTAACCTGTTTTTATTTAAATTTATCCATTTTTGAATTCAGTAATTTTCACTTTAAAAACTCACTTATTAAAAAATATTTAAGCCTTATGATACCACTAGTTGATGGTGCACCTACTTCATAGCCATTTCAACTTTATTAAATAAAAAAGAATAATGTGTTAGTGACAATATATTTTCATTAATACATGTATTATAATGCAATATGCATTATTCACACTTCTCTTGGACTCTTGTATTAATGAGTCCAAGAGAAATAATGCTTATATAAACGTCGTTAATTTATAACAATTATTATTTTATATTATGAAAAGTAGTCAGTTTGCTACATTATTTATTCATAACATTTTTGTTGATATTTTCAGTTGTGGTGAGTAAAATTCACTGCCCTATTAATTCGGTAGTGGGCAACACAAAATATCCTTAGAATTGTATTACTTTAAAATGGTAAAAGTTTATACTAATTTGTTAATGACTCCAGAATTTTCCTTTCGGGGTTATTACAGCATTTCTTGATAGCTGCTTCCCTATTATGATAAAGTAATCGATACTTATTATTTATTATTTAACAGTAACAATTTTCGTCCGAAAATATATTGGGGAAAATGCGACTGCTGCAGAACATACTCATTGGATGAAGTTTTAGACTTATTTCTGAATAAAAACATTTAAAGACTGCTAAATTCATAGTCATGTATCATGTTGAGCAAATAACAGGCAACAAATAATCCACGGATAACTAAGAATAATCAGATTTGATTGTAAAGTTTTGCCCTCGATTGGGCTACCAGGATAAGCGATTTTTAGTTTTGGCTCCTTGCTCATCCAGGATAAGCAAGGAGCCAAAACTAAAAATTTAAATTGATCTCTTCTCATGGATGAATCTGTAAAAATGAATTTCATTTCAAAATTGCTCACAGTTTTTTTGCTGAATTCAATTGAAAATACAGTTTTTACGTTGGCTACTTTTATATTTTTACAAGTTTTTGCTGAAATCAGTATGCCAGGCGATAATGTAACAGAAGGAATGTGAACAAACTGATTTGAGAATCATTATTGAATACAAGACATGAAGGATAATAAAAGGAATCCTCGCTGTCAATATCTGGTATTCCAAGATAAGCTAGCTGGATAGTAATACAAAAAATTTACGAAAGAGATATAAGCCAATTTGATCGAAATATTGCGAGTATAATATGATATGGGGAATTGTTAGCGTTTTTTTACACAATAAGGCATTACAACTTCATATATATATAACAATATGTTGATAGCGAAATCAAAACAGGTTATGAGCAATTTTTAATAATACTTATAAATGTATATATCAATAACTTTTAATTTACGATATAATTTTTGATAACGAACATTTCTAGTAAATTAAGAGAAATCTGCTCATAACTTTATATTTACATAAACTGTATTGTTAACGTTGTTTTATAATTGACAACATATTTTCTGTTCCAAAAAACTTAGTGCACCGGTTATCACACCTAGCTATCAATAAAGATAAAATTATTTGACAATAATCTTATAAAATCGAATTCAGATTAATTCAACAAGAATATAACAAAATAAATGGAGGAAATACAATACTGCTTACGAATTTAAATTTTAAAAGGCCTTAAATTTCAGCATAGGTATATTTCGGCAAAAAATCTTTGTCTTATTAATCCGATTCTCTTAATCTCTTCGTTCTTTGAAACATTTGCGCTGTATTAAAAACTTATCATCATCGCTAGCCGTTCCTAATAAATTACAATTCGATTTCCCAAACGGAAGTATAAAATAATGTTGCGCGATATAAATCAATAGTATATTATTATTAATAAATATATTTGTAGATCCAGTACTTATTCATCTCTAATAAGTGGTTTATGTATTAAAACTCCTGCACCTTAAAAATATTATTATCTACTGTGTGGTTTTATGTACTTATTAGTGAATACCAGAACGCGGAGGTGTTGCTTACAATCTATCTTCATATTAAATAATACTTTCAATATTATGATAAACCTAATTTGATCGCTTTTTCATCGTGGAGTAATTATAAATAGAAGTTTCATCATAAATGGAACTACTATTAAGAGTTGTACAGTTGATCTAGCGAGTTATTTAACAATCATTTAAAATATATTCTAAATAGTTATTTATTTTCACGTCTATTTTATAGTAACATACGATTTTTATACAAACGCATAAATACAAAAAAGAATACTTATTTATTTATCTACTACCTATGTACCTAATTAAAATATATGGCGGACTTATTTCTATGAGAGCAATCTCTTATAGCCAACCTTATACCCGGTGATAGAATTTTCAAAGAGGCAGTTTTCTCACCGTGATCTTATATTCTTGTTATTTAACGTACGTAGTTCAAAAGTCGTTCCACAAGTCATATTTTAATAGCACAGACTTTAACTCAGTACCTGGGAACATCGACTTTCTTAACTGATATGTGCTTGCTAATTTGATTATCTTAGGTTAAAAGTGACCAAGTATAATAACTAGATTACCAAACTGTATGGTCAACCACTTTGAAATAAAATTAAGCAGAAGACTGCTTTTTAGTTTAATGGCTCGATTAAAAATGTTGCGGGTATTAGCCACTAAACCAGAGAAAATCGTTGAGCTAATCTGATTTTAGAGAGGTGGGATAAATTCAAAATAAATAATGAAGAAATATGTAGAAGTGCCAAAAATCTCCACTTCAATGCTACGAATAGTATCGAGTGATTAGAGTATCAAGCGAGTATCAGTTTGAAGTAAGGATGTCGAACATATTTTCCGCTTTGTGTCTAATAGGATTTAATTTTTGGAATTAAAACTCAAAAGAACATATCATATTGCCTCCTTTTTAATTATCAATTATTTTAACTGCAAATATCTGTAAAACAAAAATCTTCGGGGGTAATGGTATTAGTGTACATGCCTTTACATTTTCTATTAATACTGTAACGTTAATTATAATTAGTAAAATTTTAACTGCCCATAGATCAGTTTAAACCATTTTCCATATTACTGCGCCTATCAAAACTCTTTCCACATACGATTCATTAATACTTCATCACCTTTTATAAAATGATGAACTCCCTTTTCAATCTAGATTTCTATCGGGTTATAACACCTCAAATATTGTAGTTGAGGTTACAGATGTTATAAGGTAAGCTGTGAATGTTAAACAAATAACATGCATGTACTATTCGCCTTTAGTAATATCTTCAACCCTGTAAACTTTGGTATCATACTTGCTTGATTATAGTCACTTAATATCTTATGAATTAGTTTAGTCTTATAAAATGGATAAAAACACTGTCGGGCCTAAATTAAACTAAAATAAGCGCCAACCTAACAAATGATTTATCTCAATATAATACAAACTAAGATGACCTAACCTAACTTTATCTAATCCAAGAGAATAACTTGGAAGAGAGGTAGAAAGGAAAGTCTCTTCCAGTTGCCGTATCTTTTCATGAAAATTCCATAGATTTTATATTTATACAACCAATCTGATATGGATGACATGGATGATGGTAACCCGAAATACTATATACGGTTGGAAGAAAGATCGATGAGAGATTTGATACTGCAGTTTTCTGCTACATTTTTTAATACGAGATTTAAACTCAAACAGAGCTGTATTCGAGGTGGAGCTGATGGTCATATTACAAACCTAATATAAAATCAACATTGAGTCTTTTCCCCGGAACACGTATATTTAAGCGATAGCAGCTCGGTATGCGAATCACTGAGAAATACAAAAACAATAACCCGGGGTGGTTGTGGAAGTCCAGAAAAAATTAAAAAGTTTGCAAAGAAAGAAAAAGATAATAAATATGATTTGAGTTAAAGCACATACAAATGTAGATGGAAATGAGAGGGCAGACGCGCTAGCCAAGAAGGTTCGCTCATAAAAAAGCACGGCTATTAAAATGACAATGTAATATCGTCTACCTAAAGCAACAATTCCGCTTGATATTTAGCACCGGCGCTATGCGCCTCCTGAAAACCACTTAAGTTTATTCTTAAAGATGTGCATCTAAGCTATAAAATATCAAATCCAATAAAAATAAATATTATTAGAGTACTAATGTTTACAGAGGACGGTGGCCTTGAGGTATTTCTTGAAATATTAAAATTAAAATTACCATTATGGTAAGTTTGTTTGTGACAGAACCTTAGATCAAAATGTAATATAGTTCTTAAAAGAGAGCTCGCAATACTTAGTGAGAAGAACAGAATATGAAATTAGACTAGGGGAAAATATATTTAAAATAAAATAGACTAACATAATTGAAAACAAAAACGCAGAAAGACTTTCCTCGAATGTGCAAATACGATAATGAAGAGAATTAACAAAATATACCTATAAGAGTCACTAATACTAAATTAATATATACATTTGCCTGATGAATTAATCAGAAACCGGTCAAGTGTGCGTAGGACTCGCATTATGAGGGTTCCGTACAAATTCAGGTACTTAAAAACATTTAAGAGTACATAGTATTTCTATTGAACTAATTGGAAATATTAATTGTTGGCAAAGTAAATGTACGGTCTACTATAGGTTTCACAAGCTTAAAAGCTTAGTAGTTATTAAAAAATTATTATATGCAGTCATGAATATGATTTTCCTACAACTTTTGCATAGGCTTTTAAAAACATCTGTTTTCTCATAATCTTAAATTCAGTAGTCTAGGAAATATGGGAGGGGAACTTTTTTGCATATTTTTCAGTATATCTCTGAATATACGTTACTTGAATTATGAAAAAATCCTTTTGAACTACTCCCCACACTACACGTATATTTTTTTAATTTTTCTAATTCTTCATTTTCTTTTCTAAAATTTCCACAGGATATTTCTAAGTATTGTGCAGCTTAATATACTTTATTACTTAAAAAAAACGCCTGTTACAGATAGTGACATGAATGATTATGTAACGCCTCTGTCTTTTCTTTTGAGATTCAGAACCTTAAAAAAATTCCTGACTTTTATTCCTAAAATATTAATAATGTAATCTGCAAAATAAATAACTGCCAAAATGAATGAAAAAACTAACTTAACTTAGTCCAACCTACCTTAATGAAAATTGATAGAGCAATAACAGTTTCTATTTTATTACACTTTATTTTTCTCACAATGTGCGTTTTAGTTTGAACTTGTTTGTGAGATTTATAAGAAAAAGGTAATTAGACCTTATATTTTGAATTGGGGATACCTAACTTAACATGCTCTAGCACGCTATCTAAAACTTCTCGAAGGGAATACTGGTTGCTTACTTTCCAACACGTTGGTGCTCTGATAGGGTACTATGCCTTACGCTACTAGAATTTTATTTGTGAGAAAAAGGAATAAAACTTGTGCATTTAAAAAACGCCCAAAGATATGAATAAAATTAGAGTGATTTGTGCCTTTGATGAATTAAAAAAACACCCTTACACTTTCAAGACTGAATAATAATTTACAAATTCGTGCACGTCTTTGCATTGGGGGAAACGGACTCCATTTTAAATCATTTTTAAGTTCATACAGCTAAAATAATTGTAAAAATGTAGATAGGACTTTATAAATAGTGCAATTAATTTTTTTTTAATTGTTGTAAAAAAATATCATTGAGTCCAATTTGTTAAACGCGCCAGAATTCTAAAGTTACATTATTTTCACGTAAAAGCATCAATAGGGGTAAATTGGTAATCTACTAAAATATATTACATTGCAAAGTGTTTGCATTTTGATGGTCCTAATCCCGTTAAACTATGAAGGGAAATTTGGATACTACATCATAAGGAAAAAAATTATGTAGATGGCATAAGCGATCAGATACTCTAGGGCTATGGTGCCTATACGTTAATCGTTTTCACAAAAAATGAATTTAAATTTTTAATACAACTTAAACGCCACAAACAATTTTTGAGACAATTCATCATCATATTAAGCCATTCTCAACCATTTTGATTTATGCCTCCTTCAATCCGCACCACATCAGTTCTATTTTGGGCTGTTTGTATCCAGTTTTTTCCCATCACTTTAATTATGTCATCCTTCCATCTCATTTGCCGCCGCTCAATTGGTCTGTTGTACTTCCAGGCTCTCCACTTTAAAATAATTTTGCACCATGAATCTGACTTTCGAGCAATGTAACCAGCCCACCGTCACTCAAGTTTCGCCACTCTGTAATGTCAGCTACTTTGCTTTGTCTCCAAAGCCACTTATTTGTTTTGCGATCCTTTAAGAAGATTCCGACCAACTTTCTTTCCATCACACTTTGAGCAACAATAAGCGTTTGCAGGACGGCTTTTCGGCTCCGTAAATGAAGACCAGTAGTACACACTGATAAAACATGCGTGATTTTAAGTGGTTCTTTATGTACTTTTTAAAGGCGAACTCGAGTTTGGAGAAGGCTGCCCATCTCAGCCGTATGCGTCTATTTACTTCATTGATCTGGTTCTTTTTACCAATTCGTGGTTCTTGGCCCAAGTATACGTACTTATCTATGCGCTCGAGTATAGTACCATCGACGTTTATATTCCCCGGACTATCGGTTTCCGATGTCAATTTTGTCTTATCCAGATTCATCCCCAGCCATAGTGACAGCGAGGTTTCATGCAGTTCCTGAATCATAGTCTGAAGTTAATCTGGATCATTAGCAAACAGAACTATTTCGTCCGCAAACCTCAAGATATTTAAACGTGTACCAGATATCACAAGACCTTTATTTTCCATATTCACTTGTTTAAATACATCTTCTACGACAAGGGTAAAAAATTTGGGGAATTTTGTGTCTTCCTGTCTAACTACTCTTCGCATAGAAATGGGTTTGCTATATAATTGTGACAAAGATACTCTCAGCGTAGCATGTTTATAGATATTGGCAATCAGATTCCTGTATCTTTGATCTATACTCGCATTTCTAAAAGACCTTTGGACTGTCTATGTTTCCACACTATTGAATGATTTTTTATAGTCGACATATGCTAGCCATAGGGGAAACTGGTGTTCTGTAGCTTTTTCAATAAGCACCTTGACTGAAGCCTGCTCGCTCTTTTGGTTGGTAGAAACCTAATTTGGCAGTCAATATATTTGTCATTACCTTGACAATAGTTTGTATACTTGCGAAAGAAGGCTAATCGGTCTATAGTTATTTAGATCACTTTTACATCCTTTATGGTGTAGCAAGATTATTATAGCTGTTTCCCTGTCCTGTGATATTCCACCTAAGAGTAAATATTTAATAAACAAGCTGACCAGAGTATTTAACAATGCGCCACTTCCCTCTTTCAGCATTTCAAACAAGATTTCATCTCCATCCCCAGCCTTGTCGTTTTTGAGTTTACGCAATGCCAGTCTGATTTCACCACATATTATTCGGGTATTTCCTCTGATCTTATATTTGTAATTTCGAAGAGATTATAATTACTAGGTTCTTTTCTTGTAGTTGTGTAGAGGTTTAGATAACATTCCTCAATTATCTGAAGCAGTTTCACATTGTCCGTAACTTAATTACCTTCTCTATTCTTCATTTTTTTAATTTGTATTTCACCTGGAAGGAGCTTTCTTGTAAAAGCTCCAAGTATTTTTCGATTGTGGATTCGACTATTTTCTCTTCATATACTTATATGTCATTTTCTACTGAATCTCTTACGGTTTTCGATAATGACACAAACTCACTCGTATTTTTCTTCCCACCGGAAATCATGTCACAACTTTCTTGGACCCGCGAGGGTGGTATGCGTAATACAAGGGCCCGAAGGAGTGGTATGCGTAATACAAGAGTTTTGTTAGAAGTGAAACTCTCTAGAGCCTCTGCTACCTCAACTCCAATCTCACCTTCTCGTTGTGAATCCTGGTAAGTTGAGTAACCTCGTGGAAGATTGGATAGAAACCCCAGTGGGAAATGAGGTCAACAAATAGACGAGAGACAGGGGGTCCAGTTTGGCATATAGGAGGTATCACTTAAAGTGGCAACGGAGGAATCTTATATCATCAAGGTCAAGGGTGGCATCTATAGTTCTAGTTAGATGAATTACTCTCCAATCAACAGGCACACGAATGAGTTCAATTGCCTAAACCCTTCAATCAATATGATATAAAAATAAAGACCAAAGTATGGGCCCCGAGTTTCTAACGGACTGACGATACCCAGCAAAACAGCAGCGTGAGGAAAGAGGTGCCAGGAAAGGGGTGCTATGAATACCTGGGAGTTACTAGTATATATGTATATATACATATATATATATATATATATATATATATATATATATATACATATATATATATATATATATATACATATATATATATATATATATATATATATATATATATATATATATATATATATATATATACATATGTATATGGGTATACAGACACAGGTACGAATTTTTCGAATTTAGTCGGATTGCAATGTACACAGTATATCTTCAGAGCACATGCAGGCAAATTTTAATTTGTCAAATAGTAAATACTGTCAAGTCTAATACAGACAAGTCAGTTGAGAGCCAGTGGAGTCAGTAGGCTAGGTGAAGTCAGTGAACTCGACCAAAGCATAATAGTTGGTAAGCTCATTCAAGCCAGAGGAGTCAGTAGATTCAGTTACGTTAGTCAGACAAATCAGTAAAGTTAGAAATCTCATTCGAATCAGTCAGTAGACTCACTCACATCAGTAAAATTATTAAGCTCAGTTGAGCCTGTAAAATGAAAAGTGGTAAAAAAACTTGTTTAACCACTTTTTCTAACGGAAAAAAAATTATTATTTTATGTTGTAGGGAATTTGGAGTGCTTTTCTCTTTTTATGTAAAAATTAATTAAGGGTTTGTATGACATACAATGTTAATATCTTATTTAAATATGTCAACCAGCTCTTTTAATACAAAAATATAACACATTTTTCCAATTTTTTTAATATGTCTTTAGCAATATAGCCGTAAAGGCATAATAAGCAGACAGATATACAAACTCATCTTTGCGTTTAAAATAATATGAAAATAGTGTGTTGTGTAAATTATGTTTTTAAAATATTTAATCTATGATAACGCCGTCCTTTCCTGTATAATCCGCGTATGTTATAGTGCAAAGTGTGTATATATATATATATATATATATATATATATATATATATATATACATATATATATATATATATATACATATATAAATATATATATATATATATATATACATATATATATATACATATATACATATATATATATATATATATATATATATACATATATATACATATATACATATATATATATATATATAAATATATACATATATTACTTACTAAACCCCACTAAACCTTACGTTTTAACCTGGTAACTTTGTGTTTATTTCATATTCTACTGCGTGTGTTAAATTCATTAGCGATCTGATGAGGTTACAGAGTTTACTTATGCAATATGAATAAAAATATACTCATGTTTTAGCGAATAATTGAGTTAAGCCCTTGACTAGGCCTGCATTTGGAAACAATTTTAAAATTACATGTGGACATTTTTTAAAACTTTTCTTTCTAACAGGACATCTATATTTATATTATATAACTGGCCATATAAAATTTTTCAACGTCACAATGTATGATGTCTTTCAAAATTTCAAGTAAACGGGATTTTTACCTTCTTTTAGAGTCCCAACCCGTTTAGTATTAATTCTAAAACATTGCGAAAGAAATAACATGAATATTTAATGGACGAGTTAATAAAGCTGTATTGTTGTAGCTACTACACTCAAATCAGCACAACAATATTTACGTCATTATATATTTTCATACATTAAGGAAAAAACTTAATAGGTTTCAGGAAAAATCTTAAAATGTTAAAATAACTTCTTATTTTGTAATAAGATAAACGACTATGACGATATTTTTGATCCAAATAGATAACAATTGCAAAAGCGTACTATCTTTACATTCGTTCTTTTAACCTTGTTCAATAGGTCAAAACAAGATGATTTTTATTTATTACCTAAAAATCTAATGATTTATTCATAAAGCGTACTCTCAAATACTTGAAATATGTTACATAATGTCAACTATAAATAAAAGATTCTTTATTTACTCTAAAAAATGTGCTCACATATTGACAAAGTTGATCAAAAATGGGTTTAATGGTTATTTAGTAGTGATAATTATCCTTAAGGTAGAATTAGCAAAATGTTTAGTTAACACGATTACGCAATTTGATGATGTTTGCTTTCTTCCATTTTCTTCGGGTATGGTTTTTGTTCGGATGCCAAATTCCGATCATATGTTTATCTCAAGGTAAAGCGAACTGATTTAAAATGTTTGCCTTTGTTGTCATCCACTTCTATTTTTCCTTATTTCTTATTTGTAGAAACAATTTTTTTTAAATGACACCAGAATAGGAACTTTTTACATAATTAAAATCAAGATCAATGAAAATTAAAATGAAATCTAATTTTGCTCAGAAATATGCAGCTTACCAGGCATTATCAAGATATAATTTCTCAAAATATTTTTTTGTACTTCTAAACTCATGGTATGTGCCGTAGCCGGATTAGTAATAGCTAATCTAGTTTATTTTATTTTAGTGGGTGTAGAAAATTATATATAATAGATGCTTTCGTGAATTATTGAAATGTGCTTAAACAATTTGTAGCAGATTAGAACAGAAGTTAAAAAATAATTATTTCCATTTATCAGCTTAGTATTGATATGAAATCAATCAAATATTTCTGTAAAATCATGCCACATTTATGAAACATATATGCACAATTAGTGCCACGGAACTCGGCAGGTTTGAGTGTTTTAATTTCTGCACCTCACATGTTACTGTCTAGAACCATTGGCGTCCTACCGTGCGTTTGTGCCAGAATGTTTTCATAAAGTGAAATATCTCTACGTGTTGGTCGTTGTTGAGTAAGGTTTACCTGCTTATGAGTTTCATTAATTCAAACTAAACAACTGGAACCAATAAATTATTTTTATTTGCCGTTCTTTTTTTTTTCAAACAAATTTCCAACGATTTATTCTCTTTTTTTTTAAAACATGGGTTTTGTTTTTTTAGATTTAAAATCTATTTTTAACTGAATTAGTAATATTAACTGTATTTCAAATATAACTGTATTATAACTATTAAATATTGAGAGATAGGAAGATACAAAAACAACGATCAGGTAACTTTTTTAATTTTATTAATAAGTAAGTTTTTTATTTTATCGTAAAATAAATTAATGTTTACATAAATACTCTTTTAAAATCAAATATTTCAACTGTTCTGGAAGTATATTAATTCAATCACTTGCGCAATGTTTCTCTTCATTTTTATATTTCCGACTGTTTCCCCTTTTATATTTCCGACTATTTCCCCTGTTATATTTCCGACTGTTTCCCCTTTTAATCTGTCACAACAAATGTTTACTTCGATGCTAAGATTTTGTTTCTTAGATTTTATATTTTGTAAAGTCGTATATGCGGTTATCGTACCTTCAAACAAGGGTTGTAAGAATCAAATTAACATTTGTTATTATAAAGAAAGACACAACTTGGAACTATAATGAGAAATTTAAAAATGTATGTGTCAAATTGTTTACATTTAGGTTTAAACGTGATTAATGAATTTCTATTTTTTATTTCCCTCTGCCACATCGTCTCAACGAATATTGTTTTAGATCTACGAGAGTGATATTTTACAATTATATGCTTCATATATGAATCTCAATTAATTTATATCATTACATTAAAAAATAATATTATTTCTCATACATGCACATAAATGAGGATTAATTGTTTTCTTCGCCCATCCCTTTAACAGAGGCGTCGCTCAGTTTGCCTTTTAAAATAAAATCGAGATTTGATTCACCAATTTTCATTGCAGCGATATAATAAGGACATGTATTCTTATGCTCTTATCATATTATTGTTGTTATATTATTGTACCTTCTGCACTAAACGTTAAATATTAACTCTAAGTTATTCCATCTCAGAAATAAATTACGTAATATAACCAAAAATGTACTTGTCCTTTGATTTAAATCATGCAGCGTAATAATAAAAGTACAAAAAGTAGATAAAATTTAGACAGAGAAGATAAATCTAATTAGCTTTGAGCTGGACTAAAAAGGTTTAAAGGTACCGGGGATTTCAAGTAAAACCGAGAATAAGTCAAATCTTTTTTTATTGTATTTTAATTAAAATTAAAATAAAATCATTCTTAATTAAACAATGAATGTAAACAAATCAGGGTTTAAAGAACAATTTATTCATGAATATAAAATCAGTTGCATTTCATTCCCTGCGAAAAATATTTATAAAAACAATTACATAAATATGATTTCTTATTTCTAATGAAATTAAATATTACCAGTCTTATTTAAAAAGTTGTAGCTTTTGAAAAAGGATCAAGAGATGAAAATGTACAAAATCTACTGTGATTTCTATTGACTAACCTTGTTTAAAATCTAATTAATATTATAAGCAAGCAACCTTCGCCGTGAACTAGGTATCTTTTGACCCAAAAACATTAAACAAAACCAAATTCCGTGAGACCGGAAACGTTGACAGTTTTTTTCTATATACATTGCTTCTTATTACATCAGTTAGGTAGAAATATAATTTTTGACAAGGTTTTCCTTGTACGAGTACTATCGAATTAAGGCAAGGATTGAAAAAAATGTTCCTATCAAACAATTCTTCTTTTTCGTTGTCTAAGACTTTTTAACGTATTTCTTTAATAACAAGCATTTATACTATAATTTTATTAATATCTACAATACATAACAACATAATACCATGTATATAAAAACACTAGGTATGTAATTAGACGTATATAATTATTATATATATATATATATGTGTGTATATACATATATATATATATATATATATATATATATATATATATATATATATATATATATGGGACATAAGATTTAAAAAAATATTGGATAGGAATAATTCTAATTTAATTAATAGCCCGTTTTAATACTGTGAACACTTTAAGAAGCGATAAAATCAGTTGATATTTATTTCTAATCGTTTGATATATCTGCACGTATACCGGAAAATAGATGTTATATCTATCTACTTTTACTTTAATTAAACCAATCATGTCAAATCTGTATCAAATTTCTGTCTACATATATATTGGTTACTTTAAACGATACTAAATCACGGACCCTAATGCTTGCTCGTATCAAGTCCGATCTTTACGATATCAGCCAGTTATCTAAACTGGATTGTTTTTCAATTAACTCAAAGAAATCCCAAACCCTTTTAATCGGTAATCAAAAGTTTCTAAACGTTCCCTGATCAAAATATAATTTTTTCAAACTTATTCAAGATGGAACAAAAAATAAAAATGAGACACAACTAAAGAATTAGAATTATTATTTGATCAAAACTTAAAATAGGTTGTTCTCGCTCCTCTTTCTCTCTCTTTCTTTTTCTCCAAAACTTTTCAAAATTCATCTGCGCCAAACATTTTTGTTTCCAATTTGATAATAAAAATGTTTGTTTATGAAAAAAACTCTAATTAAATTTTGAAACTTACCAAATCTACGTCTTTGGAATGTTTAGTATGTATCCTATTCATTAGAATTTTACATACTATAAATGTATATTACTTTACTCATATAGATAACATACTATAATTTACTGGTACAGGCGACCCATGGTTGGTCGAGTATTTATACATACGAGTACCTTCCTTCTAAACTTATATCATTATCTACCAATGAGCTGCCCATAGTTTGAAAACATATTATTTTTCAGTAATTTAGCATAGGAACTTTAAACCTGAATATGCATGTATTTTTAACCCACCCTGTCAAATTAATGAGGGAGTCGCGTTATTTTTTCGTACCCTTTGCGAATGACATGTAAAGGGAGGTGTAAACGGGTCGCGAGCGAATGATAAAACAAAGTAACTCCGGAACACCGACAGGGGGATAACAGACACCCGTGAGGCCCCTTGCCACGTGTCTCCTCGTTTCGCCCGTTGTCAGTTGATATACATCATAACGCATACTCTCAAGGGTTATCCCGGTCACTGGAAGCAAGTATGTGATCCTACTTGAATTTGAAAAGACGAAAGGTCTTAAAACCGAAAAATGTATCCGGAAGAGTTTGAGAATTGAGCAATACATAAATGAACTACAGCAGCGTTTCCCATTTGCCGGGTCGCGACCCGGTACCAGGCCATCAAAATAAAATACCGGGTCGCCACATTCTCGCCTTGTTCCCGCCTTAATTCCGATCTTGTCCTGGGTTCTTATGAAATTTCACAATTAATTGCCAAGTCCGGCTATCCACATATTATTGGTGAGAAGATAATTCGATTATTCGAAAAAAAACAGCAAAGCCAAGTAAGTCAGTTAGCGTTATCGAATAACACGGTAAAGCGTAGCATTGTGGATATAGCAGATGACATTAAAAAAAACAGTGGTAAGCCATCTCAAGTCAGGTCAATATTTTGCCTTGCAAATCGATTAAAGTACAGACATATCCGATAATGCCAATCTGATATGTTTTGTACGATATGATTTTGAGAATACTATTTATGAAAAGTTTTTGTTTTGTAAATCTTTGCCAACACGAACGACAGCCAAAGAAATATTTGATTAATGATTATATCAACAAAAATGACATTGAATGGAAGAAGTACGTGGGATTGAATAAAAAATAAATATAGAAACTAACTTGAAGTGGAGCCAGATTTTAGGATCAAACTTTGGTCAGTTTCAGCGAACTTGAATTCTTTAGTAAAAAATAAGCAGCAGCTCCATAGTTCGCACTAAAATTTAGTGACTAAATAGGCGATACTAAAGTATGTAGTATTAATAAAACCTTTTTACTATTAACAAATGTGTATTATTTACATAATGGAACCAGCTTGGGTTTAAAAGTATTTAGTGGGTCACGAAGGGGTAATGTGAAAATTACCAGGCCATGGCAGAACAATGTTTGGGAAACCCTGAACTACAGGATTTTATTTAAATTATAAGCTCGTAATTTTCTCCTGTGAAACGATAATTAATATTTTAAAGATTTCGTTTTATTGTAAAAAAATATGTTGATATTTGTTGACAATTATTGGCGTAACAAGCTCCACATTAATAGCACGTATATTTTCTATATAAAATTAAATTGTTATTTTATTACTATATTGTAGATTGACAAAATTGTGAAATATTTTTGTGATTTTTCTAACACAAAAAAATCAATGTTGCTGTCTCCCTCAATCTATATGACTCAGCGTGACAATGCAAAAAGATAAATATCAATCCAATACTAGTAACATGGAAATCACATCGAGTTTTAACAAAACAATCCAATAAATCCAATCTATCCAATAAATCCAACAAGATCTCTGATCTGTCTGATCCGATAAGATCAAACCTATTTTTCTCTGCATTTTAAAGAAGTCTATGCAATCAGTTACCTTCTATGACTAAATTCAATATAATTATCTAACAAGTAATATTGATTGAAATTCGTTAAAGCAAATTGTGCCGGAAAGTTACAAAATACGTCAATTTTAGAGTTTCTTTATTATTTGATTAATAGAAATACAATATTCCTTAAAAAAACAAACTTTCATAGCGCAATTTCCACTCGTACATTTTTTTCGAGTCCAACATCGTTGACATGTTGACACGTCCTTCGAACCAGATTTAGCTTTCGTTTCGACGAATTGTATAAATTAAAAAAAAAGAAAATTTTATAAATTATATTTTGTAGTAAAACAGATAGTATTGAGGTATTTACTCTAATTTTTAATGTCTTAGCTTTATCAATCAAAGGTAAATTCAATAGTTCTTAAAAAATATAAAATTTCCCACCATACTAGAAGAAATATATTATTGTTTTTCCAAATATATTTTTATATTGTAAAATTTCTCTAAACGCATTATTCAGATATTATTTGAAAACACATTGTAAGTTACATCTCCTTTACTCGAGGTTAAAATTAAGTCACTATTTCTAGGTTTTAGGTGAAGTTTACGTGCAATTTTTCAAGAATATTTCTGGACCCACATTTCATTTTTATTTATTTCGATCACTCAGAGTTTTTCCCATTTAACAATATCAAAAGCATTTCGAAAGTTCATAAAACATATGAAACCCATCATATTAAACTCTCAAGCTTTTTCTATGATTTACAACTTTCCGAAAATTTATTCTCGGAGTTTGTTCAGGTGAATTTTGCGGAGAGATAAGTTTTAACTACGCAGATTCTAAACTACATAATTATAATACAAGACAATAAAATTTACTGACACTTTTTCTGGCACAGTGAACTCTTGGTCATGTGGGAAAGTTCGTCTGTACTATATTAACACTTTTTATATTCTGTACATCCTTTTCTTCTGGCATAAACTTTTATTCTACAGTGTTCAAACACTGGTTTGTCATTTTACAATCTCAGTTTTAACTTTGGCTTTTTACGCGTCAGTTAGGCGTTTATAAAATCCAATAAATAATCAAACCATCATCACAGACATTTTAATTTTTTTTCTAGAAATTAACTCGATATTGTTTTATTTCATAGTCAAATTTTATTATTTTCTTTAAATTTGCTATCAAATTTATTCACTTCAAATGAAAACAAATCTGTATCAAATATTCATACAACCGATTTTTGATAATAGAGAAATTTCCTTTATTTTTAAAATGGTGGAGATACATGATCGGGAGTAGCGATCATGTATCTCCTAATTGTTTATTTATTCGCTGTTTTAAAAGCGTTAAAGTATGATATAAATTAAGTTTTTATTCACAACCATGAATGATTTTAACAATGATATTAGAATGTTATTGCATTCTAGATATTCAAATACGGAATAAATTTCATGCCCAGAAAATAAATTCCACATCCGTTAATATTTAAAAGGAGTTTTAAAGTATTTTAAGAGTTTAGATATCCCCAGATATCACTCAGGTCTCCAATCCTTACCTACCAAAGTCTTGTATATTCTACCCTACCTTTTCTGCCATAGTTCTTTTATTTTCTAATATTTTTAAATTTGTTTAGTTATTGAAATGTGTGTGTGTCATAACTCAATACGTCAAAACACAAAATTAACCAGCATTTACATTGTTCCTTGTCTATATAAAGTCCCTTGTATATGTATATAAAACTACATATTATGTAATTGCCAGAAAAGATAACTTCGGAAATATTAATTTGGATATTCGCTATGTAAATATCAGTGAACACGCCACTAAATCCGTGAGAGAGAATCATAAAAGAACCAATAATCACAAGTCATTAACTTGGAAATGCATCAATCTATATTCTATTTCGATAAATATATACGAGTATCTCTCAATTTGATAAAAATAAAAATTGTGGTAATTATCTAAACAGCTATCTTAATAAGGCTTGCTATCCCTTTCTTTTGAATAATTATACAAAAGAACATCACACTAGGGAAAAGGATGGGCATTTCTTTAATTTTGAATGATAATGGCACGGTCCGATATTATGTAATAATAGAGAAATAAAGTGTATAAAATTATACGAAGACGTTTTAAATTTTCCGTATACAGTAACGGTATAATGTGAATGATAACAAGGTACTAATTTAAGTAATAGTACGACGAGTACGTAATAGTACGAGGTATTATTAGGATCATTTCACAATAATATAATTTCACCACTCGCGTTTATTTTTTGTTGAAGTAATAATTTTACTTTATTAATATAATTTTTGTCAACAAAATAAAATCAGTTTTTAATTAAGAATCGTTGCAAATCAATAACCTGAAAATTTACCGACGAAAAGTTGTTATTTCGATAAACATAATAAATGCGGCAATTTGTTTAAATAGCAATCTTAATAACGCGTACATGAACGCAACTATCCCTTTCTTTTGTATAACCGTACGCAAGAGAGACACACAAAGAAAAAGATATTGTGGATTAACACAGATGTAAAGCTTACAAAACTTACTTACTTACTTTTACGACGACGCTTTTAATTTTGCTTATTTGGTAACGGCATAAATATCAATGAGGTTCTAATGTACGTAATAATATAACGAGTATATAATAATACAAGCTAATGTTAAGATCATTCAACTGTGATATAAGTTTTCTACTCGCTTTCTTTTAACTAATAATGTAACGCTATTATTATTACAGCCTATTAATATTCTCAAGACTTTTCTAAAATAATAAAAAAAATTCGGCTAAAATAATAAAAATACTAAATGACAGAAACCTAAACAGCTTGTAGCCGAGCGACCATGTTGTTACGGTTGATCAACGAAGAGAATGTTAAATTACTCTGTCTTCCAAGTAAAAATAATCTAAAGATTTTGGGGCGTATTTACTTTTTTGACTAAAAACCTCCATTTTTGCCAAATTTATTATAAATTCTGGTAATATTTAAAAGGATTTTTATATATCATTTTGACATATCATATGAAAAAATAGACCATACCTTCAATCTAAATTACGAAATTAATTTATTTTTAATAATAATATTTTTTATTTGTAAATTATTCCAAATCATTAACTTGGAAGTACATCAATCTATAATATATTTCGATAAAACTTAGCTCTCAATTTGATGAAAATAAAAACTATGGCAATTTACATAAACAGCCATCTTAACAACGCTTGCTATCCCTTTCTTTTGAATAATTATACAAAAGAAAATCACACTAGGGAAAAGGATGGGCATTTCCTTAATTTTAATACTAAATGACAGAAACCTGAACAGCTTTTAGCCGAGAGACCATGTTGTCACGGTTGATCAACGAAGAGAATTTTAAATTACTCTGTCCTCCAAGTAAAAATAATCTAAAGACTTTAAACCTTCATTTTTGCCAAATTTATTATAAATTCTTGTAATATTTAAAAAGATTTTTATATATCATTTTGACATAGATTTTTATATATCATGACTTAGATTTTTCTATATCATTTTGACATATCATATATTAATTAACAAAGATTACGTTTTATTAGTTTTGCATGGTTATTTTATGAAAATCGGCAACTCATACTTGGTCAAAATCGCTAAAGAGGTGCATGTTTAGAAGGTTCATTTCAAACAATCATGTGTTTATTTGAAATGCGAAAAAAGACAGTGAAATGCGTAATGCGTAAAAAAACTCTTTTTTAATTTGTTTAAAAAACGATTTAGGTTAACGCAATAGCAAACGAGAATAAGAAAAATATTTATACAAAAATATATCTTTTGGGTTTCCCATACATTTTGTAATACCGTTTCACCGTTCTGAGCCGAGATGCGCTCCAAGATCGTGTTGCGTCTGCTCTGAATGAAAATATTCGCGAGGTTTTTCTGCACTATTGGTGTAATAATAATTTGATTGACTTGCCCCGATGAGAAATGTACTTATTGAAGTATTTTAATTCATAATGTCTATCACTTTTAAGTTTTATATTTAATAGTTGAATGATGCTTACGTTATATTTACTATACTACATTATATATATATATATATATATATATATATGTGTGTGTGTGTGTGTGTGTGTATATGTATATATATAAATATATATATATATATATATATATATATATATTTATATATATATATATATATATATGTATATATATAAATAGTAGATATTAATTAGTTTCGTAATCGCTTTATTACGATCTCGATAAAACCACATGTGGAAAATAAAATCATTGTACATAGCCATTCTAGTTAACTGACTTGTTCCACGCAGGAAATCATATTAATACTGTAATAATACTAATATTTGCTACTGTTGTGTTGAAGTAACTTGAACAATGCAAACTAAATAAACCTGATCACCAAAAAATACTGAACACATATGTTCATTTTAATTATAATGTAAGCGACCAAGATAATGCGAATAGGCTATAAATTTATTGCACATAACAAGCGGCGCCACCACGGGTGTATAATGATTTTAGGACAAGTAAATATACATTCTAGGATAGCAGAATTTTGTAAATCCGTCCTTAAGCTTACAAAATTGTGGGTAAACCGTCGTATAAACTCCGGTTTAAACTATAATTCGGTCTTAAACGAACACTACTTTTTTATTTTAGGTTTTTCCCAACAGGTAAATTCATCGGTCATCATGACTTTTAAGGAAACGTTACACTTTGCCCAACTAATAATTGGTTCTATTTTCAGTCGACATATAATTATAATTTCAAACAACATTTTAAACTAAACTATTTTATAAATTAAACTACTTACATAAAAAAGCGGCAAAGTGTGAATGACACTCACCCACGAGGGATTCCGTAGCACCGAACAATATTAAAGTGTGAAAGGCAAAGTTATTGCTACGGTCGGTACCACAAATATCCCATATTTCATGAACTACAAACATATCTAATTTTCGTTGAATTCTTTTAAATTCTGCTATCTTAATTTTTTTCATAATTTTACACACGTTAGTTGAAAAATTAGAAGGGAAGTGTAATATTAGAATTTTGTTTCAGTTACAAATTTCTGGACTTATTTTTGTTTAATTATTAGTTCGTAATCCGGAAAGATAAGATTAAAGTTAGTATTTTATCTGACAGAAAATATTACTACTACAGTGAATTTTATGTAAAAATGTAGATCACAAAGATAGAAGAAAAACAAATTATTTCATCATTATAAACTACTTATGAAAACATGACCATTATGAATGATAATACGCCAGCATACGAAGAATGTCACATTATATTATTACAATTCACCAGATCTCTGTGAAAGATATTGGCAAAGGTACATAACTCCAATTTACAAAGTGCGAAAGGTTTTCCATATTATACCAAATAAAACAATATGTAATATAAAAAATTTCAACACCAAAAATGCAACATACTTTTAGATTTTTGGTGCTAAAATATAATTTCTAATACAAGTGATTTATTAGTATCAAATAAAAATAAACATCAATTTTGAACAATGTAAATAAATAAATGTAACATAAATAAATGAAATGCCCTTCGGTCAAGGATATTATTTCTGTGTTGTTTCAGCCAGAAATCCTTTTAGTATAACCGAACCATCTTTACTCATTTACATAGAAGGGTTAGTTATTTCTTGTTGATTCCCTGGATTACTGTCGAGATTGTTATATTATTTGGCTACTGACCTATGAATGAAAAGGAAGAAAACATGTCAACTAGACTGGCAGACACCTATTGTACCCGGGACCTTAGTGTGTGTTTCGTTATTTAGCAGACAAACTTCAACTTAGTCAGCAGATAATAAAGCCATTTCTCAACCGATTTGACAATATTTAATTTTATATGCGCGTTAATTAAGTTAAAGTAACTGGTTCACATTAGGTCGGACTGCCAGTTTTGTCGCTGGCCGGCTGTCTGCTCTCGCTGTTCATATTTATCGTGCCTACACTTTTATCATTGGCAGGCTCATCCTAAATCAGTTGGGAGTTGGTTTCTGCATACAATAGACGACGATAATGTTCTATTTCTTATGTGGTATTTAAATGGGAGTCGAAGGGCGACAAAAAGGGAAAGAAAACAAATATTGAATGTACCCATTAATTTCCGAGCGAATTGCTATACGAAATTTCCAGACATTAATTTGCCAAATTAATAGAAGATAAGCTTAAGTTCTTTAATAATTTTAGTTTACCCATTAATTTTTTTAATAATTTACTTGCTTGCAAAATTTATGGAAGCATAAGTAGAGTAAATACAAGATTGCGAGATTATATTAGTCCCAAAGAGCGACTGGCCATATGTTTAAGGTACGCGGGGTTAAAAGAGTAAGTTGCAGTAGTATTAATTAAATTGTTTATTTCTTAAAATGAGTGTCCTGTAGAAATACTCGTATCAAAAATAAAAAGCTTTATGTTCCATCAGAATGAAGCTATCTTAAAATTAATTGAAGCGTGTATGGGAAGATGTGTGATGTGTATGCTGCTCTCCAATCAATCTAATCTCCAAATAATTAAAATTACTCCATCCCTGGGCGATGGACAGGAGAATGCCTCCCAGATATGGGTGGTACTACAGAAATTAAATAGCTAGCGCGAATCAAAACAGTAACCATGGACGTGACTTTGAGGTTTTTTTTTTATTTAGGGCTCAATTACTACATTGGTTACATTAAATTTAAATCTAAGTATCAGGTGGCTGGTTAAATTTGTATAAGATTTGATAAATAAAAAACTGATTTTTTTGTAATCGACAATAAATTTATATTAATTATATACATTCATATTGCCTAAAAACAATATATATAACGTTTTTGCCTGTTTATGACACACTATTCTAGTAAT
Source organism: Druceiella hillmani (assembly GCA_039881145.1). NCBI lineage: Eukaryota > Metazoa > Arthropoda > Insecta > Lepidoptera > Hepialidae > Druceiella > Druceiella hillmani. Next base: position 45,271,665 of record JAYKKI010000012.1, on the reverse strand, counting down.
TCATAACTGTCGAAACTATGTTTTATTATTGCTATTACATTATATGCAAATAATTACATATTATGGCAAGCGTCGAGCTTATTTATTTTTATTATTGTTGTTGCTATGTATTATATTGTGTATTATTGTACTTTGACAGCGGAATAAATTTAATGAAGTCTAAGATAATTGAAATAGCAGACATGCCCATTATTGAGACTCTATATTTTTTATAGTAATACAATTTCGTCGAAATTTTTAAAGTTAGATATTTATTAAAATTTAGAGTTATTAATTCTGTTTCCATTAAAATATTCTTATTAAAAATTTGCCTCTCCTAGGAAAAATTATTTTCTTCTACATGATAAAAAATATATAAAAGATCCTTAAAATATTTCATAAAACACTATTGGCGTTATTAATTATTCAGTCATACAGAATATTACTAAATTTTATTATTATAGCAAGCCGACTTATATGGATTATTGGGTAAAAAAAATATGAAAAGATTACAATTAAAAAGCAAGTTTCGTATCTCATCTAGGACTGAGTTTTCGTATCTCATCTAAAAATATTTTGTTATTGAAAAATAAATTATTTATCGGTAATAAAGGCGTAAATAAAAATAATGCCACAAATTATTTTTTTCTCATATTTTTGAGAGGGATATGAAAAAAATGCTTGTTACACCAATTAAACATATCCTGTATAAAATTGTGCATTTGAAAAACTTATTTCAATGCTTTGATATATAGAGTTCTACAAAAGGAGTAGCCCATAAATGAAAATTGATAAGTATATTTTAATTAATATTACAAATATAATTTTATAGTAACATGTCTTAATTATCTTTAAAATCGAAACTAAATGACAAATCAAGATATGGACCAACATTTCAAAATATTTCAAATATTTAGAAATACATATAATCGTATTGTTCGCATAGAGTTGTAATAACTCCTAATTCATTTCGAACAACGTAAATATTTTTTTTACTATTTGAAGCCGAGTTTGCGAACAGCGTCCACTGCAACTTTGCTTTTGTTAATCGGCGCGTTATTTTGCAAAAACAAAACATCCCTGTTTACGCCCAGTTTTACGCGTCTTTTTTTCTCAGGGATCGCGGTACATTTTTCTTTATAGTCCATTTGTAAAATGCCTTCACAATACTAAAAATTTTCCAGCCGATTCTGAAACCTTAAATTTCTTAGAGGTAGGAGTGCCCTTTTTGTGTCAATGCACCAAATCTTGCTAGGACTCAAACACAAAGTAATAAACCCAAGTTTCATTTCTAGTCACAATTCTCTCCAAAATAGGCGTAGGTTCGTCAGCAAGCAGTTTCAAAAACTTCTTAGACACCTCAACTTGCTGTTGCTTTTGCGATGGCATAAACAGTCTCAGGATCCATATTTCACCGGCTTTATTCATGTTTCTTCGTCAAGCGAACACCTTCTAATACAAGTTTTTCGACTTTTTCGACAATGTCTGACGTGGTGGCCTCAATCGGCCCTCTTAAATGGGAGTCGTCTTCAATTGAGTCTTGATCTAATCTAAATAGACAACCTCCGTAAACATCATCTGATTCATGTAGGTTTGAGGAATTTTTCCTTGCTTGGCAAGGAATTTAATCACAGCATCTAGTTCGGTTTACTCCATATTCCCAATTCACTTCTAAATTTACTTCTTTAAGGGACGATTATTCATTAACGAATGACGTTAGGGACTGGACATTTTATTTATGTACTTCTATGGTAGTGGTTCTAAATAAATCATTACTTATTACCACTGCTAAGCGAACAACATGTATTTCTGAAGTTTCGTCTTACTGATTTGTCGTTTAGTTTTGATTAAAAAGTTATTTAACACGTACTACTGTAAAATTAAATTCGTAAAATTAATTAAAATATAGGCATCAATTTTCATTTATGGGCTACTCCTTTTGTAAATCTATAAATCAAAGCATTCAAATTATATACATAAATATTATACAGGTTATAGTTAATTGATATGTCAAGCATTTTTTTTCAGATTCTTCTCAATAACATGAGTGGAAAATAATCCGTGACATTTATTATTTACACCTTTATTAATGAGAAATAATTTATCTTTCAATCATAATTATTTTTAAAGACTTCATTTCCATAAACGGAGTTTCCATGAAAAAGTAAATTTTAGAACACCTTAAATTATAAGTAGAATAAATTTTTCTTCGTTTTCATAGTATCGCGCTCGCGGCGCTCCGTCTGGAATACTGTAGAACGGGATAAGATACGAAACTTTTTTATTGATGGTAATCTTTTCATTTTTTTACTCAGAAATGCGTAGAAACCGGCTTACTATAAAATGTTAATAACATTCTGTATGATTGAATAATTTTAATCACGCCAATAATGTTTTATGAAACATTTTAAGGGTCATTTATATATTTTTATCATGTAAATGAAAATAATTTGTCCCAGCAAAGGCAAATTTCTAATGAGAATATTTTAATGGAAACGGTTGAATTTTTATAAGTTAATTTACATACATGTGTACAGACGAGGTAGCAATTTGGTAAAATATTTGAACTTAGCAATTTATAGAAATAATTATAAGGAAAATTTAAACGGAATTATATTTCTTTAAAAAAAAACGTAAATTTTCACTTCGACTGTTCTGCATTGCTAGAGCGGCGTATGAATAGACGAAAACGCGATATATTGTTTAAGGCTATATGAATAATAATAAGTTATCTCAAGTTATTATTTATTACAAATAAATCGCTTTCTAATTTATATTTATCAAAATTATTTTATATAAATTTAATCAGCGACATAATATTTAGATTTCAATTTAAAATAACCAACATAATAATGAAACCCTAAATAATACACGAAACCTGACTTGACATCTCCTTCACATTCTTATTATAAAGGAAAATTGTATTTAGATACACGACTAAATAAATAAAAACGTAACTTAAAAGAAGTATCTTTGAAATTTTCGCAAACCATTTTGCTGGTTCGATATTCAATACACGGATCAGGCTCGCCGGAACGGGCATTTGACCCAAAACCGGCCTTTCGCCCAGCACCACTCCATCTTTGTAATTGATCTTGCTTTTTTCAAAGCAAAACATGCAATTTTCTGACAAATATATTATTTATTGCAAATCTCGAGAGAAAGTTTTCATTTTCATTGAAGAAGAAAAAAGACTTATGGATTTTTCTATTGATTTACGACTTTAATAAGTCAATAAGAAAAGTCACCTTTGTAAATAGGTATATATTATTTTTTTATTACATCAAGGATTTTAAATAAAAGTAATAATACAAATCTGAGGAAGTACGTAATTACTTTTCAAAAACGATCGCAAAGTTAGTAAATATAGATGGTTTGCTAAATATATAGCCATTACCCAAAGCAATTAAAAATAAACTGTTAACTGACATTACATCCGTCCTTATGTTGTCAAAATGAATGTTTTTCGTTTTTTAAGAACTTTATGTGACTGTTTTCAATTTCCCTATTGGGCTTGCAAGTTTCATGGATTAGTATATAATATCTGTGTATAAAGGACATAACGACAAAATTTACGCTTTGTTTCATTGTACTAGTTCAAAAAGTTATCAATAGTCAACCGAATAAAAAAATAAATTTTATTATGACTTTAAAAATGTAATTACCAAAAATCTGTCTTTTCTTGATATCTGTACAAAATTACGGTACTTTTTTGAGTGCTAGAAGAGGCTACATGATTTTAATTTTATCAAGACTCGTTGCTCACATTTATGTGTAAGTAGATAGATATGTGTTAGTATTAGCATCGCTAAAAACTTGCCGGAAAAAATTGTCATATAAAATTAATAAAAGATTCTTGAATTAAGCGAGTTAATATCTTAACGACAACCGGACAAAGTAAAAACGTAAATGCAGATAGGAAGGTGAAGAACAAGTAGGCCGATAAGGGAAAAACTTTTTTTCTGTTGAACTTTATCTTAATGAAAAGATCAAGTGCAAATTCTCACAATGAATTATTGTTTAATTTGTTATGGGATTACAAGTGAAAATAATTTTAAATTAATCTTGTTATTTAGTACTCATTTGGTGGAAAATATTTTGCTCAATCAATACGGTATTCATTGAAGGAGGGACATAAAATTTTCAGGAAGTATGAACTAATATATAGTATATTATATAAAATACTATTTTTATGTAAAGTTATTGAAGGTATATAAAAAGTGTATTGAATTTTGAATCAAATGAATTTCACTGTATTATAGGCAAATGAGGGCAAATTTAAAAATAATATTTCCTTCAAGCCTATTGGTTATTGCATTTAAAACTCATTAATCTGGCTATGCTACACCAAAAAAATAGTATTGTTGTTAACTAGTTCAGTTTCAAAATAGCTTAACAATATGTTATTCAAATAAAACCGACTGGTTTCCGTATGATATTAATGAAAAAAATATGTTCTTTATATTTATAATACGTTGTAAGCAAGAAAAAATGTTCTTGTATTTAATATACACATCATTTAAACAGTATCTAGTAAAATGCACATTGTACGTCTTAACTTAGTCAAATATGACTGTGCGCTATCAAAAAGTCATAACATGAATATTTTTTCTATTAAATTATTTTAAAAGGTACCTACGTCAGAAAAAATAATCCCCTCATTAAAGAAAACGAACTTTCGTTAATGTCTGATCGCGATTGGTGATCTTGGTATCTGCACCGACAGGTAACAACGCTTGCAAAGTGGAATTATTAATCTTTTGCTTCATAAAAGGCCAAAATACTTGTTTGATTTTCTGTAAACACATCGTCCTCCAAAGTTATATACGCCTCAACCTACGATCGAAGATGGTAGTTATATCCTTTAGTGTTCTAACAATATTGTGACAGTTTTTTCCATAAATTATGTTGTAATTAATCTAATATAAAAAGAATATTCTAAAAATTTATAGCAATTAATAAGTAAACAATAAATTGTAGCTTGATTATTTCACTTTAATTGTCAGTGACTGTAGATTGTTACCTTTATGCTAACATAGCATGGTCAAAAAAACTGAAATAAAGTGTAAATATTACACGTGATAAATTCTGCGATAGACCGTTGAATTAGGAAAGTCGGAAGTATGCTGAAAATGCGATAATAATTTAAAATACTATCATAATTGTTACAAGAATCCGGTCTCCTAGATATCAACATTCGTGGAATCAGTTGCTATTGTTATTACATTTTTTACATTAAGACTTTACATAATGAATAAGCTACTATTAGTAAATGCTTCTAAACTGAATCTTTCAGTCATACATATATTAAAATATAATAATAATTAATCCTTTCATGAAATAAAAGTTTATAACTACATGACAGAAGAAATACCAATTATTAAATACTGAAGGGCAAAGGGTAAAAAATGTAACTTGTATTTTTTTTATAGAAGGTTCAAGGAATACAAAAATACTTTCCTAGCGTTCTAATAAAATAGAGACCGAGCGCCACGTTCTACAAACGAAAGCACTTTGAGAGGTTCATTGAGAGGTTTCATTGAGAGGTTCGACTCTCTCTCTTATTGTTACTTACTCGTCTAAATTGAGTTAGTGTATACACTTATTGCACAGCATTTGTTTGTTTCGTTTTCACTTTTTCTGTGATATTTTAGTCTATTTAGGAAATGAAAGTGGGTAAGAAACCTAACAAAAAATTAATTTATTACAATTAAATTTTTTATAAATTTGAATCCATCGGTATTTTCTTCATAACAATTGAAAATTAAACGCTTCTTTATTAATTGGAGCCTCCTTAATATTTTAATAATTAGGTGCTATTCTGACGTTAAGATTGGAATATAAGCCAGTTTTAATTTAATTTATTAAGTACTTAGATGAATATCAAAATATAGAAAGTTTAATGAAATATGATTAAATTACTATTTTATATTCTTTCGTTCAAACAATTGTGAAAAGTTTTGTTTTATCATATGAGTAAATACATAAAAATAGAAGAAAAAAACGAAATTACAAAAAAATGCTTATTATGTAAGAAATAGAGATTAGCTAAAATCGAAGATTGGGCATTATTCGGTCCACGATACACTCGCTTTTAGTCGATTAAAGTCTACTCCCACATTTCGTTGCAGTGTTATAATAGTAGAGAAAGATTTCAGAATAAGTAAATAAATACTGGTAATAGTGCCTATTTTTCATTTGTCATAACACAGATCAACAGTTTAAAAATAAACCTTTCCGTTTTTTAAACTAATATGCTATTTGTATAAACAAAATTGCAAATAACAATTGCGATATCAAAATGGCAAACATTTTATTCGACTTGAGTTTTGTGCTGATCGAGTAGTTAATTTGATATTTTGAATAATAAGGCGTTGTTAAATTTTAGTGCATTAATAAACTTATTCTATTTAATTTTCTACCTAATATGGAAAACTGTGCATTTTATACGAAAAAAATGAGGTGAATTACTTGAATAGTAAATTGATAAGAAAAGACATATTCTTGAAAGTACATTTTTGTACCAAATTTATTAATAAAGAATAATGAAAAAAAATGTAATAAATTAATCTTATAATTAGTATTCTAGCAAACTTAGGCATTGGCGTATCAGTATTCATGTATTTAGTTCAAATTTGAAACTTAAAAAAATTAGAGTACAAGAAAAGACCTAGAGAAAACACAAGAATTGTTTTTAAATATAACAAAAAACAAGTGACAAGTAATATTTATAGATATTCACATGATATTAATTACTCATCCTATAGACTTGATTTTAAGAATTGTTAAATAATTTAATTAAATTAAAAACTATTTATCATACTAGAATGGTACGTTCGCGTGTAACTTATATTTACATAAAGATTTTTTTAAATGAATATAAATGTGCGTAAACAACTAAATTAATTTTGGGAACGCCATAATAGTTCTACAAGTTGATTTATCGTTTATCGGCTACATAACGCTTAGCGGTAATTGCAGTTTCATTTATATCAATTACGCGTAGGATTAATTTCATACTTTTTTACACTAGAATAAATATTGTGCTTGCTCGGAAACCAAGTCCTGGAAACGCATTTTTTTAAAATGTATCTTAAATAGGTTCATATATTTATTGATAGCCTTAGTACATAAAATAATAGAAGCGCCAGTATTATTTGAAATATTTATAAAAAATAATAAATGTCTGTATCGAAATATGATACTTATTTTAATCTCATGCGCCTTAGTTATCTTTTGGTGCTACCGTTATACATACAATAAACATTCAACTTTATTCTTAAACTATAGACATTACGCCTTATTAAATCACAATACGTTTCACTGTAACAAAATGATAAGACAATAAATAAGGTCTGTCACTTTATGTTACTATTACCTAAACATTGTTTTATGTTGACAAAAGACATTCGAGCTTTAAGAAAAAGAGGAATCATAAATTTTCCGTATTGAATTCCCGGCATTTTTTCTTTTTTTTTCTACGCGAAGGCCATTAATTGTGATGGCTGATATTTGAATTTATGACATTGCCGGGGAAATGATGCGGCAGAATTTGACTTGCCACGCAATTATTGTTGGGGTGTAAAAATAAGGGAAATTGGACAATTTATATTTTAATTTTTCATAATGGGTATTGGCGTGTGTTGGCTTTTAATATATTTAGAATATGTTAATATTAGGATTACTTACACATGTAACGCTTTTTACGACAAGTTGAACGATATATACGTTTTATTATTGGTGAAAAAAATTGTATTTCTGAGTGAGTATTTCTTAATTAGAAACCCTTCTGTTGTTGCAATGAAAATCTACATCTACTTTTTTTAATTTCCAAGGTCGTTAAGAAGTGCAAATACATTCAATTTTGAATTAGAATTCGAAATGAATTTTTAAAATTCATAAAAAAGCGCGCTGCAAATCTACGAATAGACCCAAGCCGAGTCCATTGTTTCCTTTCCGCCACCAATCAACGTAAGGCATAAACAAAACGGGACTCTTGCAGGTGCTGCACTGGACGATGATATACCGTGCCACCGCACATACGTCAACGTATATTGATGACGAAGTATTACTTAGAGTGGCGCTCGGGAATAACCATGGTTTACTGCGTGCTGTCTTCATTCTTATAGGAACTATCTCGAGTTCTATTATTTGAATATGTTCCTAGAAATTATCTAGTATTTTATTATTGATAAAAATTCCTTGAGTTTTTTTATTTGATTGCCTTCAACTTCTGATATTTAATTATTTAAGAATAATTTACTAATATTTCGTTGTCACTATTTGGTAATTCAATGCAGCTATAGTGCTCCCGTTAAGTGAAGCATACCGGCAGCCAAACTGTACGCTCAGAGCGCTGAGGAAAACAAGGCGGCCGGTAACCTGTCCGGTAGCTGGGTTTGCATTTTATACGATGAATCTTGGTAATGCTTTTTTGTTGTCCTTACTAACTGTGTAGGTGAGTTTTAGACTGCCAATTGAGGTGGTTGCTGGTATGTCTGGTATTTGCAGGGTGAGTGTTTTGCTATCTCCTTTTTCTACTTTGTAAGGACCATATGTGGTTGTTGTAAAGGACTCTCGACCGCGTGATTGCGTATAAATACACGCTTGCAAGTCAACAAGTCTTGATTAATGAATATAGGTCGACACCCTGAGTGCGATCACGCAGATATGAACGGCTTGACAGCGTTGATCGCGTAACTTAGTTTTTAGAGGTAGTTGGAGTTTAAACTAAATTGTCTATTAATAGCTCCAGTTTGGAATTCGCCCAGTAATCTTGGATTAATCTTATATTAAGTTAATTCGGCGCGTCCCACTCCGTTATTCATACGTAAGGCGACTAGAAAACCGAAGAGTATGTTAGGTAATTTATTTGTCCATGATTTTGTCTGCTCAAGTGTCCCATTAGTATGGCTTGGAGTAAACAATGACTATGCTCGATGTTCCGTTGCAATGTGGATGAAACTGCAATTATATATCGATTGTGGTAGGTACGAGTAGTGTCCGACAATATCGGTATGGATATGTTGGAATCGATCGATAAGCAAGAAAGTCAAAATGGAATTTGAATCGTAGTGATATATTTGTTTTTTTTTTGTTGGAGTATACAGGCCTTGGTCCATTTTGTAACTTCCTTTTACATAGACGGCCAAAAGATTTTCTGAACTATTATTTGCTCAATGTTTGAAAGCCAGAGTGACACTTCAGAATATAACTTGCACTCGGGTAGGTTAGCTTGTTTGAGCGACAAGTTACTTTGTTTGGTTAGCAACCGTATGGCTCTTTCCGTTACCTGTACTTCAGCTATTTTGGTGAAGTACTCATGTGCTTGAAATAATTTCATGTTGTTGAAATAATTGAATGTTTCTGAGAGTATCGGTGATGATGTCGGCTTGCCTGCTGATATGGCATATGTCAGTAGGAAATTTGGAGATGAAAGTAGCTGTCTCGTTCTTCGTGGCATTTCGGTTGGCAATGGTTGCTTTTTAGGCAATGAACAGTAAGATAGCGCCCTTCGAATAACTTCCAAAAATATTTGATAACCACGTATATCGCCAAGAATTCCCAATCACAATTACCGAATTTCTATTAGGCGGACGAAAATCTTTTGAAAAGTAGCCGAAAGGTTGTGAGTTCTCGTCTACAGGTTGTCCCGGTTAATAAATTAAACGCGCGTGTGAATAGAGTGACGAGACATAGGAGTAAACCTGCATATTTTATGCAAGCCTTACACGCTCCAAACCTCTTGAAGCGTTTTCTAAATATGAATTCAGTGACGCTTGTAGCAATACAGCGTCAATATTAATTAATAATATCAAGAGAATGTTTGAGTTTGATGATAGTTTGGGTTCGTGGAAATCGATGATGGCCTTGATCTTTTCTTCCTGTGGCTTGATACCATTCTGAGATATGCGATACCAAAGAAACGTTACCTACTCCTTATCGAAATTTGGCTTGTAAATGTTCATGATGGTGACATTATCCTTCAGTCGCAATAGTACAATTTTGAAGAGCGGTTTTCGACTACGCTTCTTGATTACCTACGCCGGCTCACCACTGAAGCTAGTAAGGCAAGTACTTAATTTAAATGAAGATGTAGAGATGTGATCTGAAGGGTAGACGTTTAAATAACTGAATTATTTGGATTTTATACATAGTAACATGACATCAAGACGGAGATAGCGTTAAACAAAAATTGAGACAGAGCGTTTTGACAAAAATGAGCAATCGAGCGAAACCCTTGCACTGCAAATCTATAAACAGACCCCGCCAAGTTTGTTCTTTCTTTTCTGCTGCTAATCGCGGCAGGACGTGGATGAAACAAAACTTCTGCGCATGCCACACTGGATGATAGTATGATAACGTTGTGTTACTTAGAGCGACGCTCGGATGTAGCCATCGTTTACCGCGTGTTGACTTCATTCTTATAGAAATTGTCTAGCTTTATATTATTTATAAATATTATCTTGGGTTCTGTTATTTGATTGTCTGCATAGAAATAGTCTTGTATTTGATTATTTAAGAATAGTTTGCAATTATTTAGTTGTTACCGTTTGGTAAGTACCTGTTGTTGTATTGATCTATATGGCATCATGACCAAGCTCATGGTCATGATGCCGGTAACCCACATATTATATTTGCTTCATACTAGCAATTTTCAGTAACGTTTTCTGATTAGCAAGCAATTATATTAATATGTCATCTAGCGAATTCACATGGAATGATCCATGTTTTATATGGAGTTAACGAAATAATTAATGGTTATATTTGTTTAGATATTTAGGTAAGTGTTATATTTGTTTAGCCGTTTAAGTATATGGATACATTTTTGTAACACTTTATATTCAGTTTATTTATACACAAGTTTTTGATTTTTCATCAGCTGATGTACGAATTAAAGAATATTTCATGTTAATTCCTACGGCGATATACGTAAATAATAATACTGTTATTAACCTTAATTTAATATATAATCTGTCGAATAATTTTGAGCACACATATTTTCAGATAAAATTATTCTCTAATTTTACATGGTAAAGAGTGGAAAAGTATATTTACGTACCTGTTTGTCAATAAGACTAAAGATATTCCTCGTTTGAAAGCAAACAATTAAATTCGCAGGAGACGATTGAATCTATAAGAATTAAATAATTTGTATATTTCTGTTTAGTATTTTTTTTCTACGACAGTCTTTGCTATTAAAATACAGTATTAGGAATGATTAAAATAAAAAAAACGAAACATAAAACATTTATTGTTTATAAATAATATAATAATACAATAATTGAAAACCTTATATAAATACAGTGATGCTTTTAAAATTATGAACTTTTTGGATATATTTCAAAAACATTAATTTGCTAAGCAATATCGTTCATATTTCAATGTTTAAAACCTTGACTACTATATCTTAATGACTTTAGAATCGTCACAGTTTTTAGCATAATATTTTCTTACCGATTTTATTTGGTAGCCTTCATTTGCATTTATGTATCCCACTTATGGCATCTTGTTTGGGTAGTTTTATATTAACGTCTCTTACAGTACATATTTTTAACTTAGAACCAAAAGTATTTTTGTCGAATTTTTCATATTATTTTTATTTTATTAATAATTTACAAAATAATAAAAATATTATTTATTAAAGACCTAAATTAAAGATTATTTCGACAAAGGTATGGGATGAATAGTTTAAAGCTAGAAATATTTATAAACATTAATTTTTAAATTTTGTCTTCTGGTATTTTTTATTAAATCTAACGACTAATTTTTCTTTCTTTAGCTAAATTCTAGAAATTATCGTAATTAAGAATGTAACTGGAATTTCCGTCGGGTGAAAAATAAAAATAAATTAATACTTATAATAAATTAATACTTTTTTAACATTTCCTTTTTTAAATATATCCCATTTGATCGATATATTCTTCAAATAAAGAAGATATACAATTCACTTTTCAAAATTATTTCCCCACAAAAAATTGTGTTAATAATACGCACGGGTTTCCCACGATTAAAGTCACTATTCCGCGGAAATTTTGCTTACAAACCCAGGATATTTAACCAAATGTGATTCATCCACCTAATGGAATATTAATGATGTTAATGTAATGTTGGAATGGAAGTTAATAAAATTTTCACAATTCAAACTTAAAATCTCGATGAAAGTCGACCAAAAAGTGACTCAAAGCTTTCATTATGAAAAATTCCTTTTTACTTCATTGTGCCTTATACAAATATATTGAGACCTTACATTTTTATAACAAGAGAATGTTTAATTCAAAATTATGCTATGTTTTATCATATATTATATTTTCTCTAAAATAAGCTAAATGTTTGTATATTCATTTTCCAGCGTGTAAATAAATGATTCTTATATTTAATCGTTTTTATATTACTTATTACTAAATTTAATAGTAAAATGAAAAAAAAAACAGTAACGCAACAAAATACACATTATGTAATACTATCGGACAGAATCACTTCTGTGTTAATTTTAAATGTAGATAATTACGATACTCCTTTTAAGCCTATGCCTTATACCAATGTTTTAGTGACAAATCCCCTAACCTACCGATATTCGATTTGATTTGATCTTACTACGTCAAAGATTAAAAAAAAGAAACAAATTTATCTTAAAGAAAACTAGGAATTGACCGAAGAACAGATGCATTGTCATGGTTCTTCAGTTGATTTGTTGATATTTTAGTTTTTGTTGCTACAGTAGGATTTACGGTTCCTTCTTATGCTCTAATTTGAGGTCTAATAAATTTATAATAGCTTTTGGAAGCTCACTGGACGGGCTTGTGATGGTTAATCTTATTTTTAAACATGCTACCAAAACAAAGCTTACTACTCGAAAAGGATTTGCAAATACTGTTGAGCCTGAAAGTCACAAAAGTATTTACACTTGCTATGCTCCACCATCATTATCTTACCATTCCATATAAATTCCATTTTCCCTGCCATTTCATTTGGTTCATCATTAGTATTCTCTAAAATCCCGTTGTGTTCCATTTTGTCATTACCCTCTTTCACAGAGATAACTTCATCAAACATAAGAGATTCTTTAAGGAAAAAAACCTTTACAGTCGTTATTTTTATTTAAAACGTAGTTCCATTAATAATTGATCAATTATTAAATAATAAATAAAAGTGACCTATCGCAATTAGTTACTCGAAGAATAATTAAACTTGCCCTAAAAACATCCAAAGTCACAAACATCTATTGCAAAGATCCTCACTTGTTATTATCGATAGATTACGTTTTTCTTTTTGCTATGTAAATAATCTAACCCATTTTCTTCAACTTATCAACCCACAGAAAAAAATATGGTATTCGGATGGTTTATGATCCGTTGGTGCCGGGCAGAGAGATACAGATATATATATATATATATATATATATATATATATATATATATATATATATATATGATTAAGATAATAGAAGTAAACTTTTTTAGGAGTGAAGTATTATGCCTAATATCTATATCAACACGTTATAATAACACGAACTTCCAATATATGAGAAAAAAAACTGTATGGGAATATAGCCCAAAAATATTGTTACGACAGAAAACATTATCATTTAAATTTTGTGACATTAAACAGAAACAAAAAATAAAAAGGTTGTCTTTTCAAAATGTTAAACCACAAACTGAAGAAGAAATCAATGTATTCGTAAAAAAATAGAAAGTCCAAGTTCGTTTACATAATTGTTTTTAAAACCGTCCTTATAGCGTGAGTCATCATGCTAAATTAATTTTAACTATAATATTAACGAGCATAAGTAATGACGTGCCTTTGTAGTAAATTGTCAATTACCGACAAGTTTTACGTTAGCAGTCTCACATTTCAAAAGTTAAGCAACCTTCGCTATTGCGTAACATTATTAACTATTATAGGTATTTTTTTAGAATTCTGGTAAAACTTGATTCAAAAGGATAATATGTGGTGTGGTAGGTAGTAAAACACTTGTTTTTTTTATTTGTTACTGTGGTCAATTTCTTAATGAAAAAACTTTTAACCTTTTCATTTTCAAAACAACGTGAATATAAAATTTAATGGAATTTATTAAATTAAACTTTTTTTTAATTACCAAATATATGTTTGTAATTTATTGTACTTTCAATATCTTAACATACAAATGGATCAACAATCGTAACGTTCCATATCCATTTGGAATTTCGATATGCCTCCTTTATGATTACTTTTTACCAAAGGGGTAGCATAAAGAAATTTAAAATATAGATAAAATAAATTAAATTATCATGGACGATAAAGTTATAGAAATTAGAATTAATTTCTCATTTTTATAGAACCATTCATATTTTCAAAGGAAGGTTAATTAAAATAACTCGTTATAGTTTCAGATGCAACTTTTATTTTAATTTTAATGTCTTTAGTCTATAATTTATGCAACACAAAATTAATTATCTGGAAGTATAAACGTTTAATACAGCTGTTTAAAAAAAACCTAGAACCTATATTTATTTTAATATGATTTAATAGCAAATGTTCAATGGCTCATTTATGACCAACAAAATTGTTTAAGTAAATTATATTATTCCTTTTATTTTTTTACACTTAACGAAAATTTCAAAAAGTAAATAATATATTTACCAAACTCTGCATCTACCTTTTTAAGATATGTGCTTTTTAAGCCATTCTGAACAGGATCACTCCAAAAACAACATACTACATTTATTTTCGCTTTAAAAAATCACCATATTTTAATAGATATGTCAATTTCAGTAACTATTCAAATAGGTCCACGCCTGTCTCTCTGTCAGTTTGTTCGCTCAAATATTTTCAATTTTCCATAAACTTTGTTAGAATTTAGACTTGATATTTTTTGCACTTTGCAGCATCTACCTGGGACGCAAACCGTTTGCACTCAGTATCTCAAATATTTTTCCCTGTCACGTTTATTAGCATCTCAAAAGAAAAACTGTTTAAAGCTCTAAGATAACGTGCAAACCCTGAGGTAATAGGTGGATATATATTCAGAGTACGACGCAGTTCTCACACCAGCGCCCCCTACGATAAATTTTGTCGAACAAATTTAGCCTCAAAATTTCGGGTAGTAATTCATAACAGGTATTTCTAACGTATTTTTTATTCTTTTTGTAATAAAAGAATTATAGAGATGCTATACGAATTTTTGCTGCTTTTACTATCATCTGTCTCTTTTGTTTGTTTTAATTTGTCTCGTGGCAAATCGTAAGAATTAATGGAATACTTAGTTAAGGTAAATATTTATTATGTACAGGGTTTCTCATAAACAAAAACGCTCGTCCTCTTCTGAATTCGATAATTACGTAGGAGTGAGATGAGAAATTTTGATGAGATATGAGTATTGAGAGATGAGATGAGATTTGAGAGATGAGTATTTGATTCGCTAAAATCACTACGACTTTTAATAAATAATTGAGATTTTTCAAAATTTTCTAAAATTTTAAATGAAACTGAATTATCTACAGCTATATACCATACATTCTACTTTATTTGGTAAAGTAACTTCCTAGTGGAATATTTTTATCGACTTTTTTCAATATATCCCAATTTAGGAAAATATGATAAATAGCCGTTTAACCATATTATCAATGATTGTGAACATTGATAGGCTTAAACGTCACCATCCATGTTTGGGAGTGTTACTATCCACGATCGGGAATGGTAACAGATTTAGTAGTGAACAATATGGTAACTGATTTAGTAGTGTACAATATGGTAACTGATTTAGTAGTGACATTAAATCAAATGGTTTCACCAGATATCTCAATAACAACAATTGAAGTAAGTTTATTTAAATTTCACCGTGATAAAAAAGTTATATTTTTGTAACTACCACTGATTCAAATATATATATATCCTATCTACCTAACCATCTATTTAACTTCACCATCGGTTAAATCAACAAACCAAATGTAATTGTAAGCATAGTTAATTTTTAAAAACATTTCATTGGGCGTTTCTGGCCAATATCGATACTCTCTATTTTTAACCAAATGATCCCTTTTTGCTACAGATCTCTTTCTCTTTTTTTTTTAGGTACGTAGTTTTTACATACTTTGAAAAATACAATTTTAGAAGTTTAAAATATCACATTGGATGGAGTAATTAGTTAACAAAGCTTTCAATATCCTATTAAATAACAAATAAGTTTGGATGAAATTTCTCGGAGGAGCTTACATCTCTAGAGAACATAAACCCAGGTGGCGTATAAAGGATACTGATACCAAGCGACACCAGTGGGGTGGAGATAAATGTGTTGGGTCGATGGTGTGTTTTTGGGTCTGGTGTGTTGGGTCGATCACAAGGCATACTGCCTTTGACGATGCGGCGCATCGCGAGGACCCGGTTTCGATTCCCGGCCGTTCCTCGAACGGTGCTAGACTGGTGTTATGGTTGGCTGTAAGAGATTGATCTCATAGCAATAAGTCCGCCATATATATATATCAATTAGATACATTAAATTTGATAAATAAATAAATAAAACATCTCTCAAATAGGTCGGAGAAATAAACTCCGTTTCAAAACTATCCAGCGGGTTTTTCTTACATATCTGAAGTAGAGGCTGTCGGGTATACTCTATCTTTCGGCTGAAGAGCGCAGAAGCTATGGCGGTGGAAGAGCCTATTCAGGGGCCAACGGCGACGTGAACTGTTTCTCAAAAGTATTACAACTTTGACATCAGATGGCAACTGGTCGTGAAACTAAAAGCCGAAACACCATTCTCCAGTCTTAACGAAAGTACAAAAAAAGAAGAGAGGTTTAAATACTAGGGTATAACCCGCAAGCGACGATAGTAGACGCAACACCGTTAATAAGCATTAAGCAACCTGAAATATCAGTGCTGTTATCGGTTGCAGTCAAGAGCTATTAGAAATATTACACAAACGCAATACTAATATCTAGTATATCCAAGAACTTTGGAGGAAAGGATCGAAATCTACAGACATTAGGTTACGAGGTGCCCTACTATGGAGTGTCTAAGACAAGGAAAGGAGTAGGAATCACTTTAAATGAAATATAATAATGTATTTAGCGATAGAATAATGTCATTAAAATTTGCTTTCGATAAATAATTATTTATCGATAGCAATCAAATATTTATCGATCAAAAAATGATAAATATAATATCGGTATGTAGTCTTCAAGTACACGAGAGAGAAAAAGATCATTTTTTGTGAAGACCTCCAAGATTTTCTTTAAACAACACCAGCATTTGAAGGCAAAATCCCCCAAAGAAAAATGGCTACTTTGCGCATTAAGTGTTTTAATTTAAAGGAGAGCAAGTTTCTTTCTCTCGCAACATACATTGTAGATTTTATGGGAAAGTAAGAGAAAATAGGAAAAAATGTGAACACTATCTGGCATTAATTCCAACGCACAGAATAGGCTGCAAAGGTGTTGTTAGGTATTAGTAGGGGTAAACTAAAAGATAAGAAAGATCCGGGCTGGTGAAATGATAGTGTCGAAACGTATATAGTTAAAAACTACTTTTAAAATCTGGCAAGAGTCTAGAGAGAAACTGGATTGCCGCAAATTTGTTCAAACAGAAAAATATCTAAGAGAATAGTTGCGAAATCAAGTGCATTAGTCAACAAGGATGTTTATCAAAGACTTGAACATTGCAATAACTGAAAGAAACATATCCAAAATTTAGGAGTAAGAAAAGTAGAACCCTAAAATACAATAAATATAACTAATACATTTCCGGAATACTTTTAACATCATACGATTTTATTAGTAAAAGATAACATGGGTACTATGACAACCTATTGAACGAAGAATTCCAGCAAAAAACCTTAAGGAACGTGCCCGCAATCCAGAAAACTTTAGAAGAGATAGCAACAAGACAATCTAAAAGCGCTCTATCTAAAGTCAAAAATGAAAAAGCTATAGCACGCGATGTAATATCATCGGAGCTCCTGAAGATAAACATAGCATCAGGACTTTGTGGCTCATTACACTATTTAATCTTATATTATTGAAGAGAAAAATGCCGAATGGAGGGATAGAGCCACTTAATTTCTTTCTATAAAAGCAAGAGTGATATAGCAGAATGCGGTAACTATTGTGCAATTAAACTTACATCACATGCACTGAAGATATGGGAAAGCGTGATGGCTAATAGACCATTCAATCAACAGTACAAAATCCAAAAAATGCGAATCCCTCAAAGGCCTATGTACCATAAATTTGATTCACACCGTACCAGTTTATTGGCGAAATAAATAAATCACCAAAAGTACCTGTATTTTGTATTCATAGATTTAGAAAAAGCGTTTTACAGGGTGCTTCTGAAACTTATGTGGAAAGCAATGCGCGCACAACATGTTTCGGTTCAAAAATGTTCGGTTCGAAATTGTTTCATGTTCAAAAATGATAACATGATATATATATATATATATATATATATATACATATATATATATATATATAATATATACATATATATATATATATATATATATATACACTGTGTATTTTACACCATATAAATTTAATTGCTCTTGCATATCACTATATAAATTTAACGAAGGAACTGCAAATTTCAAAACTCACTTATATACGTTTTCATCGATGACAAAGCAGTCAGTTGGACAATATTAAGAACAATAGTTCGATAAACAAAGAACAATCTATTTCTTGGTTACATTACATCTCATAATATTTATTTATTCTTGTGGTTAGGAAACCTTTAAACTAAAATGTATAAGTTCCTCACCTCAGTCCTGATGTTGCAGGGGTACCGCCTGCCTGAACCCTGTTTTTAAAACCATATCATGTATTTCAAACAGAGACTATCAACAAACTTCGAGTGTAAGTACTCCATTCTGATGGCGCAGAAGCACTACCTGCCCAAACCGTGATACTTAAAGATCTGTTGCTTTTAATTTAATATTTTGTATCTTAAGCAAAGACTTTTCTGTTAAAATTCTCATTATATCTTCTCAGCCTTGACGCTCTGGGGGTAGTGCCTTCAAATATACAATATTAATGTTAGACAGAAATTTAAATTGCAAGCCTTGTAAATTTTCTGTCTAACATTAATATTGTATATTTCATAGACTCTGTCATTGGACTCCGGGTTCCAACTCCTCAGTGCTGTTTCCTCAGGAGTATTACCTTCGTTAAAGATAAGATTTCAGAACCTGATATTTTAAAATTAATATTTTTAATCTGAAGCAGAGACTCTACCACTGAACTCCAGGTTCTAGCTTTTCATTCTTGACGCTGTGGAGACACTAATTGCTTAAATCTTGAGACTTGAGAAACAGCTGTTTGAAATTGGTACTATAAGTCTCAAGAAAAAACTCTGATATTAAATATCGGGTTGAAATTCCTCAATCCTGCTGCTATAGGAGTACCGCCTGCCTAAACAAATGTTTTAATTTGGTTTTGTACGTCTCAAGCAGAAGCTCTTGTGTTAAACTCCAGGTTGCCATTTATTAGTAATGCTGCAGAGATACTACATTATTAAACCGTGATAGTGGAAGATCTACCTTTTTATATTAGTATGTTAGTATGTTGAATCTCAACACAGATTTCCTACCAATGAAATCCGGATTCCTACTTTCCAGACTTAAGTGTAATAATAATGTCTATTGAAATTGTGACACTTGAAGATCAGCTGTTTTTACGGTATATTTTGGATTTCAAGCAGAGACTTAGTCATTATGTTCCGGATTTCTACTCCTCAGTCCTCATGCTGCATGCAATTAATTAAAAAAATGTATTACGTGTCTCAAGCAAAGACTCTGTTATTGAACTCCGAGTTCCAATTAGTGAGCTTGATGTTGCAGTGGTACGACCTATTTTATGTTTATTAACTCATATCTTCAATATCAATAAACGAATTCGGATTATTCTTTTTTATTTGAATGGCCCCAGGGTAGTATCATAAAAAATCGTTATAATTTGACTAAGAAAATTGAGAGTATAAAATTCCTGAATAATGCAGAATAATTCCTAATAGCACAGGTGTGGTGATCGAATTTGGTTGATAAAGGTCTAATGATAATCTAGTAATTTATACGTCTAAGGAATGTATAAATATGCTCTTTGGCAAAATCAGAATACAATGACAGAACCGTTAGGCGGAGACAGCAACCTTTTACTGATGAGGAGTAAACTCGTCGAGGATTGATTTATTTCACTTGTGTTGACGTAAACAAGAACAAAACAAAATAAATAGGTAGATAAGTATATACAACTAAAGTTACTAGTTAGTGAATATATAATTAAGAAAGTACGGGTATAAATAAATGTATATGTTATATGTGAATTAAACAAATATCAGTATGTACGCAGGTATGCAATTATATACAAGTATATGTAAAGTAGCAACTAGAATATTAGTAGGTAGATATATAGTATATAAATGTATACACAGGCTTAAAGCAGCAGATAATATGAGGCCAAAACAGGAAATGCTACTTATATGTCCATATATATGTATGTATGTGGATGTGCTCATGCACGTACATTTGAAAATATATAGGTTCTTTAAATACTTCAAACATGTGTCTCTATTTCAAAATTAAGATATTATTTATATTCAATTCATCGCTAGTTTGTGAAATTCTAGGTGCCATAGGATATCGTGGCCACTAAAAATGGAAAAATAAAACAATTTTTTAAAAAAATTGGAGTGACTTCAGACCACCATAGAGTGAGGTCACTGAAAAACAGAAAATAAATTAAGTAGGAACTTTAGTGTACAATGCTCAGTTTGAACTTTAGTGTAAAATATAGTTTCCGAATATATATAAATTTGCAAAACTCTGCTATATTTTAGGAGTCGGTGCCAAGCGACATGTAGCATGCATCTGGGGGTATGAGTGTGAATGTACTTTTTAATACTAGAGAAGAGAGAATTGTCCTGCATGTCAGAAAGGTATATGGATTTAAGAGAGGAGAGAAGCGTTGACTTCGCACCGATTCCAAAAATCTGTAGCAGTAGCACCTATTTTGAAAGGTTATTTGTGTTCGGCAACGATAGTGTACCGCAAAAGTTTTCACTGAATAGTGGTATGTTGATAATTTTATGCTTTTCTGTACTCTTCTTAGGTTGTTTGAAGTCGATCCAAATGTTTTTAAAAAGGGTTTCTTGAAAATTCCTTTTTATTAACTTTCCTTTATATACCTACATATTTATCTTTAACTCTATTTATCTTTTGAATATATTTGGCGTTAATTTTGTAGAAATTCATTATTCACAATTAAATGAAACTACGTGATGTAGTATTATTTCTACTTTCTTTAAATTTCTTTAACCATGACCTAATTTCTTTAACCATTATCTTTGCCAATATCCCACCTGAAGATGTTGTAATACAACGAAACCTAGGTCGTGGTTAAAGAAATTTAAAGAAAGTAGAAATAATACTACATCACGTAGTTTCATTTAATTGTGTCTATTTATCTTATTATTTATTCTTCACTTTACACCTACTGCTGCTACTGTTCACCTACTGCATCTACCGCTTCACCTACCTTTTGTTTAAATCGATAACGAAAATAAAGATCATTTTTAATGTCGCATAATAGAAACTGGTTCAACATATGTTAATTATTTTAATACATTTTGAATGTTGTCTTTTAAAAGTATAATATTATATAATATCAGATTTTAAGTATTTTGTTCTACCTTGAAATAAAAGGGAAATTTTACAAAGAATCTGAAAATCATTTGCTCGACTGCTTATTTCAGTGAAACTTGTTATGTCCGTATTTTTCAAATAAAAAACCAAAATTCAACTAAAAATCTTCGTAACTATTTTTTTGTGCTTTATCCATACCTATTTATATAGTGAATTTCTTCACAGTGAATTACTTCTGAACTCAAAAATATAAGAACTATTCCAAAAAAAACCATACATTCATTCCTACTTTGGCCTAATTCGTAAATGAATGGATTCCTTCGATGGATTTTGGTGAGATGGATTCTGTATTATTTAGCATATGGGATCTGTGCGAAGAATACTGGTGGAAAATGGACAAACCTCTGCAATTCAATCAAACACGATTAAAATATTGAAAACTAAATAATGCTTTTTGCCGCTAATGGAGTAACATACATTTCAGATACTTGAACTTATGGCAGGAGAACTATCCAATAATGACAATATCTTATAATAACAAATAATAACAATAATAACAATTTCTTCAATATAATATGTATATTGAATATATCACATAGAGATTAAGCAGTAGATAAAATGCACAATAGTATGTTTAATGAAAAAATTCGAAAAAAACTCAAGGGAAATTTAAAGGATATCGACCAAAAAATAAAAATTGACATTGCTTATATACAATTGTCTTTAAAATTTCAGTAAAACGTTTCCTCAATAATATTTTGATTTCGATGTGCCTAAATTTAATAAAGAAATTAAGTTTCGTTTCATTTGCCATTCTGTTAATATCATCTTCGGTTTCCATTAAAATAATTCAATTTTAATTAGTGATGCAAATGGCTTACCACGCATACATTCCTTATTTTATCTGTCTCTCGTCATCATTTGCTACGTACCATTCCGTATCTGTTGCTTTTATCGATCGTTCTCAAGCTTATTTCTGAATAAAAAAATCTTTTAGAAATGTCGTTGAACTAAAAGAAAATAGGAAGTACTTGTCAGATTTTCAAATTTTATTTATCTACAGTGAATATTTTTTTAATATTGCCTAATATGCTAAATCTTTTCATTATGAATAAAAATAGGAAACTTTTTTCACATTCCAAAGTACTTGACTATTTTTAAAACAGGAGAGTCGAAAAAAGTAACTTCTCAAAAAAATAATCAGAAATTTCTGATTTGTGCATCCAGCTTATTAAAAAGAGTTATGCAAATTGAAATTGTAAAGGACATAAATTAGTGTTAATATCAACCAATGTAGATCGTCATAACACAAAAAAAACAGGTCAGTTAAATTACTTCAATACTTACAAAAAGTCATTTCAGAAAGTTTGTTGTCTTTAGAATATTTTTATGAAATAAATACCAAGAAAAACAATCCCCCGAAACGAAAACGGCCCCAGTTTACTATGGTTGTATACTGGGCCTGTTTTACATCAGTAGCCCCAGTATACCATTTACTAGGAAATATAAATGTTTAATCTATTTGCATAGGGAATATGTGGTAGTTTCAGAAATGAACAAGGTAAATCTTATTTTATCAGATTTCATATAATACGTATGACGTCGTTTTAAAGTGGACATAAACTCAAAATATGCAAAAACCAAATATCACATTAAGGCGGCGATAAATAATTTTGGGACTGTTTTTCGGAATTTTTGTAAAAAAACGTTAAGTCCCTCTTTATCAACATGAATAAATAAAATATTACAGGTAAACCTTGCTGCCTTATGGCGAAGAAACTCTCTTTGAGTTTACATAGATGTTTCAATACGATAATGATTCAAAACCCGTTTCGGTATGATAACGCGTGTTTCGTCAATTTTTTCTCGTACATAAGACATGTAGGTACTAAATTGACCCGCAATTAGTTATATGAACAAGATTTCTATAGATCCATCTAGTAATTTGATATCGTCGATACTGCGTCAATTTCTTATGATTAAATCCAACAATTGTAGTCCTACGGATACTCAATTATACCACAATAAACTGAATTTAGTTTAAACTATGCTATGCATATTTCTAAGATACGCATATTTCTCGCTAAAAAAATCATCTAGAAATAAGAAATATTGTTAAACTATGAAGGATTCATTAGTGTTACATATTTCATTTATTTACACAAATGTTTTTCTTTTTTTGAAATATGGGCTAGTAAGATAAATATTTTCATTATGAATGCAAAATACAAGAGTTTCTCGTACATGATCCAAACTCCAGTGACTTTTTAATAACAGAATAGTTGCAAAAACGACTCTCACAAAAATATTAAAAGTTTGTGACTCGTACACACAGAATATGCACAAGTCACAAGTTATGCAGATTAAACTGTAAACGATGAAATCAATGCTGAAAATAAACATTATTATTAATTAATATTAATGGTCCTAACGTAAACTAGTAAGTCATTTAAATTGTTTCAAATTATCCTAATATGACATTCTGGCAATGATGAAATTTTAATAACCATTAAAACATTTTGAGTTATTAAATATAGAAAATAACTATAGCAAATATCCGATTAGATTATCCAAACACCTAGGAAATTATTTATTTATTATAAAGTGCCTTTGGTTGAACTAACATCGTTATCATCGTCGTTTATAAGTCTACCAGTAAAGTGGCATGCAAGGTGTAAGGTCTTGATAGAATATCTAGCTGTTCCCACCTAAAATACTGACTGAATAACGGGTTGAATCAAACGAACGGCATGCGACTAAACGCAAAGCAGCACTATTCCGCTACTAAACATGTCAAAGTTTTTTAATGCAATACGCAATTTTTGAAAGTCTTACAGTATAAGGATATCATTTTAAATCATTGTACACTTTGTTTTACTCGCAGACACTGGTTGTTTAAATTTGTTTCTTTGGTTACGTCGAATGCTCAGTTCAATTGTTTACTGTTTAAATTGTGATATGATAGGACATACCTATATGTCAATACCACTGACGATTTTGCTTAAAACTTTCTTTCTTTGTTATAACTATCCTCACTGACAATATAATTTTATGAAAAGGCAATGGAAAAGCTAATATTTTGACACTATTGATATTTTAGTGCTAACCTAAATTACATCTCGTTTTTTATGTATAAATAAAATTTATAAATATTTTTCTGTATTTTTAACTATTTTGCTTTCCACATCAACACTTGACAATTTGACCAAGTAACATATATACAAGCAAACAGGTCACCTAACGAAAGATTAATAGTGAATATTTTACATATAAACAACAGCAACCTGTATTGTAACTAGCCAAATGATTTACTAACCATACTGCATGATGTGTTGGTAAGAGTTTTGGTTTTTGTCCGTGTGGCGGGTAAGACCTACGCTCATAAACTATATTTACTGATAGGTTTTATGTTAATTTATTCATTAACATTTGTGTATTCAACAATTTGATGAAACGTGATTTGTTTTCTGATACATGATATCGTATACAGTAGCTGATTGTAAAATTTAGGATATGCTCTACTCTTTCGTTTTTATTTCAGTTGCATTTTTAAGAGTATTCAAAGGCAAATAAAAATAAAAAGATTACATTTTACTTGGAAGTTGTACAAAAACTTCTTTCATATTTAGTTAGTGCGTTTTTACACAAGTACACTATTCTAGTTTTCATTCAATATTTGAAGTGTTGAATGAGACCGTTTTCGTAATAAGTTCTTTAAAAAATCTAATAAAGAACTAATTTTATTAAAGTTGTTCTTTATTTCATCCTATCATACTTATATAAACTATTCTTATATGTATAATTTTATTGGCATTATTTGAACAGCAAAATAAAATATAAAATTATCACATTAAGTTATTTGGATTTGGATATCCTATCCCTCTGTGTGTTTATTTGGAATCAAATCAAAATTATATATATATATATATATATATATATATATATATATATATATATTTATATAATGTATTTAAAGAATAATCTGAAGGTACGGCTGTATATAGTCCTAATGTTGCTCATCTCATTTCATTAAATGAAAGCCAAGAACTATTTTTTGGGATACAAACGACATGATCAAAAGGCATGCATCATTTGACAAAATGTCACCTTTGCTCGGTCACATTTTCACGTGCGGCATATTATGGTAACTTAACCTAATTAAATCCTAATATGCATCGATCCTTTTTAACCAAAAATTTGCTAGTTAATTAAATTTGATAGTAATTTTTGTTAGCCGCATGATATAAATTAATTTCTCTTATCGGGTCAAGTATCGTTCCATATTAATATTGTCGTTCTCAATCCGAATATTCTTGAACCTTAATTATTTATATTTTACGTTACAGCTCTAACAAGGAATAGGAAAAAACAAGAGGGCAGTTGTATTTTAAATTAATAAACGCGTTGCGGTTTAAGAAATAATCAAAATTTTTTCGTATTTAGTTTCTCCATTTATTTTTACAAAAAGTAACGGAAATACTAGGAAGAAATTAAATATTTAATGTTTGTACTAATAATTAACATTTATACTCTTGTTTAGCTATGCAAACATAATTAATATTTTAGAAACTATATGAATTTTGATGTCTGATCTCAAATTGTGACTTAGATGAATTCTATTAACTACGAAGTTTGCCAGTATACTTTGATCATTGTTAAAGACAAATATTTCTTTTATCATAGTAAGTTTTAAAATTTGCATTCTAAGCGAGACAGTTATTTTTTTCACTTGTGGCACTCCCAGAGATCTATCTTAATAATTTGTGACTCCTTTTGTTACTTAATGACTATTTGATTTCATGAGTTACTAATATAATTGGTTTAATTTCTATTATTTTATTTAATATATCTATAAAAGACAAATTATTCACGATTAACATATTCCGCATTTTAGAAATTGATTATCGTATAAGACAAATCTCTAACGTATATTCATTAAACGAATTGAAGAAAAATATCATCTCAAATATAATCAATAATCGTTAATGCGATATTTAAGTAAACTGTGTTTAAATATTTTCAATGTACAACTTCGTCCTTTCGAAAATAGATCAAAGTTAATTACAAATGATTTCGTTTCTAATACTTTTCTTTTTTCATCCTTGTACAAAATACTCATGTTAAATGTGGGACCAACTTTAATTCATACATTTTAATAATAGGATATTTACCACTTTATTAAGGTTAAATATGTTTTTGAACAAAACTATTCGGACGCGATAATAAATAGTATATATTGTTTGCAGCACTTTTTTTCAGGTAAATATAATAAATTTATGTTATTGATTCAAGTAAAACTTTTATTTTAAAACAAAATAATTAGGAAGCAAACAATAAAATTTTTACAGAACATCATACTCTAATTAATGTCGAACAACCAACTTGCACATTCCCAGTAACTCGTTAGGGAATAATTTCTATAAGTTTAACACAAAGCGCTATTATTATCCTAACATACCAAACTGGGTCATTCGTCATATTAAATCCTATAGCGCTATTACTCTTCTCACATGCCAACCTGGATATTGAATCCTATTTGCATTAATAATCGTATTACTGAGGTTAGCTTATTTCGATTGTGGAAATGTAACTTGTAAATGGGTCAGTTGTGAGAGGCAGATTTCTTTTTCTTTTCTGATTGGCATCACTTTTGTATCAAAAACAATATTATTAGACCTGCAAGAGCTCATGTAATAATGATTTCCAACATATGAAATACGTGAAATTGTATGATTTTAAACAAAATTAAGTCATTTCGTTTTAACCATTAAAACACGAACAATCAAAATACAACAAATAAAAATGAAAATGCAATTCGCAAAACTTTTAAAGTCGCAAACATAAGACGATATCTGAAATGAAATCTCTGTACGTCATAATAATCACTCGACTCAGACGACTCATCTGACCGGCTTGGCTGCTTCATTCCACTCAGGAAGCAGCGTACTTTTAAATTCCATTAGTCAGCGACGGTTCTAACGTATCATATACACTGCGCCTCAGAAGCCTGGAAGGATTGAGGAATGAAGGAAATTTCCTGCCCAAACTCGGACGTTCCTCACTTTCATGTTGAGATTTCATCCTACATCGACTACGTGGAATAATGAGATTTATTTTTGTGAATAACGCTTTTACATTTATTATTTGAGACTTTTTCATTCTCCCGCCTCGGAATTTTAGTCGATACCGCCCGAGTGCAGCCATACACCTGCAATCTTCTTGTAAAGATTCAACGCATTACCTACGTTAAAAGGTTTTTTAAGCGCCGGTTTAATTAATGTTTGTATTTCATGAAATGATGTAGTATGAAAACATTATACTTGCGTCGCATCGCATTTAATATTAGAAAAAGGACACATAAAAATCCCTCTCTAAATTCACGTTATATACGTAAGATTTACAAGTTCTAATGTTATTATTTAAATTTTGAAAACACAAATGTAGAATATTTTTAGAGAAAAATTTCGACGGAAAATATTAGATATTTATGGCACAAAACTTTAAATTTCATTCGCTGAGTACAAAATTGAAAACCTTTATATTTTAACATGCTAACTGAAATGTTACTGTTATTTCTTTAAATATGTCATTCTAAACCTTGATCTAAATGTTCGGATTGAAGGTGTCGCCTATTTATAATTTGTATTTTATTCTACACATTTTTGTTCGAACAGCAGGTCTTATAAAATTCTAACAAAATTTAATAACCGAGTTAAAATAATTCGTACACAGAACATAGATACACTAAATACTAAGATTTACAATATCGTAATACTACTCATTGCATTTACTCACTTTACACATAAAGCGGCTCGCTCCTGGATTTATCTGAATCGCAAAACTCTAACCGACTACTTGAAGAAGGAAATGCAGCATGCACGAAAATGTAAGCCGACATTACTAATCAAACAATATTATTTACTTATAAGATCAAGGTATTTTTTGCAATAGCTCTTTAACAAATTACCCTTTTTATTACTCGCAAAAATAAAAATTGATGGGTAATGTACCTAAATAAAATTTTTAGTTGAAATAAGAGTAAAGAACGAAACAGAATTTTGCGAATGAATATTATGAATGTAGATGCCTAAAATCATTCGCAGTTCTGATAGTCCTAACGTTTTATCTATATTCGTTTTCTTATTTGTTCATGGATTGTAGTATTAACGTCATGATATATTTTTGGTTATAGTTTCCAAAAGCTCCACGACAACCAACAATAATATTTTCAGAGTGAAATTGGTGAAAATTTGGAATGAACTTGATGATTACAGACAAAATTACATGCCCGAAACTATTTTAAAAATAATACTTAATTATAGTAACATTCTAGATATTCAATTTCTAAAATCTATTCGTGAAAATTACAAAAGCATGGAATAAATTTAAGGCACTACATTCCATAATTATAAATGTTTTAAAAGTATTTAAAAATATTTCAACAGATTAGATATTCTCAAATGTCACTTAGGTCTTTCTTTTACTTTCTTCTATTTGCTAGATATCAATATATTTAATTGAAAAATAGTCTTTACGATTATTCATTACTCGATATGTCAGAAATAAACCGGCATTAAACATGGTTGCCGTGTCCACGTAAACATTATAAACCTATAAATAACAGTATAAAACTATACGTTTTGTGGTTAACAAAAAAAGTTACAACGAAAGTTTTATGGTTAAATATTTAGTACGTAGTATTCCATGAGCACATCATTTCAATCCGTCTTAGTACCTCATTAGTCCAAATTATAACATTCTTTTTTAAATCTAAAACTTGATGTCATTGACCTGAAAATGCATTAATATATATATATATATATATATATATATATATATATATATATATATATATATATATATATATGTGTGTGTTTTATTTCGATAAAGATAACAAATATGACGATCTCGCATAATTAGCCTTCTTAATAACCCGACTGTCAACTTGACTTTTATGACTATCATTTACTTTTGCGTAAGTATACAAAAGAAAGTTACAGAAAAGTATGAGGGTTTCTAATAGTTTGAATGTTAAGGGCGGGCAAGACATTACGATTTAATAGAGAAGTAAAATGTATAAAATGCCTTTAGTTTTCTATCTATGGTAATAGCATGCCGTGATATCAATGAGGTACGAGAGTTGGAAGTGATTATTCAGATCAATCAATAATAATATAATTTCACCACTCACGTTTTCTTTTTATTTACTGATAACGTATTATTATTATAACCAAATACATTTAACTCTTTAATTATAACCTACTAATATCGGATATTTTTTTAAGGAGGGACTGAAATAATTATACTAAAATTAAAGTTCACTAGAATAACAGGAACCTAAGCAGCTGATAGCCAGGCGTCCATATTGACGCGGTTAATATATAAAAAAATTACAAAATCCCCCAGTACCACCCGTAAAAATAAATTAAAGTTTAAACTGTAATGAACGTAATAGACCTCACGAAAATACGAATAAGACCGTCGTTTTAACTCGGGTTTAATCAGTGGATGAATTTGCAGGCCTAAATAAGAACAACAATTCAAATATATGACAATTCACCGTTACGTTCACAGACTTATAACAACCGAAATATATTCCATTAGAAACGATGCTAAATGGCGAAATCAGCAACGTTTCGTAATAGTGGGACGTATTCTCACAAAAAAAATTTGGACGTGCGCGTGTAAGATATCACAAACTCAACTAGGGAAAATTATGAATATTAAAAAGAAAAAATATCTGACAGAATAATCGTTGCTCATTAAAAAGCATAATATTTCATTTTTACCAATTCTCACAGCTAACGATAAAGAATTACATTTACTGACCCTGTAATACAGAAACGAATCTAGTAATCTTCCTCGTCCCTTCTTGCTGATGATGATCTGAACAGACTGTTAAGGATGCAGGATTTCAACTCGTAGCAAGTTGTCGTCGAAATAAAGCACAATACCACGGCCAATCGTCGCCCGCAGAAACCATTTACATCCAGTAGCTATTATTTTAGATTAAAACTTATTAGTACGATTTCAGTGATAAAACGATCAGAATCAGTGATTGTTTCTTCATTCTGTTTGTATTATTCACCAAGATTTATTGTCACAAACACCTCACGATTATAGGAATATTCTGTACTATCTTTATCGCACGAATCGTAAATGCTTCCGCGATTATTTCTAACTTTTATTTAACACCTTCATCTGAACACAAAACCTTTGAGCCAGAATGTAGACTTGATATTCTGGCTTTCAATTATTTATCAAACCGTATTCTAACAAGAATTGAATACTGAATCTTACGACAGCAAAAACGTGAACTTGCTATTTATGCTGTTACAAGAGTCTGAAGAAAACTTTTCCGGCAAAGACGTATAATTGATATTCTTGTCGTTTCAAGAGATTAGTCAGAACTTTACGGCTAGGATGTACAGTTAATATCCTTGCTACCTTAAAAGCTTGGTCAGAACTTATATGTGTTCATGTAAAAGAATTCCGAAAAATTGACGAAAAATTTGACTGAAGAAATAAAAGTGCAAATAACAAAAGGCAATTTTACGATTTTCAAAATAAATAATTGGAAAGAAATATATGTTCGTTTAAGAAAGTCCTATAGATTACAAATTAATTTGTATTTTCATTTAAAATTCAATTCAATAATGCTGGCACTAAAAACAAAGCAAGCCATGTAAAAACATTGAAATTATAAATACAAACAAAAAAAAAAAAATATATATATATATATATATATATATGTGTGTGTAAAAGGGCGAGGTTTCTTTCAAAATTTTCCTTGCTATCAAAAAAAAATTAAAATATAATTATGAAGTAAGAAATTTCGGTGTAAACAATTTTTTAATAAAAATTCATTGTAATCTTAACTGTGTTAGAATCTGATTTCACTGCATAATATTCCAAATCATTATTCTTCAAGCTACTTAGGGAAGAAAATATAATCGCAAACTCTCAGGTAAGAAAAAATAACGTTTTAGAAAGCCATCCTTTGTGGAAGGCCGGATGGATCATTCATGTGTAAATGCAATGCCTAGGTCAAACTAATCTATCATGCATGTAGTACATTTCAATAGATTTCAGCAATTCTTCATATTTTAATGTTGTCTCTAATAAACACAGTTTGTCTTTATTTTTTAATTATTTTAACTATTGAATTACTTGACAATGATTTTAATCGATTTTCATCCCATGACCAATTAAATTTGAATTATTATTATTCAAATTACAAGGATAATGTTAACTTGATCTTTTTCATCGTAATTCTTGGAAATCGTTTTAGTTTTCAAGTTAATTGACACTTATTATATTGCAAAAATAGCATTTGTATGAGGAGTTAATAAAACTGCTGCTATTTATAGTAGTGTAATTACAAAGCAAAAACTATATCGATCCTAACAAAAATATTAGTCGAAAAAAAATTATATAAACCTTAATATGCCATTGTTTGTTGGATGAGAACTAAACAGAAAGTACTGAAATAGTCAATCTCAGATTTCGCAAAATATCTGTAACTGTCCAAAATAAATATAGATTTGTAATTCTGCATTTCATATTTTAAGAGGGAAACTTTCTAAATATCAGAATTAGAATTATATTTTTGTAATCTCAAGATTCTGATTGGGATTGGGATTAATAATTACAAAAGAACTGATGCATTGGCATAGATGGAGGGAGTGCGCGCTCAGTCGTCCACAGACATTGAATCAGGAAGAGATACCTCAGTCTAATCAAATTTGCTGCTCTACCAATTTAAATTTAAAGTATTTGTAAAAATAGTTTTAAATATAATATCAAGTTCAAAACATTATTTCCTCCTTTAATTAAAGACTAAAAAAATAAAAATAAATTTATAATTTCAATAACTAACAAACATGGCTTACATTAAAGTTCGCAAGGAGTAAGCAGAGAAAACAGGTTCGACAATTATTTTTTTTTTGCTTTTTAGTGCTGTGTTTATGAAAGCGTGTTTTTTTTTACTTTTTCAAACTATTAATTCATTAAAAATATGGTCATTGCCTAAAGGCAATAAAAACAAACTGATCGTGTTTAACACATTCGACCGCTTACTTAGTATTTAATTAACAAAAGAAAACTAAAGAATTTAAATAGTGACTGTGAGTACAATATTATATGTAATCCTTCATCTAAATAACATGTATTGAAAAAATTAACATGTACAATATGAAAAAAATACAAACACATAAAAATCAAAATGCTCTCTTTTTTCAATGGGTTATTATAAAATGAATCAACAAATGTTAATTATATTTTAACAAAATGTTAATTATTTTCTACAATTCCTGAATATATTTTAGTGTATAAAAACATAATATAGAGTTCCAGTTTATGCAGTCCTTTTAAAAAGAAAAGAAATAAAAATAGTTTGGAATTGTTCATTGGGTTTAGGTAAATTTTTAATGACTTTGTTTTGGGTAAATTTAATCGCTTATTGCAATACTCCAAACCAAATAAAATTGTTTATCACTCATATAATTTTTATCGATTAATTTTATAACTGACGGGAATTTACGAGCAAGATTTTTTTTCCTTGAAACTAATTTTGTGCAAGGACGTTAGTGATTGGGTTTCATTTTTTTTAACAAGATGTTTGCAATTTCGTATAAATGTGTTGGAACATTAATTGAAAATGTTTATATGTTAGTACTATCTAAACTGCTATTGTATTTCATATTTTTTTCTACTTTGCAGCATCTACCGACATTGGTTCCGCGCAACCGTCTGGGACGCAATCGGTTTGGACTCAGCATCTCAAATGCTTTTTACTGTCTCACTCATTATCATCTCAAAAGAAAAACTCTATGATATAGTGTAAGCTGTGAGGTAATCAGCGGATACATATTCAGAGCGCGGTGCAGATCTCACGCCAGCGCCGCATACGATAAATTTTGTCGGGAGTCTTCAGCCTTAAAATTTCGCATAGTTATTTCTATTCCTTGAAAAAAAGTATTCTACGTTATTCTACGTTAAAAACTATTCTACATTATAACGAAATATATAGTTGAGCCACTATTACTGAGAACATAATGTTGTGTTATTTAATATTAATGCATAACTTGTTTTTGTGGATATCTTCAGCGATATCTTCGGAGCTGCATAATACAAAATTTAAAAAAGGTCCTTTTTATCGACACCCCAAACTTTTATGAAATTTAAAAAAATTAATATGTATAATAATTTATGAGACGGTAATAATCATTTATTGCCGTCTCTAAAATTACTTATAATATTAATACACTTTACATATTAAGTATTGAAATAAGTATGGCTTAATATTTATCATTAATAGGCCTATGATTTAAGGTTTCTACCTTAAAGAATTTTCGGGAAAATATTTCTGAATATTTTAACAATACATTCAGAAGATAGATTTATATAAAATATTTTTTTTTAGCATTTTGAAAAATCGAATAATCCATGTGCTTACTCTTTAATTTCCATATGAATATTTCAGAATGTAAAATATATTTTACACATGGTTAGATATTATGTTTCATCTCTACGCTAAATTTTTATTTTTATTTCTTTGATAAACCGTGTCTCAGAAAAACGGCCTTAAAACACAGTGACAGATACATTTATAATTTTATAAAAATTTTGTTATATTCTTTTAAAGTACAAAACTCTCAAAATGACGGACTGAACCTTGAATTCAGTCCGTCATTTTAAGAGTTTTGATTTATTTCAGTTGTAAGCATAAAATTCGATTCAGAGTTTTACAACATATCCAACGAACGTACATTTCTAGTTATAACATTAATACTTAGTACAATAAAAATTATCTCACTTCGTGTTACGGTTGAAGATAGAATGATATTTGATGAGAAATTTACTTATTAAATTGACATTAAAATGGCAGCACGGATTTTTGAACGAAAAAACGAATGTAACATTATGGAGTAAAATTTGATTCAAGGCATGATTTCACCCTGTATTTTATAATTGTGAGGTTTCTAATTGTGTGATTGACCCAAGTAGCATTTCTCATTTTTATTACGACAGATTTTATCGATGCATGCTCGCTATGGTATTCAGTAACATGTCAAATAAACTCGTGAGCATATTTATCTATTGAAATTAAATGTCATATTACATGCCAGTTTACAGAATTAGGATCCGCATAGTTAAATCGTTAAAAATCTTGTTATTGAGGAAAACTTTTATTAGATTAAGTAAAGTAAGATGAGAGTATGCTTATATAAACTAAATTTACCGTAAAATTAAAAAAAAAATAGATACAGGAGGAACTAGACATAAAATCAAAAAGAGCGATCGTATTTTTGATATGAGAAGTACCAAAGGGAGTTGCATTTTCAAAGCTATTGCAGATGTTCTCTTAAAACTCCAAAATCCAAATTCTCGAACTTCGGCTACTAATCCTCTATCTTTAAAAATATTATCACCATTGTAAAAACAATCTATCAAGGATTCCAATTGACTGCGATATAAGGTCCGGAGTGTAGGCAAGTCGCTCCTTAAATAATTTTTGAACCACAGTTTTGATTGGAACTGGTAAAATTAGATTTTCCGTAAAAGATATATGTTTGACATACGATAGTCCTAAAGGTAGATTGTTACCTCGTCATTATGTAATAAAATTTAACCATTTTGTAATAAAATAAACTTCAGAAGTTTGAAAACCTTTAGAAAGAAAAAAGGTTTAAGCCATATTTTGATTATTAGGCAGTTATGTACAAGAAGATTACAAAAATATTTAAGTACGTTCTGTGTTTTTATTTGTTATTATATATATATTTCATAAATATTACATTACAAAAATTATTATTAAATATTGCGAA
Source organism: Druceiella hillmani (assembly GCA_039881145.1). Classification (NCBI taxonomy): domain Eukaryota; kingdom Metazoa; phylum Arthropoda; class Insecta; order Lepidoptera; family Hepialidae; genus Druceiella; species Druceiella hillmani. The sequence goes on along the minus strand of JAYKKI010000012.1, from coordinate 45,236,243 downwards.
GTTTAGAAAGAAGAAAGAGTATGGACTTTCAACTTTTTGAATATTAAACATGCATGCATTCATAAACGATTGTGAAAATGTTTTCTATGTTCATATACTTTCGTTCATTTCATACGCAAAGATATTTTAAAAATAATCTATGAAACAACTGAATTAATATCTAAAGGTAATATGAACAAAATGAGGAAATATCTTCCTTACATATGACCCAAATAAAATTCTTTATATGGAATCATCAAGCAATGTCTACGAATAAACCTTATCCATAGATAAATTAAAAGCTATATAAATAGTATAATATATAATATGTCATGTGAATAGACTGATAGTCTGCCCTATGTTTTCATTACCGCGTTAATCGGCTTTCGTGTTGAGCGCCGAACAAACTTTCCACATTTAAATTCTCATCAAGTTCATATATAGATAGAATAGACCTTAAACTGGGAACATTATTTTTATTATTACATGCTACTAAACAAGTTGTGCGGTTTGTGTCTTACGTAATTGAATCCATCAATTACGTTAATACGAAGTCTGAAACAGACTTCAGAAGTTCATACTTGGGTACTTTGAAGGTGTTCGTTCAATAATTAATGCAAATTAACAAATAAGTAGTAAGTAGAAATAAAATAACTAGAGTAAGTAGAGTAACTGGAAGTTGCATAATTACTCGTAAATTTGCATTTTACTTCACTTCAAATATAAATAAGGTTTTGATATAGCTTTTTCCTATTAGTTTGTAAATATGATAGACAAACTATATATTCCTGTGTAAATTGTAGGCCGATTGAACGAAAAAACGAGTTTTAGTAGTTACCTATTACGCTGTTATTTGACATTTGCTACGAATATTTTTAAATGTTTACGCTATACAAATACACCGAAAGGTATAGTTGCGTGCACATGGTGATTTACTCAAAATAATTAGTGGTTTACAATTTTTTTAGGTATACTAGCTCTAATCTTATTCCTCTAGTGTAAAATATTGAACTGACATACAAAAAAAACAAAACAAATTTAGTATTAGCCATATGTATCATGAGAATAGATTTCGGAAACACTATCATCATTTTGTTAATTATATTTTGTGGCATGTGCTAAAAAAACTTAAACAAAAGTCAAGGAACTTCTTAAAGAAACAAATACAAAATTCATCAGTGAAAAGAAAAATTGTTTAATGTAATTATCGTAATTATGAAATTTATGGTATCGAGCTAGATTAATTTTGTGGTAGCTGACTTTGACTGCAAATTCATTTGCTAGACCTAATATTTTTAGTAGTCAAAATTTGTATACAAAAATACGGCAGGCAATCGCTGCAAACAGTTTTGAATTTAGACTACCCCAAACATATTTGGCTCTTGTATAAAATTTTGCGTGCAGCAAAGAAAGTATAAGACCGAAGCTATGAGCATACCTACTTTCTTCTGCATCAGATTTTCTTTACTGCATTATGAGAAGTTTATTTTAACCGTAATGGCTATGTTGATCACTTTCTTTATTGTTCTTTAATCTTCTTCTAGTCTATTTTGTGAAAGGAAATTTTTGCATGAAAATATGGGACTTCTCATCATTGAATACGGATAATGTCACGTCCATTTAGTACTATATCACCACGGTCAAAGGTATTATGAAAGTAAGAATTAAATATTATTTGTTTAGATATTTCTATATTAAACTTCTATTCAATAATTTTTTTTTACTTTAAATCATAACTTTCTAACATTTACTTCTACTTATTCTTTAGCCGTTTTTAGTACTGCAACAATTGAAAACATTTGTAAGACGTAATATTATTTGGTATGAGCAGGGAAGAGATGACGTCATTTTCATGGTGCACACATCGTTTCCAGGAAAACTTCCCCGCTATGAATATTCATCACATAAACAAGTTTGCAGAAATAAATTGCAGAACTATTCACGACCTAGTACACCTGGTACTTGGTTAACGCGGGTGAATATGTCACGTAACGGAAAAAAAAACAAAATTAGAAATTATTTACACTATCGTGTAGTGCATGCTAGATAAATTATGCAGAAAAACGTCTACTTAATTATCGGCGCAGGTTCTTGATGCATCGACTTCTTAATATGTCTTAAGATTTAGCGAGAATATTACAGAGATTTTGTATCTTTTTAATATCTCTTAGAAATATGAAAGGGAACCAATAGATTATTTTAACGTAAAAGAAAAAAAACCCTTATGTGCTAATAATATTATGGTTAGAGTAATCCCATAAAAACTTTAAGCCGCCGGCATAACCTTAAAAAATTACTGCAAAATTTTCATTGACTACAATAATATTTGTTCGGACAAAGGCCACAACCTTAAATAAGATCAATTAGATGACATATTATCTACATGCAAATGGTGAAATAATTTATTTATGTTTATTTAAATTGCGTATTCAGAAAAAATGAAAATGAGAAATCATGAAAATTACTTCACAGGTTGAAAAGTGTCCCAATAAGACTTTTCTTAGGCTCAAATTGCGTCTTTTGTTAATGGTATTGAAACTGTCTTCATATTATTACTAGTCGCTTACAAAAATTTGAACCCTGAGTTTTGGTTCATCATTCACTTCATCAAGTCTGCGACTAATGATTATTTTTCTATTCTTTGTAACCAAAATGCATCACTATTATGTATAGGTATATTTAAAATATTTGTATCTCCTTTATTAACATTTTGTAAAATAGAGTCTTGTAGGTCCCTTTGAACCGGGTTTAAGACGATGAGCGTAGCTAATGACGCTGAAGGATTCGATTTTCAAAGTCTACCTCGAGCTCCTTATTCTTTCCGATAACCTAACGCTACGCCAAAAACTCGTGAAGAACTCGTGATATTTGTGAACTAAATTAATCATAACTCGCTAACCGCATGAATGATAATATGTGACTTGGGCTCTTTGACACGTTTTTGAACGTTACATGCTTTTTGGAGTTACTTAAAAACGGATTTACACCTTTGACAAAAAAACCCATATTTTTTATATATTCTTGGACTATGCAGCGTAATTATTTTAATATGAAAAAATAGATCACAGTTTAATTTATTATTCACGCAGATTACTTTTCTAATGTTTATATATATATACAAGTTTGAATGTATGTGTATATGTACGTATACATTTATGGGCGTTTAATCAATTATTGTTGGTTAAATATATAGAGGACTTAAGTGTCATTTAACAATTTATTCCTATTTATTTTAGATGTTCCGTCAAATTGGATATACACACACATCACATAGTTTTTATTACCTTTTTATGCATTTTATATAAATGTTACAATTTTGAAGTTTCCTTGCCATAATCATTATATTGATAATCTAATTAATCTTCTCTTAATCGTGTCGTTACTAATAAAGTATCAATTTTAGTCTATTTACTGCAAACCACTTATTCATTCTAATTAATTATTTTAGTAAGTAAACTCTTAAGAAGTATTGGAATTATTTCGTCCATTACGCCAGACGTGTCCTGTTTTTTTTTTAAATATCGAACCGAGATAACATGTCAGAATAACACTAATTTACTCAAAGTTGGTACACAAAACTTAATGAAGTACCCGTTTGTCTGTAAATACTTGCTCTTACCTTCGGCTTCGCCTACGTTGTTATAGTTAAAAACTAATAGGAAGAAGATAAAAGATGCAACGCCATCAATGATAAAAATAAATTAAATACTACTCCTTTACTTTCGTGACAAACATATTTTAAATAAATATGTTTGTTTTAAAAAAAACAAACATATTTCCTTTAAATTTGTTTTGCGTTTCAAAAACCCGCGACCATCTGTGACTCCGTTGCGACTTTGCTTCATTATTCTCATTGTGTACTTTTTGTTTCAAACAAGAATTTTCCAGAAGGAATTAGATTTCCGAAAAAGTAGCCTATGCTACTTCTCGTACAGCCAACTGTGTAAAATCATGGCAATCAGCTTCTCCATTCTGACATAAAATTAACAGCAAACAAACACACTTTGATATTTCTAATATTAATTAGGATTATATTAGTTAGGATGATATTTAACGGGTTAGAAAATAGCCCATGTTGTTTACAAAATCCATAATCTCTTGTGCAGAAAAAATACCTATGTGCGGAAAAAATGTCGAGCGGTTACTTTTTAATTTTACTTTGGAATTTGTAATATGTGTTGGGAGTGTTATTTTAGTTAGGATGAGATTTCCCGAGTTGAAAAGTAGTCTATCTTATTTCCAGGTCGGTCAACTATCTCTGCGCAGAAAATCATGTCTATCTGTTGCTTCCTTGCGACGTGAAAAAGGACAAACACTTTCGAATTTTTAATTTGTTTTGGGATTATTATGTTAGTAATGACAAGTTTTCCTCGTTTGAAAAATAACTCAAGTCATTTCCTGACCCGCCAAATATCTATGTGCAAAAAATTAGTTTGATCCAATATGCCGTTTTGGCGTGAAAGAAGAACAAACAAATACACTTTCGAGTTTTTAATATTAGCTGAGACTTTAATATTAGTTACGATGTAATTTTCCTAGGAACGTAGCCTTTATCATTTCCTGGCCCGCCAATTATCTCTGTGCAGAAAATCACGTCGACCTCTTACTCTATTGTGACGTGAAAGAAGAACAACCACATTTTTGAATTTTTAATATTTGTTGGGATCGTTGTATTAGTTAGGTTAACATTTTTTAAGGCGGAAAGTAATACTTTATTATTTCCTTATCCACTAGCTATCTCCGTGCAGAAAATCAGATTGATTCTCTTTTTTTTTGTGGCGTGAAGAAGGACAGACAAAAATATTTATGAAATTATATTTATTTTGATTGTTATATTAGGTATGATGATATTTTCTGAATCGGAAAGTAGCTTATGTCACTTTCTGATCCAAAAACTATTTTTGTGCAGAAAACCATGGCAACCTAAAGAAGGACAAACAAATATGCTTCCTTATTTTAGAATTTTGAGATTGCTGTATTAGTTAGGATAAGGTTTTCCGGATCGGAAAGTAGTGTATGTTAATATCTGGCCCCCAACTATCTTCATGCAGAAAGTCACGTCGATCTGTTTCTCCATTGCGATATGAGAGAAGGATAAACTCACTTTAGAATTTTTAATATTCGTTGGGATTTTTATATTAGTTAGGTTAAGATTTCCTGGGTTTGAAATTAACTTATGTGATTTCCTGACCAATAAAATTACTCTGTACAGAAAATCACGTCGACCTATGTAAAAATCATGGCGAACGCAACGTTAAAGAAAAACAAACAAATATATTTATTAATTTTTAAATATTGAGATTGTTATTATAGTTAGTATCAGATTTTTCGAGATGAAAAGTAGCCTATCTTTGTGCAGAAAACCACGTCGATTCGTTGCTCCATTGCGACGTGAAAAAAGACAAACAAGCACACTTCTGAATTGTTGATGTTATTTGGGATTGTCATTTCGTTAGGATGAGATTTCCCAGGTTGGCAATTTGCCTATGTCATTTTCCGGTCCACCAATTATCTCTGTGCAGTAAGTCACGTCAATTCGTTGCTCCTTTGCGATGTGAAAGAATGACAACCACACTTTGAAATTTTTAACATTAGTTGGGATTCTTACATTATTTACGATAATATTTCCAGTATTGGAAGTAGCTTATGTTATTTCCACGTCCCGATATTCTCTTTGATCTGTTGCTTCACTGCAATGTGAAAAAAAACTAACACAGTTTCGAATTTTTAATATTCGTTAAGATTGTGATATTAGTTAGGATACTATTTCTTAGATTGTAAAGTAGCCTCTAATACTTCTTGATGAATCAACTATCTCTGTGCAGGAAATCACGTCAAGCTGTTACTCCATTGCGACGTAGGGATTTTTGTTTTAGTTGGGAAAGGATTTCCCAGGTTGAAAAGTACTCTTTATTATTTCCTGCTCGCTATCCATTCCTGTGTAGAAAGTTACGTTGATCTTTTGCTCCACAGCGACGTGAAAGAAGGATAAAAAAACTCCCTTTCTAATTTTTAATATTGGTCGAATTTGTTGTCTTAGTTAGGATGAGATTTCCTGGATAATAAAGAAGCCTATGTTATTTCCTAACCCACTATTTATCTCTGTGCTGACAGCCACGTCGATCTGTAATTCCATTACAATATGAAAGAAGGACAAATAAATACATATTTGAATTTTTAACATTAGTTGGGATTGTCATATTAGGTAGAATGGGATTTCCCGCGTTTACAAGTGGCCTATGTTATTTCCTGGCTAGCAAATTATCTATGTGCAAAAAGTCAAGTTGATCTTTTGCTCTATTATGACTTCAACGAAGGACAAATAAACACACTTTTGTATTCATGATATTAGTTACTATTATGATATTTCTCGAATCGAAGTCAAACTCGAGTCTAAATGTAGCCTAAATCTTTTCCCGGTTCACCAACTGCTACGGTATAAAGTTTGTAAACGCAAACATGAATCGATATAAAAAAATAAACCAAAATGAAAAAAAAAATTAATAAGCAGAAAGGGTCGCGTAAAAAAGTTTATAGATATAAATCCGAATGGTTAATTAAATAAAAAGACAAACTCAAAACATCAAAATGTTAGTTAGTAATGGAATACGTTAAAAAATTAAATACAAACACGAATTGATATACAAAAGTACAAACCAAAATATCCAAAAATTTAATAAGCAAAAAGAAAGTTTATAAATAAAAACACGAAATGCTAATAAAAAAACTAAACATCTTACATTTATTAAGCGTAAAAGATTACGAAAAAAACTATAAATACAAACAAGAATTGACATAAAAAACCAGCTAAAGTACCCAAAAACTGAAAAGCAAAATGGGTAACGAAAAAAAGTTTGTAAATAAAAACACAAATGGTTAATTAAAATAAATGAACCCAGAAACATCTAAAACTGAGTAAGTAAAAAGGATTATGAAAAAAAATTACAAATTCAATGACGAATTTATATATAAGAAACAAACTATAAACGTCTAAAAATTTAATATGGATAAAGTATCACGTGAAAAAAGTTTATAAACACAAACACGAATTAATGTAAAAAAGACAAACCCAAAATATCCAAAAGTAAACAAAAAGGATTGAAAAAAAATGAATTACGTGTAAGAAAAAAGGTTAAAAAATGTTCCCTCGCAAATAAACGTATGAACATTTTCAAATCGATTTTTTTATAACAAATATTAGCGAGCTACAATATTTATTCTGAAATGAATGAAGTATTTCAAAATATATATTGCATTCAATATATAATGCATATTTGTCCTTGTCCTATAAAAAAATATCAAACCACCATTCATCCTAAACTAGACGCCCTAGGTGTGCCCCTATGATATGAAAACAAGGATCCAGACCTGAGATTAAAATTAATTTAATTAAATCGCTTTTTTTATAATTTTTTGAGTGGGTGGGAAAACAAGCGACATAACTTCGACTAGCACCGCGCCTCTGCGCTCACTGTCGGTTTACATGCAAGTAAAAAGTTAAAAGAAGCAATAGACTTCGCCACGAACGCTTCTTAGTGTTCGTGAGAAATGTGTTTTAAATTTTTTTTATGTGAATCCTATTTACTTTATTGAAAATAACAAAAACAACCTAGTTTTTAAATTATACGTGAATAGTTAGTGTTTTTTAATTCTATTCATTAAGTGTCGTAAATAACTGAAAATATTTCAGTTCTGTATTGGAAACAACCGGGGCTTAAAAAATGTTGTCAAGAATAACAGATATTTATTTCATGGCCGTAAATTTAGTAGATTTTGCAAAATTTTTTTAAAGAAAGTTCAATTTGGTGTTGTCAGCGCCTTAAGTAACAGAAAAATTATACCCCTTTACGTAACGCGTACAAAATTGTACCACTCAAATGCAAAACGAGTTTATGACCGATAACGCAGTAATAATTTAAGCTTATTAACTCTATCATACAATTTAATTACTGTATAATTTTGTTAGATTGTAAATATAGTACAAGTGTGACGGATAAGTAATGAGATTTTGGTATATGGTTTTCTCGTACACCACAATCAGCCTTTTATTAACTTAATACTCCTATTGTTTGTTTCTTGTCATTTAATTTCACGATTGCTAGTAATTTCCTCTAATTTTTTATTATATCATATCTAAAGGGCAACCTTAAAAACTTACTGCTTTTTGCATATTAAGTTTGTTTAATATTTTAGCTTTATTTACAAAAATCTTACAATTGATTTCAAAAATATTTCGGACGGTTGTTTCAGATCCGCACTACTTATATATATATTTTTTTTAAATTGGTCAAAATAAAACTATAAAACATCATTTTCAAAACAGCTTGTTAAAAATTATCGAAATGGGAGATAATGAATGTGAGAAATATCCGGTTATAAAGTTTACACATGAAATGTCTTTCATTTCGATCAGAGGGGGGGGGGGTCACTTGCAAAAGCCATATATAACAAAATATGTTACGGCAAGAACGCTTATAGCTTTGGAAATATATCGGCATTATTTCAGTACCATAATTAACAGGGTAGACACTATTACCCGGCAGTGTATATGTCGCTGGAGTAAATGGCACTGCAGTTGCATGCAGCACGACTCATTCGGAACCAAATTTACCATCGCGCGCTGTGGTTAATTAATAATTACTCAGCAGTACATTGATTGATTCGAGCAGGAGTGATCGCGTTGACAGAGCTCGCAACTTTATAATAGGTGTGATACATAAAACTCATACTTGTGACAATTAGAGGTTGTAGAATTTTAAAAAGTGTTGTTTTTGCAAAAAAATTACGACTTCTCTAGTATTATGCCAACGCGTGCGGGATGTAATGTACAAAACTGGCGTGCAAGAGCTCGAGTAGCAAGAGAAAGAGAGATTCAGGTCCTTGACGAGTAGCTTTAACTTCGTGGAACGTGTTCATCTCCACAGGGAACTTGTTACACACTCTCTAGTACGCTCAAGACGTTTCACGTACTCCTCTGCGGGAGCGTCCCTCAAAGAACCTACCCGTTTTACTTTTATTTATCCACATACCCATTTATGTGCCTGAAACATAACGTGAATTAACTTTACTGGCCTAAACGTGAAACAATTGTTTGAAATCTGTCTATATTATCACAAATCATACAACGTACCGGACATAATTAAAACATACTAATTCATTGAAACGATAAACAAAACGGTACTCTCCATATAATCTTATATGCTTGGGTGAATAACGGATGAAGTATACAAGTATATATATATATATATATATATATATATATATATATATATATATATATACACAGACAAACGTTGTTGTTGGAGATAAATATCTCACTAAAATATAACATTTAGATTAGCATTTACGAAAGAAAACCAGCGATAGGGTCTCTGAGATGCTTTTTGAGAGTTAATTTCTTTTTTTAATTAATGTATAATTACTTGTACAAAGAGTACCCAGATTCAAATACTAATTATAATACATATGATAACTTATAATGTAACTACCTACTTATGGATTAAAATGAATACGTTCTGAACGGCATAAGAACGAAGTCCTTAAATCCAAGTTGGTAAAATTACAGGCCTTTCAAACCTATGAAACCAGTTACTTTAGAGATTATTTGAGAAAGTGCTACCGATAAGAGAACATAACCGTTCATTTAATGTTGGTTGACGAAGTTGACATTAAATCGACTACTAGACTATGACCATGAGTTTTAATACACATTTTTTATGTTTTGATTTTTAGGGTTCCGTGGTGAATAAAAGCACCTTACAATTTTATCTGTCAGTGTATCACAGTTTCTATAGTTTTAAACATATGTGCGTGAAACATTGAAAATAGATGTTTTCATGAAGACCCCAAATTACATCTAGCAAGATATTTAAAAAAATTCAAGTAATTTCCCATGCTTGTAAAGTCCATTCGCTTAGATAGTATCGGTACACCCGCACGCACTTGTAGTTATTGTAATAAAATACGAATATAAATAATACCCACAAGTTAGGTAGCAAAGAGAATTTTAATGAAAAATTTTCTGAAAAATTCTCATTAATCCTTACCTTATTATTCTTATTTATAATAAGAGATCCAACATCATCAAGCTCTGAATCTATACTAAAATATCGATTTTATTCTTTAATCGTATGATCTACGCATCTTTTGCATCTATCTGAAACCGCATATTTCATTACTTCTCGTGTAATTTGACACATGGCGGGAGCGTCTGTAGGTTTGCAATTGCTCTTATGTCATGCTTCACCTTCCCTTATGTCATACTTCAACTTCGGCCTGACTTGTTCAATTGGATTGAAAATACAGTGATACAGTGGAAGACGCACGATTTCAAAGCCCTTTGACAGTGCCAACTCGTCAATAATTTTTTTTTATTCCACCTTTTTTACAATATCCACCAATATTGGTTTTGTTGGGATTGGATCTGATATAGGAATATTGTGAAAGTTCATAAAATTAAAAATATCACTTTCGCTTGTAGATATAGTAAGTACTTTAACGGATAACCGCTAGTGTCCATGATCATTACGCTGTTTTCTGGCACATTTGGCAATAATTGCTCCTCAACCACTTCTCCAGCAATGTCGAATTCATGTCACAGTTGTAATCTGCACTCGCGTCTTTAATTTATTTTGCTAACGGCATTAAAGCATTTTAAACCCATCGATCTTTAGAACCAGTATTGACAATGATAACCCGTTTTCCTTGAGAAGAAGGCACGTCAAAATCATATGAACAGCTACAATCTGCCCAAATTGTTTGATTGTGTTGTGTGTGTCGTCCAAGTGGTATCCAAATAGACAATATTACGTCCTTCACGACGTGCCTTCTTAAGAGTCGTAATATATTTGTATCGCCAAACTTGGCACCGCAATGACTCAAGCGAAACTTTTTGCTTATTAAGTCATACATAATCATACTTAAATCCAAGTTTAATCAACATATTATGCAGATTCGTACCTTTATACGGAAAGCTGTATTAGCTTCTAAATCTTCCAGAATCATGTCTCGTGTCGGAAGTTAAGTTTTTTATTAGCATAAAATCTGTATATTGTTCGACGTACTATATCACATTCAAAGTCGTCCATTTCGATATTGGGATTCTTCTGTTTTTACGTTTTTTTTATGTCGATGGGCCCGTTTTTAATATTGGTCCAACGCAAGTTCTTGGTATCCCCATTATTTTTGAAGTGTCTTCAATAGGTGCAGACACATTCATTTCAACAGAATGCCGATGAACTTATTATTATTTGTCTAGATGTTTTACAAAACACCCGTATTTTTTGTTGTTGGTTTACTTAAAGTTTCATTTTGAGGCACTTCACTGTCATCCCAAATACGAAAAAACATTTTTGGTATACGTAGCGGAGTCAAAAAACACAACCTTTCAATGTAAAAACTGGCAAATTCACTTACGGGTGTACGCACGCGTTATCTTTGTTTACGCGGCGGCATCCTTTGACAAGAGGCGGCACGTATCGAGAAGCGCGATACAAAGGCGACCGTATCTAAACGAATGGACTTTAAAATGGAAAATTATCTTTTTCACGCGTTTCATCGAATATCATTATACAGATGTTTTAAAACGAAACTAGGGTTTCATTTGCCATTTTTAATTTTTAATTACCGTTTGCGAAACATCGAGTTTCAACATACTGTCCAATGTACCCTCCTCTCTCTAGAATGATTGAACTGTGGATTTGCGAAATATGAGAAAAATTCCATATGCTTACATTTTTAATTAGACTTGGAAAAAATTAATTCTGTTAATTCACAGCAACAATTTCAAAAGGTATAGACAAACATGAAATTTTACTTTTAGCCTTTCTGACACAAACTTGGACGCAAACACTTGCTTATTCTGTTTATTATTTTCCTTTGTTTGAAAAATAATATTTTTATAATCGACGATAAGGAAGTGATTCTCGATTCTTCGTGCTAATATATTTATTCCTAAGTATTTTAAAAATGACTTATCTTATTTAGATAAAATATGAATCATTTTATGGAACTTGGTTTTAGGTAGGGATTGAGGTAAAGATTATTTTCATCATATATTACAAATTAATAAAAATAAATTACTCGTGAAAATCTGTATACGAAAATAATATTTGAAATAAAAATGTTATTGATTTTGTTTGTTAACATTGCCATGTCCTTGTGGTTCCTACAGCTTTAGACTTAAGTAACTGCAATATCGCAAGAGTATGCTTCATATAGGGATTTGAATTAATAAAAATCAAAATATTTAAAACAAATTATGGCACCGCCCATATATGTGAAGTAGAAGGGAAAATAGTTTTTTCGCCTATATCATTGAGTATATAACTGATCAGATCCTTTAAAAAGGGGTTGAGGTTTTGTTCATCATTTTTCATTTTTACACTTATTTTTTGCTTCAAAGCTGTGTGTAATATGTCCCTCTGATGTAATTTTCTCACTATGGATTTAGAAATTTGGAAAAACTCTAGAACTAGCATATCATAAAAATTTTCATATCAAATTTGTCGGGTAATTTGGAGCAACGATAAGGGATATGGATAAAGCTACGGAATCCTGCATTGTACGGAATCCCACTTGACTCGTTTTATTTACGGTGCTTTCGAAATTGAAATTTTCTTTTAATTTTGATATGGTTTGCATTTTATAAAATATATTAAAATTAAGTGATTAAATCTTTGTACCTACATTGCATTATTATTACAAGAATTTCATAATGTATAACATATTGTTGCCTATTAATAAGCTTATTTTTAGAGTGCCATGCCCAAACTAAGAACCCTTATAGTTTCACCATGTTATAGTTATTTTACTCGCAGACTATCGGTGCTATAAAAATGAAATGTGGCATAGTTGTACATATTTATAACGTCTACAAAGTCATATAGGCTTTGTAAATATATATATATATATATATATATATATATATATACATATATAACTATGCCTAATTTTAGCTTTAACATTATAAAAAACCTGTTAAAAAAAGTAATTCATTTCCCTGCATGTAAACTAGACGTTACTTTTTTTGCGTACTCCAACTTGTGGTGTATAATTGAACAGGTCATTCAAAAATATTGGAGAGTATGTCATGAGTACTTTTTCGAGTTACGTGTTTCGATCCCCACCAACTAAGCCAGTATATTTGGCTACCGGAAAAATATATACAATAGCAGTATATGTAATGGCCCCGTGTAGTGACCGGGGGATAAGAGTAGTCCCAACGTAACCCATGCGTATCGTAGAAGGCGACTAAAATTGACCCAATTCCTGGGTGTATAGCCGGGTTGGGCGTGGAGTTAACAACCCCACCCTGTAAAAACCTAAGTTCAGAAAACTCAAGAAGCAAAATCCGGACAGAACTTACGAAGACGACTTGGAACGAAGCATCAAGTCGTACTGCCTGGAGGGAGCAGATTGGAAAAGCCTTGGCCTGCACCAGGCTGTAGTTCTGACAAAGAAGAACAAGTATATATAAAGAAATTACAAGGAAAATTGTCACAGTTTAATAGTTTCCACTAATTAAAGAATAATAATCAACCAACTTACTACATGTAGTTGGACCAGTGAAAGTTTATAGAAATTCCAAAAAATATATAGCAAAAAATATATACCACCACCAAAAAAAAAATATATATATACATATATGTAAGTAAACTTTTTCAAAATGTTTAACGCTAAATATTGGTCTTGGTTTTGTACACGAAAAAGTTGCGAATAATTATGATCATTGCATTTACAAATTCAAGGCTAAAAGACTGCCACAGAAATGAATGAGGACTGGATAGACACTAGTAAAACTAATAAACTATTCATGTAAGTAGCCTCAAAATTATAAGGAACCTCTTAGTTTATGCGAATTGTTTTTTTTTTATTTTTCCCATAGATGTACATTTCTATTTCCATGACAATGTTATTCACAATGTTGAACTGAACTTTTAAATTCTAACCGTTAAAAGCTTCTTTAAGTTTAACATATATGTTAGCAAGATTCGTCGTAAACTAATTTATTAACATTTTATCAGATGTATTTGATTCATGCTTACTTTAAGATTTGTTTTAATGTTCTCGCATAAAGATTAAAGTTACTTTCACTTATAGTAAATGTTAAATCTGTAACTAATTTTGAATTCAACAAATCACAAAGCCAAAATCTTGAAATTTTACACTTTTATAGATCTTGTATAGTAAAACAAGTAAAATGACAAGGAAAAATAAAAATATTTAAAGCGGCATTAAGATTTTACTTTTCAATTTGGATTTTGTTATGAGCAGAGCAAACCTATAAGTTTACAACTTAGTTTTTTTTTGCATAAATTTTGTCTATAGCATTGTTTCAATTTTATAACAGCATGTTGATTTGAAAAACGTACACTATATGTTTACCTTTTTTCTCTCTCCTTCAATTCATCATATATTAATCCATTCTGTAGATTAAAACTTGCCACAGTAAAAGGTAAAATAAGTTTAAAATTTCAACATTTTCTAGTAAATAGAATAAAAAGTTTTGAATTACAGTCGAGCATATCCTCAGTTAAAGAAGTATGTATTAAGTGAGCTGAATTCTTTTTGAGGAAGTGCATTTCTGAGTTTAACAATATTTTGCAACAATAAATAAAAACAGATGAAGTCTATCTTTTATAACATAGTGTAAATGTCATTATATTAACATCTTATGTTATTCACATGTATTATTAGTTACATATCAAGTTAATTATACATCTTCGGTAAGTCATTTTTTTCATTTACATCTGATTATATTGTATTATATGATTATGATTGTATTATACGTTTCCTTACCAAAAAAAATGTTATTTATTTTTTATGTTATTAGAAAATATAAGCTTGGTATAAGTAAAATAAACTGACGGAAATAAAAAAATATTATTAATCAAGCTTATTTATTGTTTCCAGATTATTAGGCTAAGAGTGTCATAATTTGTGAGATGGAAAAAATGATGAAAAACGAATGAAGAAAATATATTTCTTTTAAAATACATCAAATATTGTGCATTTATAATACGTTAATTTTTACATATTTGTATTTGTATATTTAAATTTTTTTTTTCTTCACTACAAATACCGCTAAAATATTTTTTTAATACAATGTTATACACACGTAATATATTTTAATAAACAATGTTTTATAAATTTGATCTCACGAGTTCAACAGGTTTATAGGTCAGTGGCTTCGATGATCGTATGTAATAATTACCATAACTGAAAATTAAGGCGTTGAAATAAAATTAATCGTGGTATAAGCAAGACATAAATTAAGGGAAACGTATATAAGTGAGATAGATATAACTAGATATAGGTCATTTATAAATTATTGTATGTAATATTTTGCTCTAAGATGTGGCATTGCAGTAAATAATAATGGCTTTATTTTAATTTTAACATTTTAAGATATGAACTTACTACTGTTAGGTTTTTAGATTTCTAATTTAAGTAGATCTGGTGATGATCACTGACTGGCTCATGTGTAATCTGTTTTTAAACCGAACTGTATACCGAATTCGTTGAGTGATATAATTTCGATAAAGATTTTTTTTCGATTAAATGAGATTCGAATATAACTGATCCTACCTATCTGAACCTACAATGACAAAAAAAATTGTAGCGAGTACTTCTTTCACATATTTTCGTAAAATTACATAGTACGTAAGTTAGTCCTCACACAATGTAGTAATTTTAATAAATTATGCCTAACAATTATTAGAAAAATGTTAATGATAGTAACGCCCTCTTATAAGCAGAGATAGAACAGGAAGATAAAAAAGTGATTGGCTGAGTCGTCAACACGACTGCAGGTGTTGAGCATAATAACGTATATAATGAAAGAAATGAAAGTAGATATAGGCGAAAAGCAAAAATTCTTTTAAATTTTCTAAGTTTACCACTTATTCACAATTTGTATTTATGTTCGCTATTACTCTATCAGTAATTCAAAGACTATTTTTTTCGAAACAAAACTATACCAAGATATCTTAAATACTACTATGGAGGTTAAAATACTCGGAAAAAGAATATTGCCTAACGAATAATAATGAGGTGCAACGCCATCTAATTTGACCGTATAATGGGTACTATGCCATAATATGTGTGTATGTGTGTTCGTATGTGTGTGTGTGTGTGTGTATATGTACGTATGTGTGTATATTTGGGTGTGTGTGTATGTATGTGTGTTTGCGTGTGTGTTGGTTTTGACACAATACAATTTTTGATACCCTTTTTGGGTATTCTTTTTTAACGTTAATTTAGCTCTTACTATATTTCATAATGGTATAAATATAAAGGCAACCGATGATAGATAAGAGAATTTTCGTGACGCAAACTTTTTGAATATGCTAGCTTGAGATTGATTTTGGTTACATCAAAGAAATTGTGCTTTTTTTCCTAACACGCACACACTCTTCTGATAGACAACTTTAAAAACTATATTATTATTCAAACATTTCCTTTTCGACTCATAGTTTTTAATGCTTAATATCGTGGTGTCACACTTTGATATATTTAAAATTTATATAAATAAAATTGTTATCTTTATTATCTATTAAACAACAAAGTTATCATGCAGAAAAGCATTTATTGCTTTGTCACAAATTTCAAATTAATTTTCTCTATTGCCCTGTGCTGTGCCTACAGTTAAATATGAGTTAGAAACGGAATAAAAGGCAATTTTTTCTAATCTGTTATTTGAATATGTTATGTCTAATATCTACAAAAAATAATTATATATTTTAGAAAATCTATGGTTTATATATATAATTCGAATTATGTATTATTGGCTATTTGAATATGGACCTATAAAAAAATAAAAAATTGCTTCAGACGACATACGGTGGTAAATAAGAATAGTCTAATAAAATAAATAATATTATTTATTTTATTAGAATAAATAGATATATTCTAATAAAATAAATAATTGATAACAAAACGTAAGACCTTAATGAGAGACATTTTTTATGAAATATTTGATAGTCCTACGTCTATTATCTTTTTACGACCGTAGATCTTTTCTTGCTCATACCACAGTGACGTTAACAGAAGATAAGTGTAAATGTCACCCATTGACGTAATAAACAATATTTAAGTTCAAATTATTTTAAATTGGATTTGTTATATATTTTTCGTAATTCTTTACTGTTTATTTAAAAAAAAACAATAAAACCTGACCTAAAAATAATGAACAAGTTTTTCTTAGACTTTCAGTGAAATTAAATAATATTTGCAAGATTTGTTTCTTTATAAGTCAAAATGATAAATTGTAATGAATGTTGTTATTGTTTATATTCAATCCATTTGGTAAACATTCAAAGCTTTGCTTATTTTAATGATAATTATAAAATATTTATGTAATTTGCTTCTTATGTGAAGTAAACTTCTAGGTCTGGTGGCTTCAACGATGGTTTCTAACAATTACCATAATTGAGGATTAAGGCGTTGAAAACAAATTAATCATTGTATAAGGAAGACTTAAATGAAGGAAAACGAATAAAAGTGATATTTATGCAACTGGGTTGATATTAAAATAAGTAGGCAAACTATTTTTTTACGCGTCCAAAACATTATAAATTTTAAATTGCTTCATCTGAGAATGTACTTTTGTAAGCGAATATTATTTGTTCACCTGACGTACTAGTTCTATTACCTGCGTATGCTTTAACTCAAAGTATTAATGAGGTATTTTAATATGAATAAAATGTTGTTTTATTTCCCTTTCCTAATTATTGCTTTATCTATGGGTCTCTTGTAATTGGAAACCAAAATAATTACTATTTTTACTGCCGCAAATTAATTATGCAGGTGGTAAACCAGGTAACATGCGGACAGTTATTTGGTTTTAAATATAAATTCAAAATTATTTTCCATTTTAAAATATAATAATATAATTTAATTTCTTCGTAATTTACAATATATATTTTTCTGTAACTTGTGAAATAAATCTAATGGAATTTGATAAAGAATCCAGCAATCACCCACACAATCGGAGGTTTTACAATCGAATTATTCAATTATTATATTTCGAATTGCATCTGTATTTTTTAATTAAAAGTCACAAGCAAGTATCTTTACTCGCATTCCTTTTATAATTATTTATGTGGCATTTATTTATTTTTTTTATTCATTCATCACTTATTCATTTTTAATTGAGAATGCTTAAAATAATTAATTGATATGTTTTCAATATTTTCTATTCATTATTACATATATTTATTTCCAAAATTACAAATATAAGGACGTTCGCTAAAAGCAACCCATTATACTGGTTCCTACTTTGACCAAATTATTAAGCGTGTTCTAACAGATGGATTCCGCAAAATGCTTTTGACACGACAGATACAGTGTTTTTAAAGAAAATTAACTATGTGAACCACACTGATAGTAGATGTTAAAATGTTTACAATTTAATCATGCGTGATACAGATATTACAATACAACCTTCCTTTTTTCCACTGGGGGAAGCACAATACATTTTAGATACGTGAGGAGACTTTAGCAAGAGAACAGTTCAATACTAATGAAGTCTTCATTATAATATGTACATTGGATGTACAGTTAGATTAAATAGTAAACAAAATGTACTATATTGTGTTCATTAAAAAGATTCGAGGACAACCAAATTAAAATTTAGAGGACATAATAATCAAAACTGATATTGGATAAAAATGTTTTTTTTAAATAATAATAAAAATCCCATTTAATGATGTTATCACTTGTTGAATTAAATATTATTTTAAATTGTAAATATTCTGTATTGTTGTGGGTTTAAAATAGAGTTCAGGATATTTTTCTTTTTTCAATAGGTAATGTGAATAAAACGCAAATCTACACGAGAGTGACTTTACATATATGGATAAAATTCATTTAACTTTACATATATTGGTTAACTTTAAGTTTACATGTATTGATACAAAATATTGATAATATTCCTACGACTACGGTATGAGCATTCGTAAATATTACCTAAGTACGGATATCAGCATATAATGATTTGTTACGCTTTGCAATATGCTTCAATTCACTCGAACTATTTGAATTCAAATATTATGGTAAGAAAATTAAAAAAATACTAATCTAACACTTTTCTTTAAATCGTCAATAAGACAAATAAGCTTTCTCATTTATATATTTTTCGTAAAAATTTGGGTTCTTTTCATAACAGTTTGAAAGCGTTATTTCCCTGAAATTATTTGCACCAATAAAATGAAACAAAATGTAGATCGTGTCCAGTCATATCTTCTGTGTCCAAGTATAACATACCTATCCATGAAATCCACTTGCTGGATCATCGAAAAACATTAACACATGAATTTCGTAAATGGCGTATAACACATCCATTTTGACAACAACACAGAACGAATGTTAGTTTCAGCGACCATTTTATTTTTAATGCCCTTACAAACTGACTAGATAGCTGAAAACTGATTCATAGTGTTTATTTTTTTAAAGGTTTCATAAAATTACATACTTTGTTAGATTTTTATTGTTATTTTGATTTCTTAATAACAATTTAAAAATATATGCGTTTATGAAAACAGCTTTTTTGTTTTGTATCATGACCACAAAGTATAATATTTTTTTGCCCTTTTTTGATCACCCACCGCTGAATTATTAGCTTCTTTATATTCTAAGAAATATAATTTTATTTAATTCTTAAATACGTCCGTTTATATCAGTGCCAGTATAAAAACACTCTAAAACTATGTAAATTATAAAAAAGATTTAACAAACCACTAGCAATGTTACTTTTTTTATAATTTTGACTTTAGCAACTTCGGTAGGAGGGTGAGGAGCAGAATTTTTGTGGATATATATATATATATATAGTCATAGCAATATCATAGATATAATTAAAGAAAAATATTTTGAAATTATTGCATATTTTCCTTGTAAACTGTCACACACGTAAGAAGAAATTAAAGAAAAATGTATTACTTAAGTTGACCACTAACATATTTCAATACTAGGAGTGATTTAAAAAAAAGGCAGTCGCGAAAAAACGAAGGGAAATGTAAGTTGTCTTAAGAGATATATTTTTCCCTTTTGTTATTTTCCTCTCTGCTGATAATTCTATTGCTTTTATTGAATCCATGGTATATTTATTTTATATACATATTATAATTCTTACAGTTAAGTAACGAAATATTCTACATAAAATAAATTTTCGAAAATTATTTGTATTTTCATTATAGAAACTGATACAACATATTTATATCCCTAAGATAAGTACGTATATTGTCTTCAGTGTGACGTACAAACCAAAATTCTACAGAGAAACTCTTCAATCGTTTCGCCTAAATTTACACGTGGTAAGAGAAAGTATCCACTCAGGTGGAAACTTGTTTACGAACGTGATGCTGCAATCTTATTCACGTGGCGGGAGAAAGTGAATAAGGGAAACCGTTCACCATTTGAAAGCCGGCACAAAATTTAGTAATTGATCGATTGAACCTGACGTGGCCTTTTCGTGTAACTAAAACTCTAAAGAACTTATTTGGCAATGAAGAAGAAAATCCTAATAAAAATAGTAGGTCGATTCTGATTTTCAGTTAGTAAAAACTTTTTATTTTTTTTATAATTCCCGAAAAATGAATGATTCATTGAGTAGTAAAAAATGTTAGTAAAAAAAATCTTATTCCGTTATGATTTAATAATGAATGTAAACATGGTCGTTAATATATCTTTCGGCAAGCGATTCCTTCTTTAGTAATTTGCTTTTAAGTTAAACTACAGGATTATGAATTCCCTTCAATTTTTACGCTGGATAGCACATGTAATACATAGTTTTAAATAATACATATACAGTTTTAAATGACATTGTTGAAGCAAATGGCTCCAAGTTACTATAATTTCTTCTTGTATAAATTTTGCGACTACATTATAGAGCCCTCGTCAACTCATAAACCTATATGAACATATCAAAATTGTACATATTGATGACACATCTTCGATCATCAAATAGTATATCATTATCAATCATCAAATAGTATAAACGCAATATTTGCAGACTTAGTTTCATGTTGACCTGGTCGCACTCCTTTCCTTGATAGCTTTAATCCGATCTAACTTTTATTTTCGTTTGCCCTTTTGAACTAACCATGCATCCGCCTTTTTATTCCATTTGGCAACGAGAGTGATTTTATTTTAAATTGTTGGATTAAAACATTGCTCTTGGCAAAACAATTGCAATTACGTTTGATAGATATTCAAGTTGGATTTTAGCATCCCTCTTTCTTCGTAATTGTTCGTTTTTAGTAAAATATTAATGATATTACTTATAATTAAATTAATGATAACAGTTCATTTTTAAAATTATACAAAACCTTTCAACATACAGAAAACGTCCGGATTATCTCCTTTAGAAACGTTACAAATAAAAGCTCATTTCAATATTTCATAAATGCACTTTTTTCTTTGAAAATAATATAACTGGAATAAAGCACAAATTATTGAAATAACTATTAGGGTGCCAAATTTTACCAAACTTCACACTCAAATACATGTCAAGATTTCAACTTGCTCGAGCCCAATTATCTCCTTAGGGAGAAATTTTCATCACTTCACGGCTAAATACTATTATCAACACAATATGCTCGGTTATGTCAGTCGTATGTTGAATTTAATAATAATTTAATAATTAAATATAGTTATATTAATAATAATCGCATTATTTACGTTAGCTTAGTCCAATTGTGTCTGATATGTAATACTCACACAAATGGGTTGATTCATAAATGTTGCTATTTAAAACGGACATAAAAAATATGCTATGTATCTATTATATCACAGGTTTTGAGCTATGTATCTATTATATCACAGGTTTGATCGGTATCTGAACACAAATGTGTCTACGTTTTGGAAGAATTAGTGTAGACCGATATAGTTTTATGTTTGGTTCAATAATAGACAAAAAAATTGTTGGCACAAAGAACAGTACCGAGTAGAGTTAAATAGAGTTAAGACTATCCAATATAAAGGGATGTAAACAGTTAAAGCCTTAAATGTAATTCCATACTCTCCATGAGGATACATTCAAACATTTAAAACGTATACATACTGGTGTATTTTTTACATTATGAAGGACGAAGGATTAATTATAACATATATATTTCTTTTCCTTTTTCTTGGCGTCATTTATGTATTAGAAAACATTAAAATAATAATTTCGTATATAGCAAAAATGTAAAACTTAATGCTTTTAAACAAAGCTCAGTTCGCCTCTTAAGGCAAATGTTTTAAATATTAAAACACGACCAAACAAATTGCAAGAAACAAAAAAGTTAGGCGAAACCGGCGTAGAGGTCCGAACAAAATTGTATACAAAATTAATTATTTGTACAGTCTAATAACCACTGTGGTATATGTAGGTACCTCGTCTGGCTAGCTTGGCCAACCAGGTAATCCAACCAGGAAGCACCGTGAGTTCTGTTTAAAATATTTAAATTAATATAAAAAAACTCATAAGCCTAGAATGAACGAGTATAATATAAAAAAAGAGACATAGAAAAATAAAGAAAATTTCTCGCTCAATTCTCACGTCGAGATATCATCCTAAATCGACTATGTGAAATAACGAGATTTATTTTTGTAAATGACATTTTTACATTTATTATTTAAGATTTCTTTGCCCGCCCGGCTTTGTTTTCGTTCATTTTAGTCGCATTCACTCGAGCGCACGACCGCACCCGTAAAACTGGTTTTTAAGGGCTGATTTAATTAAGTAATTTGTTTAATGAAATCGTATAATGTGATAACATTTTACTTGCTGCATGTCGCAAATAATATTCGAAAAAAAAAATTTATGAAATTCCTTTAAAATTCGCATTAAATTTGTAAGAATTTGTATTAAATTAAGCATTTTTTATATGAACAAAGTAAAAATAAGAGGGATTCAGAATACATAGTTTTTTTGAACTATTTAATTATCTGTAGCAAAATAGAAAAGTGCACAAAAAATGTTTACAATCGTTTAAAAAGTAGAACTGAATATCCATAATCTATCAGTGAAAGTCTTCTGTAGTCTATATAGTATATATATATATATATATATATATATATATATATATATATATATATATATACAAGGTTATTCAATTGTAAGGCTAAAATGAGATTTGAATATTATTTATCAGATTATAAGTAACATTTAAGACATTTTAGCGAGCATTTAAAGTTAAGGACATGAGAATTATAACAAAGAAAATTTGAATCTGAATAAGTTGACCGTGTGTTTAATTGTTATGTTTGGCACGAATTTTCCTGTTACGCCGGTTTGAAAAAATAAAATTTATTACAAAAATAATATAAGATAAATTTGGCACAATTAACGAAATTTAGTTAATTTTCTTATCTTAGAAATAAATTTAATTAATTTTATACCTATATCTATACGTTATGGAATTCATAATATCTAAGCTCCTAGCTTCGAATAAATCTAAGTTTCTTCTGTAAATGCAAATATTTTATATAATTATAAAAAATGGATATACCAATATAATGTACAATATATAGAGCCTTACATAATCATTGTAAAGCATTAATTAATTAATTAATTGGATTTCAAATAAACAAATAAATAAAAATATTTACATTCGGAAAATTTCGAGTAACGCCAGTAAAATTTTACTAAACTTTAAGTAGATTGAGGTAAAGGTGGTTATAATTTTGTGTTAATATTTTTTTTGTTTTTTATAAGTGCGTTGTTAGCATTTTTTCATGGTTGATAACATTTTTTAATTTCCAAAAAGCAAAATACCGATATCATAGGTATCAATAAAGATAAAATCGGTTGACACTGGTGATTTAAAACCAAATCTATGTAAATCTATGTTTAAAAAATAAATATAGGAAATGTGATACTGCTTACGAATTTAAAGTTTAAAAAGAGGGCCCTTAAATTTCATGATAGAGCTATTTCGGCAAAAAAGATAGGCATACTTGTCAATTCGACTAGTTTTTTTTTATTAAAAAAATCCAAAATAAAGTAATTTATGAATTCAATTTTTCACTGTTAAATCTACAAAATAATATCACTGAATATGAGTCCTTATTTACCCTATAAACACAATTCTATTAACTTCTTACTCTTTGATGACTTTGAAATGTGTTAGAAACTTATCACCATTTCTTCTCACTCTCAATATATTACCATTCGATTTCTCGAACAGAAAAAAAACACAAATACAAATTGCGTCAAGTATTGCGATAGTTTATTCTTCTTAATAAATATAATGACTAACCCCCTTTTATGCACATCTATTAAGTAGACCATGTTTTAAGCTCCTGTTATGGTGAATTTTTATTTTTTTTACAGAATTGTGTTAATATCACATATTCATTGATTATTGAAATGACAATTACTTGGTGTCGTTAATACGATTTGATTATGTGTTGATGTTTTATTGTGAAACTAAGATATTTATTTCATAAATAAAAATAAGTAAAAATTGGTTATTTTTTATAAATGATAAACTATTTAAAATAGGCATACATACAAATAAATTACAGACCAAATGTTATATTAATTTTTTGGAATTACTGCAGTAACCTATATACACATAATAAAACTGTCCCTGAGCCGTGTCAGTACATTGAATATTTGTAGGAAAATCTTATTCTAATAGTCATTATTATCAAAACAAAGACCAAATTTACCATTATTAAAATTGTTGTCTTTCTGTTACCTCATCATGCAAAAACCGCTGAACGAATTTTGATAAAATTTGGTATGATAATAACTGACTACCCGGATCAACATGTAGGATACTTTTTATTTTGGGAAAATATCTCGCATCTAAGCAAAAATATAAAAACTGGCTCGTACAAAAATCACTCCAAATCTAAATATTTTTATTAATCTATACATATTTGTGAATATTAAAAATTACAAAACGAGGCAATAAATAATATAAATACCCATAATTTAAAAAAACTAAGTTCAGTTTAAAAAATTAACAATGGATGTCATAACAAGATATTTCAAAATAGGTAACTTTCCTTTATCGCCTCAAGTCGGTTATCATTGAATGGATTTGGATCTATTTTTGAAAAGAAGAGAAACTTCATTGCATGCTATATAATTCACATCATATCCACGGTCTCTAAATATTTTCAGGCTTAAATAAAGTTACAAGATTTGTACTATTATTTTGCTTCTCTACAATAGATGAGGCAAATAGAGATTTAAAATAAATAACACAATATAAATACGACTCTTAATAACACGCTTTAGTTGTTTTGATTAATTCATATATTTTTTACTTCTACTCAACGATATATAATGCTAAATGTTTTCTATTATATAATGAGATATGTTTTCTACGAGGCATAACCTGGTCATGACAGATTTTTTTAAACTCAAACGTATTGATTTACTTATGCCTTCACGTATATTTTCACTTTGGAGTTTACTTCTTAAGAATCGATTTAAGTTAGGTTAGGTTAGGTTAGGTTAGGTTAGGTTAGGATTTTTGAATTTACTCGTCATAAATTTTATGACGAGTAAATTCAAAAGTTCAGAGCGGTAAAAAAGTGTAACAGTTTGTAAGTTTGGATGTAAGAAGTAATCTCCGAAACTACGCATCCAATTTCAAAAATTATTTCAGCAATATTGGGAAAGAACCTTCAGGATGGACGTATGATATATATTCATTGAAACAAAATTCATACATTACAAAAAAGTTAATTTTTTTAGGTTTGGATGTAGAAAGTATTCTCCGAAACGACTTATCCGATGTCAAAAGTTGTTGCAACAATATTTAGAAAGATCCTTCCAGGTGGACATAGGATATATATTATCCAGTTAATTGTTTTTTTCATAAATTATAAAAAAGTTAAATTTTGGAAGTTTGGGTGTAGGAGGTAATCTCCAAAATTATATATTATTCCGTTAAAATAAAATGAATATATTATAAAAAACTTAAAGTTCGTGAGTTTGTATGTTATCTCCGAAACTACTCTTCCCATTTCAAAAATTAATTTACAATTATTTAGAAAGAGCCTTCAGAATGGACACACGTTGCATATTATACCTTTGGTCTTAATAATTACTTTACAATTGCTAAAATTGATACTATTCAAGATGATGTTTATAGTGAAGGAATTCAGCCCTTCTAATAATGTCTTTATGATATATATATGTAATCAATGTAAATAAATACGAACAAAAGTGTATATATGCTTTCACTATCATAAAAGATGCATTTATTTATACCTTTTTCGGTACTATTTTATACATTCTAATTATCGCACTTCAGCGAGTAAACTCCAGTGGCGCGTCGGAGCTGACACGTACAATTTTTTTATTGTATTTTTATATTGATTTTTAATAGATTAATATTTATTCTTAAAATGTCGTAAAATTTTAGGGCCACAACGCGGGCGAAGTCGCGGGCAACTAAGCGTAATACTATCCGTATTACATATTAATTATTATTTCACATCATTTAATGAAAGTATTTCATTTTAAGGATGTTTCCACATATATTGGAAACTTTAAAATACTAACTGAACACTTTATTAAGCACATTAGAAACCATATTCTTTTGACGAATTTTAACGTCTTTAAGTCCTACCAACATGTCGAAGCAAGGTGATGCACAGTTAGTTTGATGTAAATATGTTCAATTCTTCCTTAACCACACCTTTAATTGTCGGTGTTGCAAAAATAATTGCCCAGAATTATATTATGTCACATTTAAGTGATAACGATAAATATTTAATTTCTGAAATATATGGAATTGTAATAGGGATAAAATTCTACCAATAAAGTCGACATTACGGCACCAACTATTGCACTTCCCGCTATATGTGATATTTACATTGTCAATTTTCCCCCCATTGAAAACTAGATTTTTCATTACATTGCCTAAAATAATTGCCAATATTTAATTTAAATACGCCTTCATTTTACCATTTCATCAAATTTGTTTGAAGAGCTATGTATAAAACTTAATTTACTACTTTTATTCTTCTTGATTTCAGTAAAGCAATCTTCCTGATTTCAGTAAGAAATAAATTATTATGTTGTAAAGTTCTTACAGCAATTTTAAGTGTATTTACATCGCCACAAAGCATTGAAAACTGGCCCCGAGCAATTCCTTTCCCTGTTTCCATTAAAACTTTGATAAAAAATTCCCTTTATAAATCTTAGAATTTATCCTAACAGGTTTCACTGCAGCTTTGTTCACGTGTGTTATAAATTTTCTGGTAAAATTATTCTACGTCAATGATGTTTTTATTACAAAGATAAATATATCCGACTAAAATTATGGCAAAATTTAGAAACTTCTTACCTAAATCTAATTGATTACTGAGGAGAAGCTCTTTTCTATGGTAAAAATCCTACCCCGTGGTAGAAATCACATCCTACAATACTGAAAAAGAAAATAATACCACATTCTATTCATTAAAATATTATACTCGATAACAATGCCATATTTAAAAATTATGTTAATTTAACCTGACCTAATCCAACCTAACCCAAACCAGCATAATCCATCCTAACCCAAAATAACATATCTCAGCCTAATTTAACATAATCTTACTCAATTTAATGTACATGACTTTATCTTATCCAACCTAATCTTACCTAACCGTATTACACTGGAGGAAATATAGAAAATAAAATCAGTCTCTTCCAAGCACTCGAGCTGAATCTCGATAATTTCTATTCATCTATTTCAAGTTTAGCTTTTCGGTTTTAATTTAAACCGTTGGTTTTACTACCTATATGCTGATAATTTAATTTCAAATTCCATGAATAACTTTCCTTCCGTTCCTTGATCAAAATTTCATAAATTTAACATTTTCCATAAAAAGTACAACACGTATCTCAAGAATTATCTCAATAAAATTTTTATCCGAATAGCTTAGTAGTTTCAACATGATGTTCAAAAGAAGAAATAAATAAGGAAAATACAAAAGGAAAACATATTTTAGGAAAGGAACAAAGCAGTCATCTAGCTCTGAAAGAACTTGGTTGCTTTTATCCCACAATTTTTTGATGTAATTTTTTAAAAATAAAACCTGAAACTTATTATAATAATGATTTAGGTGAATAGCTTTTTTTTGCTGGAGTAAAGGAATTATGATTATGGATCCATTAAAATCTCAATTATCAGCCCGAAATAAATGTCAGTTGTCGATTCTTCCACAGCATTAACTGTAAAAAGTTCCTGAGGGTGCATTTCTTTTAAAATTTAAGTCCAAATCGGTCAAACTCTTTTAATACTTTACGTGGCTATAAAGATGTGTGCTATCTAAAGTATAACCTACGGTTAGAAAAACTTCAAAATTTATGACGCAATTGCATATTTTACTTCAAAATTATGACCAAATTTCTGAGTTATTATTACAGCACAAATATATATATATATATATATATATATATATATATATATATATATATATGTATATATAAGTCTCATTAATCATGTGTAATCCCGCTAAATGTTATTACTTTTAAGAAGCAATATAGCTTCTAAAATATGTACAGTTTAAACTTTATATTAAATAACAATTACATGAAAATTAACAGAAGTTTGGCAATATCTAATATCAATGTAAACTGTCAAGTGTTAAAATATAAGAGAAAAGTAGAAAACAAAGCGTACATTTCGTTCTTAATTAATTTAGCATAATTCTCTTAATTATACAAAGGAAATAACTAGTAAATTAACGAAACAATGCACTTAATTCAATAAATTTCTCCTTCCTTTTATGATTAATTCGTTTACTAAGTACCTGCGCTGTTGTATGGTGTTTTTAAAAATTACTGACATTCACTGAAAATTACTTTTTGCACACGTACACAATAATAAAAATTCAAATTATTTTGATTTAGAATGTACTATACTTACCTTCATTTTACCATGGATTCCGTAACCGCACAGTGTATATGTTAAGAACCTCCCCAATATTATAATTGCGTTTGGTATACACTAAAATAATCGATTACACTAAAAAAACGACAATGTTCTAATTCTTGATTCGCAGAAATCATCACATTTTACAAAAAAAAACACAAATCCACATTTAAAAAACAATAATTATGTCTTCGTAAAGATTGAAATCTCAGTTCACGTTCTGGGCTTAAATGACATATGTGAAAGTTGCCATATTAAATAATAAGTAATCCATGAATATTTGGAATCGTGATTAAAATTAAAATAATATGATTATTAATCATATTATTTTAATTTTAATAAAAAAATTGATAATAATAATTTATCAAAATGACAAATGAAAAAATATGGCATTTATAGTTATTCCGATAAGTTTATTTTAAAAATCGATGATTATATTGTTTTATAATATTAAATATTTGGGTGAATTACGGATGGATGTTAAAGATTCTCAAATGGCAATAATTTTTATTTACAAATGATAACCAGTTTGACCTTCAAACTGAATTCTTTTATTCTTTCCTTCTTCAAACTTTTTGCAATACAAATGACAGGGATAGTCAAATTCAGAATCGATCGCAAATTTTACATTTTAGAAAAAATGGTATCATTTTTAAAAAAAATACGTGTATTTGAATCTATCCATGTCACGCTATTACGGAGTGAAGCCGCGAAACTTAATTTATTTACATCACTATTTCGTCCATGTAAATATTGATTTTTGACCGAATTTCTCACTGCTAGGAATTACACATTCTCTAATTCGCTACCACACACTTCACTCCTTACAATCCTATAAAATGACAAACAAAAAGTGTCGATTGCACGTAATAAACTTACCCCATATTTTAATACAAAAATATAACCTGGTGGCAGCGGTATTTGAACTAAATTTATTTTAAAACATAGTTTTAAAATACATTTAGTTCAAATATAAAAATTAAAAAATGGAAATTAAAAATTCCCAGCCGTTCGTCAAACGGTACTGGACTGGTATTATGGTTGGCTGTAAGAAATTGCTCTTGTAGTAATAAGTCCGCCATATACATCAATTAGATACATTAAAGTAGATAAATAAATAAATTAGTAGTTGTAAGATAAATAAATAAATTAGTAGTAATAGTTGTAAAGTCGTGTCGTCGAGTTGTGGAAATTTTGCCCATAATATATCATCCGAGCACATGCAGGAAAATTGTCATTTGTCATTACCAAAATTGTACATTTTATTGGCCTTTCATTTAAACAAAGAGAAAAACTAAACTAGAGTTACACGAAAAAGTAAAAAGTAATTTGGGTTAAAATTTATATTAGAGTCAACAGAAAAGTTTAATTGATTAAATTTATGAAATAAATGAAAAATATGTAGATTTAAAAATAAGGAAATACCAATTATTAGAGTTTCCGCATGATGTTGTTTGTTTAATATTAGGCAAGATACATATTAATTTACACTAGTGGTCGAAGTCACCCAATGGTCGAAATTCGACCATAATTTATTAATTTTTTTTTTGCTGAAAGTTATTGAGGTTATTATGTTAAAAATTATACGTCTATAATTATTGCATATATTTTTTTTTATTCTATTATGTAAGTTGAGAGCGTGTACAAATACATCACTAGCGTGTGTTCTTTGCCTTGATTGCAGGGGCAATACCGTTAAAATTAAAAATTGTTAGTAGCAGTTAAAAAAACCATATAAAATTTAACTACGGCAAATCTCACACTCTTCCGCGCGCACAATATGCTTGAAAAGGGGTACAAAGTTTCCCACGTATTAAAATATCGAAATGATTTATATAAATTTGAACTTTCTGCACTCCTTCTCCTTATAAACTTTAACAATGCGAAATCTCACACTCCTCCTTGCGCGCAATATTCTTAAAAAGGGATATAAAATTTTCTCTGCTCGTATTAATATATAAATATGAATTTAATTGTGAAAAGTTTATTACCCAACAATCAAGATTACCCATACATTAAATATTAGAATAGATATTACGGCAGATCTTTCTCATATATTGCTAACACAATCATGTTAATCAAGCCAGTCGACTTAGTAGATTCGAACAAGTCAGTCGCAATGGTAATCTCAATTGAGCTAATTGAGCCACTGGAGTTAATAGACTCAGTGAAGTTAACAGAGTTAGGAGAATGTGTATAGTCGGTCGAGTCTATAGACTCAGACAAATCAATACAGTTGGTAAGCCCAGTGAAACCTGTTGAGTCAGTAGGCTCAATAAATTTAAAATAGTTGCGAAGCTCATTTGTGCCTATGGAGTCAGCGGGCTAAATCAGGCCAGTATAATTGGTAAGGTCAGTTATGCACACACAATGCTAATATCTTCATTATTCCTGTTTTTCCGTTGACTTACGTTGCAAAACTGGTCTCCATAATTTTTTTAACGGGATAATATACAAGTTATGTCCATCCTGAAGATCTGTTCTGAATGTCTTTGAAATCAGATGAGTGATTTCGGAAATTACCTCCTACGTCCAAAGTTACAAAATTAAAATTTTTATAATACAAAAAAAAAATTAACAGAATAATATAAAAACTATGTCCATCCTGAAGGTGCTTTCTAAATATTGGTGAAAGAATTTTTGAAATTGGATGAAAGTTTTCGAAGATTGCCTCCTACATCCAAACTTGCAATATTTAACTTTTTTATAATATATGAAAAAAAATTTTAACTTGATAATAAAAACAACCTATAAACCACCTATGTCCATCCTCAAAAGTTTTTTCTAAATATTAGCGAAAAAAAATTTTTAATTCGATGAATACTTTCGGAGATTACCTCCTACAACCAAACCTAAAAAAATTAACTTACCTCCTACATTAAAATTTACAAAATTGAACTTTTGAATTTGATTGAACGGGATAATATACTACCCATGTCCATCCTGAAGGTCCTTTCTTAATATTGATGAAAATATGTTTGAAATCGGATAAGTAGTTTCGGAAATTGCCCCCTACATCCAAACTTACAAAATTCCACTTTTTATAATACATGATTTTTTTTACCGGGATAGAATATAACCTTTGTCTATCCTGAAGGTCTTTCTAAATGTTGATGAAATAATTTTAATAATTATTTAATAATTTTAATAATAATAATTAAGTAGTTAATTTATTGTTAATTTTTGTTAATTTTAATACTTTTAATTATTAAGTAGTTTCGGAAGTTACCTCCTGTATCCAAAAATACGAACTGAATAAAGTGTAACACTTTTTTTCAAGCTCTGAACTTCTGATTTTACTCCTCATAAAACGTCATACCGGGCGCTATATTTGAAAATCGATTCTTAAGGAGTAAACTCGGAAGAGTAATCCACCATCTTAGACCATTTGACCTATAAAATTTGTGATGACGTCATACAGTCTATGTTCTTTGGGTTTTAAGTGATCTCTTTGGCTAATTTCATTATAATTTGTTTACTATTTTAGCCGGGAAATAAACAGACAGACAAAATGCTGACACCATTGTTATGTTACATGCTTTATCCTGTTACTCGAAAGAATTCTATTTTAGTTTAAATTTAATTACTTTAGACTTTTCTAACCGACAATTTGTCTCACAACTTCATATAAATATTTAATATGTTTAATGATTACATTCATTTTCATATTTAGTGTATTCAAAGCTTCACAGCACAATTTTAGTCCATTAGCGGGTAAACTTTTCATTTTTTATTCCGATTCGTATTCCGAATGTCCTTTATGACATAATTTTTATGTATATGATTTATACAAAAAATGTATCGTTTTATTAAATTTTATAGAAGGTGTAATATAAATTAATTAAAACTTTGTGAAAAATTTTATGCGACAGTTTCCTCTAAATTATAGAAATCCTTTCTATTATTCTGTCATTGACTCGCGTATAATATTTATTATGGTGTATGTATTATATGGTTTTTCAGTACAGAAAAAAAATAAAATTTATTTTCTACCCGGAACTGAAGAAAAAAAAATTATTAAGTAAATCTTTCCACATAAGCATTATGTGGAAATATTTGTGTAAATAGTACCATTTTTTCACCTTATTAGTATTAAAGTTTATATTGATTAGCGTTTGCAGAATTCTAATAAAATTTTAAGTTATTGAATAGATATAAATAATATATATAAAAAGAGAAATCATAATAAGCAAGGAACCTATCGATGCGGAATAAATAGTGACAACGAAGGGAGCAAAATTACCAATAGACATTTTGTAAAAGGCCTGTTTTTTAAATATAATAGTAAAGCATACAATTTACACGCAATGTGATTAATGTCAGACGTAACTATGTGATAAAATTAAACAGGCTTTTAACTGCAATTTTCACTTATTATTTATGAGAATCGATACAGCTCCCACTTGATTTCAGAGTTTTTTTTCACCATATATTGCAGAACTTATCTGCGTCTTTTTTTTACATTCAGGTGCATATGTCTCATTTTTCATGAACAATTAACAACAAACAAAAATACTATCTTATTTTAACAAGATAGATGAGTTCCGGGCTAGGCTTGCATTTTTAAATAATTTTAAAATTATAGATGGAAATGATTCTCAAATTCTCCTTTCTAATATAACGCTTAAATTATATAGTTAAAAATTTAACATTTCTCATTACCACAAATATTGAGAAGACTTTAAAAGGTGGAAAGTAAATGGAGTTTTTATCCTTTCTTAGAGTCCCTAATTGCCTAGTATGTGTTTTGAAATCTTGCCCAGAAATAAAAACAATATTTACTGTACAAGTAACTAAAACGATATTCTAATACATTAATAATTGAAACAAACTTAAAATATATACGAGAATGAATTAAATGTAATCTGTTTCCAAAACACGGCAGCGTTTTCACGGTACGCCGATGGTTTCTCATTCGGTACCATATTAACATTAAATAAAATGGGCTCATGTACGTTAAATAATGTAAGTAATGCTTTTATTGTCGTAAATAAAGTCAATAACGGTAAAAATGGTTATTTAGTCATAGTATTTATGCATTACGGTAGGATTATTAATATGTTTCGTTAACGAGGCTGCGCAACTTGTTTATGTTGACTTTCTTCAATACTTTCGAGAATGGTATATCATACAGATGTATTTTTAGCGGTACTGATAGGATTTTTCTGAATCCTACTACTTTTAAAACGATAATAAGTTAAAATACAACACCAAATGTTTACCTACTAATTTCTACAAATATACAAATTTCAATATAGTTAATGTAAAAAGAAATAAGTGCTTTAGATATATTCCGCAAGCCACATATTTATATATGTAATATATTTTTGTAGACCACCATGCCGATGACGATTTCAATACTAATTTACTCTTTAATACACTTCTGTACGTTCCACTACGTTGATGTTCGGATGCCATGTTCCGATAATATATTCATTCCATGATACCATCCTAAACGTATGTATTATAGACGTTATTTAAAAGTATTGTCTTGTTTATGACCTGTTTTTATTTTTTCTTGGGTATTTCATGTTTCTAAGAACGAGATCTTTTGAAAATATAATCAAAAAGGAACTTTTTTATATAACAAAAGAAAATTCAAGGGTAATTCAAATTAAAATATATATTCCAATTTTTCGCTGAAAAAATTGCTCACTATGCATTATTATGAAACAATTTCTTAATTTTGTTATTTACTTCTAAACTCATAATATTTATTTTATTATCTCAGTATGTGTAGGGAATTATATATAATAGACATTTAGGATTTCATATTTCTTATCTTCGAATGCTTGGGAAAAAATCTCGCTTTATTTTGTTTTAGCACATTTCATGAATTTTATTGTAATGTGCTTCAAAAAGCTTTAATGGACATTAAAACAAAAAGTCAAGATAGTTTTTATTTCAATTATTCAGTAAAATCACGACGTCATCGGTTACGTTTCAATATGTATCATAATATGCTAACAATCGTGTATATAAAAGGTACTATACTCCAAAAATACCAAGAAATTCGATATGATTGTATGAGTATTGTAATATATGCGCCATACATGGTTCTTTTTAGACATTTGGCGGCTTGTCAAACATCTTTGCTGGCCAGAATGGTTTTATAAAATGAAGTATCTCAACATGCAGATTGTTCATAAAATTTATTTCCTTGTATGTTTCGCTAATTTAAAGGTAATCATTTTTAACATTTTATTTGCCCCCTCTTTGTTTTATATATTAAACTTATAATAATTTATTAAACTTATAAATATTTTCCGCTAAATTATTATTCTTTTTTTTAATCATCCTCAAAGGATTAATGAAATAATGAGTCTGCAGCTTATTTATTTTATTAACTTTTTTAATGTAATGAATTATTGAGACACAGCGAGAAAAAAATACCGATCGAGAACATCGGTCACTTTGTTTTATTTTTCCGAAATTTTGAGGCAAAATCGAGGAGTTTAAAAAAATTATTTTGCACAAATGTTCTATCAAAATCAAATATTTCAACTGTTCCCAAATTACATTTATAATTTAAATACTAGGATATATTTATGTAAACAATTAAAGGATCCTTTAATTTATGTATTTCCAACTGTTTTTGCTTTTAATATGGTACAACAAATTGTCTCACTCGTCTCACTTAAAAACTTAAAACCGTCTCACTTAAAAAGTTGTGGTTTTTCAAAAAAGATTAAAATAGGAAATTTTTTTACGATTGCTATAGGACCGACTTTATTCCAAACTCATTAATATTGATTCATTATCGACCAATACCTAATTAAAACCTACACCGTCAATTCGTTTATAATTGACCCAAAAATATTAACCAAAACTAAACTTTTGATTAATTCCGTGAGACCATCGCAGCCATCCTTTTAATTTTCACGGTTTTCCCCTCCATTGCTCCTCGTTACATGATTGAGGTTATCGAATCATTTTCGGTTGCTTGCAAGATTCTATTTGTACTATGAATACTATCAAGTAAACATATATATGAAAGGTGATTGACCGCCCCAAATCCTTTATAATAAATCACCGATCAAACCCCACGCCACGATTTCCAATTCCTCGTATGTTTACGTTGATGTGTTTCATTGTGTTGTTTAAATTTGGTAGAGTCAAATAAATGCGTTAAATTATTTACCGAAAGGGGGTAATTTTCTTAAAAGAGGGGCGATAGAATGTATGGTCGTGCCAGCATAATTTGTATTTATACTTGTTTAACGAACCTATGATTTATATTTAATTGTAATTAATTTTCTTTTAACAGAGTATAGAGCAACAAACCTAGTCCATTTTGTGAAATATTTAAAAGTTACGATATGTCGTTTCATAGAGTTCGTTATCAAATTTTCAGCCACGAATTCGAAATTTCCCCCAAAAAAGTTGTCAAAATTTTCCTTGGACTTATTTATTATAAATAAACGTAACAACTTGGTTAAGAGTAACCTTAAATAAATTAGGTAAAAGAAAAAAAAATAAGAACCGTGTTACAATGTGAAGACGCCTTAAATATTATATCTCAACAGATGAATTAGTTAGCGGTGTTCAACGATACGGTACAAAAATTCAAAAATTTCGTTCAGAAGTTTCAAGAACGAAAGAACGAGGACTATGATTGTAAAAAGGACCTTCATTCCGCGCGCCCTATTGAATTAAATGTATTTATACCGGTTATGATACACAATCTAATAACATTCCCGACAGACTCCTATCAAATGGCTTAGAAGCTCTGTCGCAGTCAATGCATAATAGATAGGCTATTTACCTAAATATAAAACATTTTAAATACGGTACTTGGGTACTGTCATGGATAAGTCGGGGTTAGAAAATTCTTAACCAATCGATGACTGCATCTAATCAAAATACATAGAAATGGACGTAAGAAAAAAACGCGTAATATCGACCTCTTTTTAAAAATATTTTTTTATTACTTTTATTTTTAGCACAACTTTCTGCCAACAAAGCTTGTTACGATTCATTTTGAAGTTTTTTGTTAAATATGAAAGAAAACTTAATTTTCAATTTATATTCCCGAAACTAATTAGGAACCAGGACCCAGTTAAAAGAAATATATTTACCACTAACAATTTCGTAAACAAAATTGATACCAACAATCTAGTAAATCTTTATCAGAGTATTGAATATAAACCCAGCCAAACGACAGCCATTAATTCAAATACACTTTTATTTTCTGTAATTCAATTATTAAAACAAAAAATTATAACACAAAAGACACTCAGAATGATCATTTTTATTGTCAAATAATAATATTTGGTTAAAAAGAGTTAATGCAAATAAAATTTAAATGAGATTAATGCTCTGTAACGTAACAAATCGTGGTCAAATGAATGACTAAATGACAGAACAAATTGAAAATTGTAAAATTAAATTGATTGCATGGTAATTTTTGAATTTATGGTTTTTTTATGTTACAAGAGAATAATTATAATTTTAATTCAGTATCTCTTCGTTCGATTAACTTCCAATCTTCCAAAATCGTGTAACTTCGAAAACTATAACTTGGTATGCTTGTAAATTTAAATGATACGCAACCGTTCTGGAAAAAAATTATAATGTCTTATTATAAATGTAATTACGGAAATTACCCCTTTTCGAAAAAACGTCTCCAATTTTTATTGAAAAAAGGAAAAATATAAAAAATAGTTCAGTGTAAATTTTTAAAATTATACAAAATAACTTTTCGACATCGTATTTCCTAAAAAAATAGTTATTTGGATTGAGTTTTCAATTGAAGTGTTGACGATAGCAAGAAATATTGATTAATATAATTTTTTCTTGTTATAAGACATGTAAATGTATCACTAGCTTCTTTTCTTATTCTAATTTTTTCATTGCCAACTATTAGATTTAAAGTTATCACATGTATTACAAGTCACTGGGAGGAGCTTCATCATGTGTCCATAAACGTTTGCTCGCGGAAATCGAATTTCAATGAAGCTGAGATCTGTAATTATATTATTTTAGTACGGAATATTCATTGCATGAGATGTATGGAGCCTTCACACTAACCACATGACTTAAAACCAAAACCTTTAGTAAAAAAAAATTTTTGATTTATGTCCCATCATGGCCATGCGTACTTTTATACACAAACCTAAAAACCTTAAAATCGTTATTTCTTTCAGATTATTAAGTAATATCATCAACAGAGTTGTTACAGAATATTAAATTGATATAGCCTTCAAATAAAAGTCATCAGTTGACTTTTATTTGAAGGCTATATCGGCGTTGAAGAAATGATATTGAACATAAAATATTGCCAAATGACAATTGTATGAAAGTACCGAGATGGAGCTTTTTGACTCGGGGTTTTTTGTTTACGCGTTTGATGATATTTATATATTTATTACACCCTTCATGTTTCAAATGTTTTGATTAAATTAAGATTTGTTAATTTTTTTTAAGTTATCGAACGATCGATTCCCCTTAAGGTATACCTATTGGAAATAATCAATTATACATATAATGTACTTAAAAGTACGCGTGAGACGCAACTAAATAATACATATTTGCACTAGACTTGATTGTACATGCTTTGCAATGTTCGTACTTGTTTATACTTTCCAACGTTCGTTTTTTACACCATTAAATTCCTAATTTGTTTAAGCCTGTGTGATATTAATGATACGATTTCAAGTATGTAAACCTAAAAAAATATTCACTTTATTCGAATATTTTTAACATTTTTCCTGCTATGTTTGTTTGATAACGATCATTGATAATATATTTTAGATTTTATGAAAATGCGGCTTGTTCCACCTCCTTTGATGAACTCTACTGCCATAATGATGAATTTCACTTTTCAATATGAAAAAATAACGAAATTATGATATGGCAATAAAGTAAAAAATGAACAGAGAAATCGAATCACTGCCAAATGAAGATCCAAGTAAGTTTTTTAATACAGATTATCGATCTATTTTATTAATAAAACTTGATACTTAATGCCTTCATTTCTCAAAATGGTACGGAGTATCATCTCTTGACGTCCATTTTTCTGTTTTATTAATACACACGTTCAAAAGTATTATTTCAGGAGATAAGCCTGCAAAGCCATAACTATAATACATGGCAATGATATGACATCAAATCACTGCGTTACACGATTTTGGTACCCGTTAAACTGATAGCTGGAATGAATAGGTAATGAGTCACAGATAAAATGTTCCAAATATATGTGGTATCCATCACGTCTAGTTTTCGAGGTACATGTCAATCATTATTTTAACTACCCTCACTTCAGGCGTATAAGAAACAGTTGAGGTTTTCGATGTGTTATACTTTTTTATTGTTTTGTTTTATTCATAAATCGTTTCTATTCGAAAACCTCGATATCTCTAAACATATTTATTTAAAAATCCAACATGAATACTGAACTAAGTGGCCGTCGCAACGCAAAAATGAAGCAAATAAGTTTTGTTACGTTTGTGGACAGTACGTTGTGAAATCACAAACAAAAAATGTTTCCGAAAAAGTGAGAAGTGCATATTTACTTTATTTTGGACGTGCTATTAATCAAGATAAACCATGGATACCACAGTTTTTTTGTGTTTCGTGCTATGCTACTCTCATATCTTGGTTAAATGGAAACAAGACGTCAATGCCATTTGCCGTACCAGCTTTATAACGTGAACCTAGTAATAATTTTAATGATTACTACTTTTGTGTGACTGACATACGTGGCTTTTCAAAGAAAATCAAGCACAACATTCAGTATCCTGACATTCCTTCAATGTCGAAACCAGTACCTCACAGAGAAGAAATGCCTCCTCCATTACCTCGTACCAAAAATGAAATTGAGATTTCGGAAGCGCCAGCTTTGCCAAATGTTGTAGAATATAATGACGACAGCAGCGAAGATCCTGACTTTTTTACCTTCTACAAGTTCTCTGGGCCGTCAACATCTGATAAATCAAAATGAATTGAATGATTTGATATGAGACTTAGATTTATCAACTCGGCAAGCGGAATTACTAGGATCTAGGTTAAAAGAGTGGAATTTATTGGCTCCTAACACAAAAGTATATGTGCAACGGAAACATAATAAAGAAATGGCTTCATTTTATTCAAATTTTGAAAACATATGTTACTGTAACGATATAGAAACATTAATGAGTGAGTTGAACATTCCTTATGTAACACAAGACTGGCGTTTATTCATTGATGGTTGAAAAACAAGTCTGAAGGCGGTATTGGTGCACAATGGTAACAAGTATGCGTCAGTACCAATAGCATATTCAACTGTTTTAAAAGAAACATATGAAAATATTAAATCAATACTAGATTTGATAAAATGCAAAGATTTTAGGTGGAAAGTATGCGCTGATCTCAAAGTTGTAACTATTTTACTCGGACTACAGGGCGGATTTACTAAATACTGTTTGTTGTTTTCTTTGTTTGTGGGACAGCCGAGCCACTGAAAAGCACTATGCTACAAAAGTATGGCCTGAAAGGTCAGAGTTTGTTTGCGGAAAAGCTAATGTGAAACATGTACCATTAGTAGACCCTAAAAATATAATTATATCACCACTCCACATTAAACTTGGTCTGATGAAAAATTTTGTCAAGGCTATGAACAAGGAGGGAGATGGATTTTTATATTGGAAGACGGTATTTTCAAAGTTAAGTGACGCAAAACTCAAAGAAGGGATATTCGTGGGACCACAAATACGCACATTGATGAAAGATCCGAATTTTGACAAAAAGCTTACTGACAAGGAACTCGATGCCTGGTTATCACTGAAAGCAGTTGTAAAAGAGTTTTTAGGGAACCATAGAGCCGAAAATGCGGAACAGCTAATTAACAACATGTTAAAAGCATACGAAAAGTAGGGTTGTAGAATGTCGTTAAAAATTCGCTTTCTTCATTCCCACTTTTTTTCCATCTAATCTTGGTGCTGTTAGTGATGAGCAGGGCGAGATGTTCCACCAAGGTATAAAGAAGCTTGAAGAACGATTTCAAGGCGGTTGGTACACAACTATGCTAGGCGATTACTGTTGGCGTCTAAAACGAGAAGATCCTTCAAAACACAAAAGACAAAGTTAAAATTAAGGTATTCTGGGTTTAAATTGTATGCATTGATTTTTCTTGTATTTTTTATACCAAAATGATAAAAAACAAACTCGATTAATGAAAAAAAATCAGGTACATTTTATTAAATTTCTTTATATTATGTTTGAATCTTTAAATTTTTAGCATAATTTGTCATATCCTCACGGAAAAAAATGAGACGTCATGGAAAGAAAATATGTATGTATTCTTACTAAACGATGGGAATAAATAGGAAAACATGACATTTCAAAGCGGGTACTTAATTTTTTTTTTCATTTGTAACGCAGTGTAATTAATCAAATAATAATTATCACAACAAAGTATTATTGAGTTTTCTTTAATAAGGTGTTTTCTTTAGTAAGGTATACATTCGGGAAATATCATGTAGTACAAATACGGAAATTTATGTAATTTCTTCCCTTTTGCAATGACTACAAGAGTACTTGAATCAGGTTTTAAGCATAAAATGTCAAATGCGAGAAATATCAACTATTGGATATTATTCAATAACTGGTTTCATTTGAGGGCATAATCCACATTCAACTGTTAATTTAGGAACTCAAAAGCAATGTTTTAAGTTCATTTCTAACTTTAAGCAAAATATATCTCCATCAAGCAGTGATATTTAATGTCCACATATCTTATTTATAAGACTCCATACATTGCACGCTTTTAATATTACTCAGCTTTACCTTGTTATTTTAGTCGTTCACATTATTTGTTCAACTTATTAGTAAATACTTGAAAGGAAATGCTTATATTTATTTCGATGTAAAGTATTACATTTTATTTCCGTATTTAATCATTTTCCTACTAATATCCAAAGTATTACATTATTATTAATCATTAAAATTGATAGATTAACCTAAATGTGTTAACTAATTTCATCTGTCCAACTGATGAGATACCAGAGACCAGTCCGTCCGTTTTAAAATTTAAAGTCCAATTAAAATCAGCCACTCATTAAATGTTTAGTTTATAACATGTAATTTCCAGGAATATCAGTAGTAACGTTAACATCTAATATTAGCAAGAGGCAATATATTAGACAACACGAGTTTTCATCACATAAAACCTAATTTGTTTAATTGTTACTATAGATTTATTTAATGTAAAACCAAGCTATGTATTGAATATTCTTACTTTCCGCTATGAATATGTTACCGCTATAAAATTATCATCCACCAGTTTAAACCTGCTGAAAATATTGATTAAATTTGATGTGGGCAATGTTTTTAGACCTGTCTGGGCCATATTTTTCAAAAGAAAACTCCTCTAAACATAATGGAAAAAACTATCATGATTAATTAGAAATTATTCAATGGACTTAACGACAAATCATTGGTGTTAGGGTCTCAAAATAATGTCTGTATTTCCGCAAATTTAATGTCGTACGTGTTTTTTAAAATATGTCAAAGTAACCTTCTATGTAATTATGTATTATAAAGACCTAGCCTGTAATTACATGTTATGATAATTTGATAAATACTCACTTAAAAAATCTGGAATACCCCATAACGTAAAAAGAAACTTTGCATTTTCGCTAATAGCAGGTTCATAAACTAACACAGGTTCTTAAGAGCAGATCTCTGTCAACAAAATAATTCAATAAAAATGAGATGCTGGTAGAAAAATAAAATAACTATGAAATAGTTGGTTAACATTTTCCTTTATATGGTGGGGACTCTGGTCAACGTTTTACAAAATTATCTTTAATAATGAGTTTATAGGTAGAACGAATCTCATAAACCACATTTCCAAACTTCAAGTAAAGTTTCTCGTACAAAAACCTGACAGGGTAAATATCCCTGAGAAATTAATTATCGTCGAGTGTTGGCAAAAACTCAAACTAAAATTTCGATGTGTTTAATATTATAGTATAGTATCCACTTGAACCCACTATCG
Source organism: Druceiella hillmani (assembly GCA_039881145.1). Classification (NCBI taxonomy): domain Eukaryota; kingdom Metazoa; phylum Arthropoda; class Insecta; order Lepidoptera; family Hepialidae; genus Druceiella; species Druceiella hillmani. The sequence continues at coordinate 45,193,415 of JAYKKI010000012.1, read as the reverse complement.
TATCTTCCGGGGATTAGATTAACTTCCGACTTTTAATGGGAATGGCTATCTACACCAACACTGATCTAATTTCTATCCATAATAGAGGGTAAGCAAAAGAAATGGAACAATGTATACTTCTATTCTCATCACGTCACATCTCTCATTACTAACACCTTGCATATAAACAAAGAAAAAATTACTCCAGAAAAGCAATACATTTAACCAAACGAACGATAAGCACTAAAACTTGTAAACGCAGGTAACCCAGATGCAATTACGTTTTCTAATAAAATAAACTAAGGTTGTGAAACGTCAAAACACAGTTCTAAAAATTTCATTCTACAATTTGTGTCTGATTTCTTATAGAAACGGTATGATTAATGTGTTTGGTACGGGTGTTGAGTGCGTGTGGTCATGTATAATTCTATACTAAGATAAAATGGTACGTGAGTGTAAAGCAAGTGACTTCAAAATATAATAATACTAAATTTGATCACTTGAAATTAGTCAAACTAAAATATGTTATTATAGTTATATTTAATAATTACGCATCACAGATTTTAACTTGTCAATCATTAACCGGCTTTGAGTATAGTAATACTGGGGTAATAATGTTATTTCAACCAAACTTTGAAATAATGATGTAACTATCCTTAAACGATTATTCTGAAGTTAAAAGAAATCTAAGTGTCCTTATATAAGTTACCTTTAAAATTACGGGCAATGTTCGGAAATATGACTAAGTTTCAATTTTATTCAGACTACCCTATAAATTATCATTACGCATACATTGGTAATGAATGTAAGCCTGTGTCCTGCCGTGTCAACGTGTGAGGTTTGAACAAAATAATATTGCAATCTGCTATGTAAGTGAATATCAATCGGACCTTTTCACAACAAGTCAAGAAAAAAACATAATATTAAAATTATAATGCTGCCAACTGCATGCTTTTTAGTCGTTCATATGAAAATCATAGCTCATGTAATAATATGTTACCGAATTGTATACAAAGTGAAACATACACGTAAGAATTTCTCGACTTTAAAACTGTTTACGAATAAAGTAATGGTTAATACTTTCTTATATGTAACTATAATCAAACCATATAAATACTAACTAGAACTAAGGGTAACTAATGAAAAAGACTTAAATCAATCAAATTTTTTTCATGTAAAACATTTTTAGCGTTGCTTATTTGAATATTATCTGAAAAGAAAATGTTTCATTATTTCGAATTCGACACTATGCAATCAACCTTAATGAACTGGTTAGCAGCAAATACGATAATTGTTCCATCGCAGCGTCTGCTTTAAAGGAATAATTTTGTAATTTTGACAAGAGCGACGTAAGCGAATTCATTCGTCTCCTTTATAAAGTAAAAAAATATCGACATCCTACTCGCCGTATTATGAAACTTATATAAAGAAGGTTCTTAACCTAATTATTTGATATTTCGATAATTTTTTTTATATTCCATTACCACGATGTAATCTAACCAATATCATATCTATTCAAATATAATAGGTATAACTAAGATTATTATTATAAACGTACATAATATAAATTAGAAAAAAATTTGTGAAAATTTTGTATAAGTTTAGAACGAGAAAATAAAAGACAAAGCCAAAAAATTAAATATTTAAAAACAAATCGAAATCCAAAAGCAATAAGGTCTATGTACCATTGATGATCTTACCAAAATTCAAACGACCAATTCATATGAATTAATCATACGTGCCATATAAACACCTTTAAATTCTAATTTAATTTATTTTTAAAAGTGATACCTGTGAGCAAACAAAAATGTTATTAACAAGTACCAATAAATATATTGTGATTTAGCTTCACACGCATTCCATATTGGAATGTTTTACACCATCTTAAAAAAACTATTTGTAGAAGCATTGGCTTTTAAATTTCTTGTGGGCGAGAATTGATTTTAATATCTACTACAATCAATTTCTTTCAGAAAATATAAATTATTTGACAAAATTCCTAAGGGTATTAACGAAAAATCTCTCAAAGTTTAGTTTGTGCGGCCGAAATGTGAGGTTAGGGTGGTATTTGAAATTTTCATTTTCTTTCATATAACATATCTTATTCCTACCATTTTCTTTCATAAAGTGGAAATTGTTTTGCAAAATCACTAAGGGTATTAATAAAAAAATCTCTTAAAGTTTAATTTCTGCGACGGAAAGTTGAGGCTAGGGTGCTATTTGAATATCCCACAGCACCTTTAGGAAGGCTCTCATTGTTCCATTTCCTGTAGGAACAACCATTTTCTTGCATACAACCATTTTCGTTCATAAGTAGAAATATTTTCACGTAATTAAGATATCTTTAAAATTTAGTTTTTGGGACTAAAAATTGAGCCAGGGTGCTATTTGGATATCCCGCAGCATCTTTAGGGAAGATCCCCATATTCCCTTTCCTGCAAATTTTTTCGGTCCTTTCTTGTATAAGTCTAAAAGGAGGATTTCTTGAACTCTCCCTCTATTATTCGAATAGAAATAAGTTAACATTATACGATCAGAGACTACACAAATTTATAAAGGTAACAAAATTTTCAATGACGCAGGTTAATTGTAATTATATAAATCTATGTATCATACTACTGAGCTTATTAAGATAAGAAAATATTCTGTAACATATAACTGTTACACTTAAATCCCATGACAAATAGAGAGACATGGACTGTTTTACAATTTGTATGTACACTTCTATCTTAATAGAGACAACTCTCATATCTTCCGCGATAAAAGTCGTGTCAACCTCTCACAATTAGAATATTCAGCTGAATTAATCCATAGTGTTTGCCAGTAGTCTAAAACGAAAAACAACGATCGAAAGCTATAATAATTTCCAATGAAAAAGCCACAGCCATCGTCGAAAAGCACGAAAAACAATATGCAACGTTCTCGCACGAATAATTGCCGAATTGTGTACGTACGCAACTAACAGGAGCTACATGGCTCAGTACCGGTATGATAAGGGTATGAAAGATGTGGGGAATGGCATTGTGGCACTTGATGAAGTACTTATGCATTTTTTGTAACGCTGCGAACAATTGTGTTAAAAACGAAATAATTAAAAAAACACAGACACTGAATTTTTCTATAATTTATTACATTTCGAAACAGACTAATGTAATAATTGCTCCCCAATTATGGTAGTGATAATAATAAATGCTCTACTTAAAGCTATCTTTCTGTTAATAAATATTCATTGCTATTGAATAATGGGTCCAATTCGCTAATTGTCCTTTCGGATGGTGCATCTATTTTGTGACACAGTGACTCCCTAAAAAGTTATTTTTGGAAATTTTATAAAGGGAAGGATATAGAATCCTTGTTATTTGTTTCCTCTCCTTAAGGAGAAGAAATTTGATTTCAAGTTTTTGAGGGGATCAATAACGTAGCAGGTTTATTTAATTATAACCGCACAATAAATCTATTAATTAAATAATAAGAAACGTATTTCATCTGTTTCCAAAAAAATAACCAAGTGGATGAAAAGAATTGTCAAAATTCTAGTTGATCCATCAATGCGGATATAAAACTTCTTAATGTAGAAACTTGCAACTTAGGCAGTGGGTTTATCTTATAATATTTGGAACATACGCTAACGATATTACATTGTACTTCAATTATCATTAAATGGCTGTATAGCTAGTTTATTTTCCGAAAACAGTCAACAATATCATAACAGCACTTTGACCCATACTTGCTGTTTTTCTTCTAGAAAACACAGAAAAGCTTTTTCGTTACACTGTGTACATCACATACGATAACTTTAATGAGTATATGAATTACAGGAGAAAAAAAATTGCCTGATAGTGACTTGATCTATATTAGATGAATTGTGCGTTTTGAAGCACATTTCTCTTCAATAAAATTTAACAAAAATATGTAAAGTTATAGTTAAGTTAAAATAACATAACTTTACTTAAGAAAATTCGTCTGACGAATTTCGCTTATAAAATTACTGACCTGTCCTGTTTGCTTTTAATCACGTATTTTATTAAATAAATATTTCATTAGAAATGTTATTAATTATTAGGAAATTAAATTTAATTAAAAAAAATTCTAAGGATACAGCATATTCAGCTGATTTATGACCATTCTTTTACCCTTTCCAACATTCTTAGAATGATGCCTATTTCGTGTACATACTTTGCAGAGATAAATATATACCTTACGCTCCGATGCGCAAAAATTTGTCATGCCCCCTCTATTCTATTTCAACTCGTTAATAGCTTAAATAATTTCTCACTGACAAGAGGTTCGCTTCAGCAAATTCACGTTTGGTCTTTATATCCGGTAAATCATCCGAAGTGAAAGCTATTTGGGCATATTTTTTAGAATTTGATAGTACTTGTACGTAGACAACTCAACGCTCTTGCAGAATTAATAATTGTTTTTTTATTTTTTTTTTTCTTAAATGACATATACTCAATTAATGCCGATAATGTTTTCGTAGTTTCAAACTTAGACACGTTCAAATTTATTTTAATAAACTAGCATAGAGGTTAAACTCTTCTTTTTGTTAGTAGTTTCAATCCCATTAAATTTATAAATACCTTAAAAGAACGGTATTCAGATCAGATTATTTACTTGACAAGATATGAAGCAAACTATGCACTTCAGTTGGACAATGACTTGTTCGATCTGTGGGTGAATTAGCTTAGAGTGTATATCGAATTTTCGAGGTCCCGATCTCTATTTGGCCAATATTTAAAAAAAGGATGTATTTTTAAATCATTTTCTCATTTCTCTGTAACCGTGCGTCTGATAATAATTTGGCGTAAAACTTTTATGAGTACGATTACATAATTTTTGAAAGTTTTAAATATTGTCTCATAGATATATTAATTTAATTTTGTGAAGTCGGAGAAAATAAATTTGGGTAACAAATATTTAAAAGAACTATAACGTCTAAATTTTCAATTGTATAAAAAAATCCACAAGTCCTCTTTTTACATCATTTCGAAACAACAATTTCCTATTAAATTTTTAAATTATTCATATTTTCGTAATTTCTACCGCGTTTCATAAATCTATTTTCTATAAGAAGTGTTCGTAATGTTATTTTCGTTAGTTATAATTTTAATTTATCAATCGGGAGTGTAACTTCTTAATGTAGAATTGCAGCGTAACTTCTTAATGTAGAAATTTTAAAGATGTCAGCCATCTTGTTTAACTTCCATTTTAAAAAAGGATGTCTTTAATCGAAAAAACTGTTAACAAGAGTTGTGAATATCTCAAATTTTTTATTGAAAAATACTTCACAAATCTTTTATCAGACCTACAGTTACCGGAATATAACAAAAATTAAATTAACCCCTTTTAAAAAAGGTCGTCTAACGGATAAGTTGACATGCCGAAAAGTCAATTTTATTCTCTCAACCAGAGGCGTTAATGCCATATGGAATAAAAAAAATGTCTACCCAAAATGCAAAGCACAGCTATCAGCTTAGCAAACTACGATCAGACTTGTGGCAAGCAAACGATACAAAGGATTTACTGAAATATTTTAATTCAATCAAAACATATTTTCAAATCGTTTACCCGAAGCGTGAACGCTCTGCATCTCCTTAGATATGATCGTTTCTCCAGTCGTACACCCATTCGAAAATTTCTTTCTTTCGCAGCCTTAGCTATTTTTAGCTCTACTCAGCATGATATCAATGAAAACTTTGGCCATTTAGGCCACAGTAAACAAAATCTAGAGGGTTTTGCCCCGGTGAATGTTCCACATACATATTTCTAGGTATTTTTCTAAGTAAATGTCGCCATTCAAAGTTTAAGGGAACCCAAATGACTTAAAAATTTAACCATGTATGTTATTAGTCCATAAGTTTATTTAGTAATGATGTTCGAATAACGCTCAGCATTTTAATATATCTCGTGATATAGTTTGGCTACAACTAGATAAATAAGATGCCATCTCCATAAATAAGATGCATATACTTGTACTGTATAGAGATACGTCGTAGTGCAAGAACTAGACAATAACAGCTGATGAATTTTTACAACTCATTACACAATCAAAACCCAGAAGAAAACCAAGTCAGTTAGCATTAGCTATTTAAGAAAGTCTAAATTGACAAAACCAAAATGGTTAATACAAGATAAGATGAATACGGAAAGAAATACAGTTAACGAAGGATCATAGCGCACAGACTACTAATCAAAATCCTTACATCAAATTACGTCACTACCTGCTTCAGTCTTATTCAGCTCAAATTAAATTACATTCTGTCTTCCCCTAACTCACATCAGATAGCTTCATTCACTTTCCTATTCAGACTTATTAATCCGATCTTTGAACTTTGAAAAGTATTATCGTTAATAGAGGAATTATTTTGAAATTGAACATAATTTTCCCTCAGCCAGTGATCAACAGATTGTTTTATAAAATTATATTTTATTATTTTATTTCTTTCATTGTTTTAATTCTTTTTTTTGCTGGACCGTTATAAACTAGTATAGATAATTTTTAGAAATCTTAATATTGAATATATTTGGCGTGAATTTTGTAGAAATTAATTATTCACAATTAAATGAAACTACGTGATGTAGTATTATTTCTACTTTCTTTATATTTTTATATTTATATTTTATCTTTATATAAACCTAGGTCGTGGTAAAGAAATTAAAGAAAGGAGAAATAATACTACATCACGTAGTTTCATTTAATTGTGAGAAATCTTAATAGTCAATAAAAGTCTATGTAGTCAATCTTCTCTCCTTGCAGTAAAGGAATCGTGATGTTTACTACAGGTTTGATTCAGAAACAATACACAAATGGACTATACCTATGTTCAATAAAACGATAGTTATTACTCTCCCCATATGTTCCACATTCTACTCTACGTCCTAATCATACTCTACAGTTACTACCTTAGTGTCTAATTATATGAAATATCTGCTCTCTAGGATGTGAATTCACAATATCAAAATAATTATTCATCACATGCTTTTATTCTACATATTATATGAGTTTATTTGCAACTTGAACAATGCATGTAATGATTTTATTGATATTGTGTAAATTATTTCTCTAAATACCCTAAATATAATACTACTCAATAAACCTGCTATAGAAGTACGAGTAGAATTTGTAAACATTTAGGTGTGATACAGCTTTTCTACCAAATAATTTACAAATAAGCATATTATTTTTTGTTAAGTAAATAACGCCTTGTAAAAATATTATGAATATCTTAAAAACTGTCTTTCAAAAGCGTAAAAATATTATGAATATCTTAAAAACTATGAAATTTAGGATCGTTGCTATGATTTTTCAGTAAACTTCAGGTAAATTTCTAGTGATACTGTTTTTTTAATAATTCTAACTTTGTCAATTTGGGAGACAGAGGAAGCATGCTTTTTTGAACACTATTTATAATGTCTGGCAAATTCTGAAAAATAATTTTTCGACCCTTTTATTTGCCCATTCAAATGTAATATTATATTTGAGATAAACGCGGGTTTGGCAGTCATGGCTTCTGAAAAAAAATTACGGACATTTTTAACAATATTCCTGTTACTACCTTATATAACATCTTACAATAAATAAGTTTGAATCCCTATAAGTCTCTCTTTCGATTGAAATTTCGCACAATACTAATATATTCGACATAGGAAAAATGAGATATATTTTTTTGCAAAATATCGTCGCGGATGGGGAAAAGTTTCAAAAATGAATAGATTTGGGTTACTCGTGAAACGCTCTTTCACTTTATTTTCCTCCTATGAAATTCCCATATGGATATTATTGAGTGTTAACTTGAGAATATGTGGGTTAGAATGGTTTGTCACTATGCTAAATGTCAAGTTTCAGTTGTAAAACGGTAACTAAGAAAAATTATTCTGACAGACGGGTAAGCGAACGGATACGCGAGTGATCTTAAAACAGTACTTTTTTATTTTCAAGTACGAAACCCTGAAAATAATTTTTCAAAACATTTCAGACATCTGCATACTTAACTTTTATAAGGCTGAATGCATCTTAAATATAAAAATGTAATACCTAAACCTTAATCTAACCAAATTCAAAATATATTTCATTGACCCTATTAAAGTTATATCCAGGCAGCGAAGAAATAAGAAACGCTGCCTTTTGGCAGTCTTTTCAAAGATTACTGTATTTCAAAGATTACTGTTAAATTCTCCTAAAACAAGCTTCGAAACAATTTACGCTCGAACTGTGTGTCATAATTACGACCTTAGATTTTTATACGAAACGGCTATATTCAAAACTACTCCTTTTCTTACTATATTAGGAGATCTGAAATATCTCTCTCAACTTCTTTGACAGAATTGGTTCTCAAAAAAGACAAGGGATCATCTTCTTCCGACTGATTAATAATATTGTCACAAATGCTACATATACCACTTCTCCTTAACAGCTCGAAAGTTGTGCTAGGTTGATGTTTCCCGTTTCTAAAATAGTTTACGAATACAAAAATACGTTAAATAATTCTACATGCTGCCTTTTTGCCATAAAATGGAAGAATGTTCTTACTTTATGATGCGGATCAAGAGTTATGGCTAAATTATATGATTCTTCATTTTCTAAACAACTATATCTTTCATAGAGAGTCAATAGCAGATCAACCGCAATCAATTTTGATTTATTCTCTGTTTCTATCGCCTAACCTTCTGTACCTTTGATGTTCTCTAGCACTTTTCGAAGACTGTTAATTATCGAATTAGCGTCGGGTGAAAAAGCAGTAACCACTTCGAAGTAACGCAAATGTAAAAAAAATAACGCACCATCTCATAACTGATTATCCATTCTTCAATCGTAAGTTCTATTTTGCACTTTATAAGAGACAAACAAGCTTGTACTACGGCTCTAGTAATCGCCCTGATGCTCTAGTAATCGACCCTAAATTCATAGATACATTTTGTGTAAGTGATTCGGAACATTATGAGCGTCTTGCATTTATTTTAAAATGTTGCTGCTAGACCTTGTTTTGTTGGCCTTGCTTGCCCAATCATGCCTATTACGTTATTTGAGTTAAAAAGGCTGGCTTTGATTACCAGCTGTAATAAGGGGTAAGACATCCTATATTTGATGGATTTCTCTGGTGCGACATCCATGTTTGCAGCGTTGTCGATAACTGCGGCTCGAACTTATTCTTATATATCCCAATCTTGAAAAGCCTTGTTACAATTTTATGGTATGTTGATACTTGAATGCGTAGGGTCTACGAATGGCATTCCTTTAGGGCAATAAAACTTACATTCAAAGTTAGTAAGATGTTAGTCTTATAAAATCAGTATATAGCGAAAAGGAATCGTGTCTTCATATATTGGTGGTTATCATAATATGCGACAGTCCGTTTAATATTTCTACTACCACTTTGGTTCTCATATGGTCTAAAAAGTAATACATTTCTGGTATTACTTTTTAAGTGACGTGGAAACACCGTACTACTTTATACTTCGGGTAGAGCTTCTTTAATAATCGCTGATAACCTATCTTATTTACTAAGTCAAAGGACTTCATATCAATACAGATTTGCTCAACGATATTAGTTATATCTTTTGCTCTAATATCATCTTCGTTATAAGTAATTTCTTGTCAGCCAACTCGGTCAAAGTTGCTTATATATTATCAAATGCAAATATTTGCTTTTGTATTATCAAATGCAAATATTCCATAATTAATTATTTAAAAATTTTACATGCTAACTATTTACGTATGGTTTTTAATTAAGTGAAAGAAAAGTCACAAAGAAAATATTAGATTACGAAGACAATTAACGAAATGAGCTACGTGAGCCGGGTCGTAAGCGACTCAATGAATAAAATGAAGCGCGGGAATTCCCCGTTACGTAAATAAATTTTGCCTTATATGCAACGCTACACACTAAATAATAGTTACAGCACTACGAATTTACATGGGTTTTCTTAAGCATAAAATTCGAAACGTAAACTTGTTCTTTCGATATAAAATAGTCATCAGGGAATTAAAGTAAATAAATAAAGCAACAAACATTTTCTTGCCCCGCGTAATCCTCACAGAATTCAAAATGACAAATTGAAAATGATCACGCTATTTTAACAAAAAAAAATTAATATGGATTTTATATACTCAATGTGTTAATAAATAGAAAATATAAAATTAAACGATAGTAATATTCTTATTCCTAAATTGATTACTTTCGCTCACAAATTTGCTTCAAAATTTAAAAAAATGGGATATTCTAAATATCTAAAAAATTTCAACTAGAGCATATAATTGTAATATTATTATTAACTTAAGATTATATATATATGTATATATATATATATATATATATATATATATATATATATATATATATATATATATATATACATAATACAATATATATTTAATTCATTGGAATCTCTCCAAGCTGCAACACAGATTATGTATAACAGAAATAATAGTTTGATAAATACATACCATACTCAGTTTTATGATGGAAAACTTCCCAATTCCGTATATTCCGTACCTTAACTCTAATAAACCTATACTTACTTTACACACACTTAAAATGCATTAAAAAAATGAAAATCCATTTGCTTGGTGAGCAAAAAATAGAGTTTTCACTAAACGTGGTAAAGTTTGCAAAAATGGTTATCCACACCTGGACCCTGGGATGCCGTGTTTCTTCAGAAAAAACTGAAAGCGGTCTTCCAAAAGTGGTACCTTGCAAGGGGGGAAAAATGTATCTCCTCCAAAAATATTAATATTTCCTCATTACAACTTACCACATCCATATTTTCATAATATTATATACTCTGCACAGAGAAGAGAATTGTAGAATAGACATGTACTATGTGATATAATAAAAGAAATAATAAAGCACAAGAATATTGTTTTAGACATTTTCCTCTGCTTGTTTATATATTTATTTGTACGCCCAGTATACGCAAACTACTGAATGAATTATAATGGAGTTTTAACAGGTGGATTCTGTGGAACTTGAGATATCTGGAAGGTTAGTTAAGGTTATTTAATTATTTCACTGCAGTCGGCCCACTAGACAGGAAAAAAACAGTGATTTTAAAATCTAATACAAATCTAATATACTTTTTATGATTATCAATGGAGTTACGTGTAATTGATCCTTCAAACCCACAGTTAGATTAAGAGAATTTACCTACGTAAATAAAGTCACGGACACAGCTAGAATTATATAAATCTTTAGGAACGATGCATTATACACTTTATATATACGTACTTATTGGCCTTAATAAATGTTAAGAAAATTGTATTTTTAATTTCGAATTATACATCTGAATTTCCAAATAATTTAATATTTAAACTATTTTCAAGTTTCCATTATTTTACCGAATACTGAAAATGTAGGCGAACATGCTGTATACCGAATAGTTACAGAAAATTCGTTAGTACCCAAATTCCAAGAATTAAATAAAACTTGAAAATTCTTACAATGTGAATTTCTTTATCAACACAAATATACTTAAAAACAATTTTTTTACTGTGTAGGCCATAAACATTTAAAAATTTGGTTGGCAGGTTAATAGTCCGACTTACTAATAAAAAGTGTTATCGCCGTGGTGCGTGATGGTATCACAAGACATACGGCCTTTGGCGGCGCGGCGCATCGCGGGAAACCTGGTTTGAGCAGGGCTGGATTGGTATTCCGGTTGACACTAAGAGATTGCTCTCCTAAAGTAGACAAATAAATAAATAAAACGACTAAATATTTTATAATTCATAGGGTATAGCAAAAATAATATTAATTATGATAGATAAAGGAGATAAATTTAATAAAAGGTGTTTGAAAACGACCTCTTAATTATTGAGAACATATTTATTCAACTTACCTTCAAAGAAATACTCGTTTTTAATAAGACATTTAAGCTTTTGGCGTGAACTTTCTAAGAAATAATTTCTACAAATTCAATAAATATCTCCACTAACTATCAAAATTATTGTACCAAAGTAAAACTCTGAGATGTTGAAAAAAATATGCTCACGAAAGACGTAGCTAATAAGTAACTATACAATCAAGTTTATATGTAATTATTATTTATGGTAAACTTGGAACATTTCGTAGACCATAAATTTAGCCGCAGTTGATGATATTATTTAAAAGGCAGATAAAAAATTAATACACTTGCGCATCTTATAGATGCGTCTAGTTAACACGAATAAATATTTATACAAATATTATCTAGATATCTTGGTAATTTCTTAATTCTAAATATAGACAATTGTTTCAACATGTTTCCACATTTTAATTTAAATGGATTTTTTAAACCTATCGATATAAATTAAAGCCACTAAAAATTAAAAGTGGGAAACAAAGAATCACTTTTTCGGATTCAGATATATGTGTGTTCGTTTGCAAATATTTCTAGAATAAATTTGAAAATTTTCATTGAAATCGATTTATGAAATTCAATAAAATTATTTATTTCGTGTATGCATACCGAAGCATTACTATAACATCTTGACGGTCAAACCAATGATCATGCTGGTTTCATCGATACGTTATAACGGTAAATTTCTGCTCATGACTTTGAATTATATTCTAAACGCTTACTCAACTTTTATATTCTAAAGCTTTCCTGTTATATCCAGAAAAATGGAAAACCGTATGTTTAAGCATTTTTAAAAGTGTCTTCATGCTATACATTCTGCTGTTGTTTTCTTGCTGCAAATTTCTTCCAATCTCTAAACCTGTCATCAATTTTATTTTACTTCATTAACAGAAATCTACTAAAGTTGCATAATAAATTTTGTTATTCGACGTAATTTCCACAAAATTCAATGTAAAAAAGCGTGTAAATTGTTTACATAGAAATTAAGTTACGTGCAAACATTAATAATAATTATTGAAGAACAGAGCAATAAAACACGATGTTATTGCTATGTTAGTAGACTTTCTGTTATATTTAAATATAGAGAAATAGTTAATGGCTCCCAAAAAAAATTAAAAATTAAACATATATTGGACGCAATAACATTACGGTAGCTCAATGACAAGAAGATAACAGTTCAGTCTATACGAAGAGTAATTGAATATGTAATTATAAGTAAAAGAAATCAGTGAAAATTTTCCTTCACTGATACTGTCTAATAAAATAGTGATGTCTGATTGCCTACTTATTTATACTTTGTAATGTTACTTTACACTGCCGGTTCAAGTTGGTTTATCGAAAACAAACCTGAAGATTTTATTTATATGTAAAACTATTAACAATATTAAAAAGTAATAAAAATTTACGAGGAATGTAATGAAATATTTGTACTGTAATCGAAAAATTATAATGTCAATTATAATGTCGGTTCAAGTTAGTTTATCGAAAACAAACCTGATGATTTTATTTCTATGTAAAACTATTACAAATATTAAATAGTAATAAAAATGTACGAGAAATATAATGAAATATTTGTACTGTAATCGAAAAATTATAATGTCCTTCACAATTAGCTGAAAAAAAATGATAGTGCTTTTGAAACTATCACAGCGCAATATAAGAGAAATATTCAATGAGAAAATATAAGTTTTCATAACCATGACTTAGATTTTCATTAACACCTCTTATTTTTGTATTATTAAACAGACAAAGTATTATATAAATGAAAAAGTAGTAATAAACCAAAACGAAAATAGTTACTGAATAGTAAATAAGTCCAAAATATAATTTTTAAAAATCGATACATTCGATTGATTACGCACAGCTGGCATTCACTTGACCACGAGCTCTGAAATATTATCGAATATTTTTTCCGGAATTAAAAGCATAATGATAACAAATATAATATGAATAAGACACGTTTTAAAGAAACATAAAATACCTTTTACACACAAATCTCATAAAATTATAATAACATTTAACAAAAATTTACAATTAGAAGTAGGTAGTATTTTAATAATTTTACAGAGCTTTAGATAACCATAGATTTGTATATAGCAGTGTCATAAATTGCATTCGTACCCACATTTTTAAGGTTCCTTAGTAAGAACTAAACTCCATCATTTCGACATGTTCATCCGTGTGTCCGTCTTTATGTCGCAGCGTTACTATTTATATAGTTTATATAGTAATATACATGGAAAATGGAGAATTGGAAATGGAGAATGGCAAATTCTGTCCACGCATTTCATCGAACGAGTATCATTGGATGGATCTTTCAGAAAGAAACTGAGTAATTATAATTTTTAAGCTTACCAAATTTATTCTTTAAAAAATGGCATATAACGTGCCTCTTCCTCCTTTAATATTTTAAGGGCGTTTTTCAAAATAGTGAAAATTATGTACAAGAATGTACTTGAATAGGATTAGACCTATCAAGTAAATTATTTTGGTCAAGATTCAATTTAAAGCGTTATTCCCGTCTGTAAATGCAAGTTCATATAAACGATAAGTTTACTAAGCATATTAAAGAAATAACAAAACTTCAGGTATATAATATTTTTTTAAAACATTGAAATAAATACTGTCATCTCTTCCTTAGTTGATGGCCATTAGATTTTTGTGACATAATATATTTTACCTTTCCATTTAATATATTTTACCAATTGATCCTTAATACATGTCAATTGGTTATTAACCTAAATAATCTTCACGAAATTAAAATTCCATTACTAATAAATATACGCGTTGACAGCATTGTAACTTATAATTATCTCAATTTTCTCGTAGTATCTATTCGGGAAAACAAATTTATTTCTAAAAAATAAATAACTTTAAATAGCATCTTTATTAAATAAACATGAAAAATAAAACAATAAACCTTTTAACTGACATCTAGGGTATTATCATAATAGAATGTAAATAAATCATCGCCCAAAAAATATTTAAGACACAAATTTAGTAAAGTATATAATAGAGAATACAATAAATATAATGTAGCACTAAGTTCATAGATTGGTGATGTAGCGACTTGAACGTGTAACGATTATTTTTGCGTGATTTAAATACTTTTGTTTTGTTGCTATATAGTAATAAATAATTTATTGTAGTAATAAATAATTTGATGATATTTTTACAAATGCTAATTCCGGTCTTAGAATAAATGAGAATTTTACGACCCAGTATACTCTTGTGTTTGATACATTTTAAGAAAAATTAAAAAGGATGAAAGATATATGTTTTAATAGAGTCACCATCGCAAATGTGTACCAGTTGATTATATTTTGGCAAAATTATTATTATGTCAAGACGGTATCAAACTTAGTACCCGCAGGTGATACGTTGCTATACTAACGAAAGATATGCTTTTTTTATTGATTCTAATTGTTTTCTAATTTTATCTGTGATTTTGCTGAAAAATTACTTCGTTCTTGATAGGCGGGGGTGTTTCTGAAGAAGAAAGTGAGCAATCAATTATCATTTTAATAAAGATATATAAAATTATCCCATATCCATTAGTCTCATTTTATAGATGTGATTTTTCAACCTTGTAATTCATAAAAAAACAAATATAAGTATAATTATTTTTAGTCACAATACAATAAACCGTAATAATTACCATAAAAGTAATAAAATATATCTTGTAATTCAAACAATGTAAAACAGTGACTTAAATGAAAACTCCTGACATAAATTTTAAATTGGGTTAGACATAAAAAAAAGTGGAACTCGCGTTATGATCGTTCTATATACATTTAGGGACTTTTAAACGTTTTAAATCTTAGTAGTATTTTTATTAAACTATGTAGAAATATTCATACTTCACGACCTAACTATTGAGTAACGAAACTATTGAGTCAAATATCACGAAGAAAACGGCATTAGTAAAGCTAACCTGTGAAAACATGGCAAGCAATATTGCTTAATTTACATATGAATATGTTCACAAAGTTAGCCAGTGCAAAATGGGCGGGTTAATATATTTTACTGTGCCTAATTAGAAGTTTCAATATTGGACGATACCTCAAGAAATCAGTTATGAACATGGAAAAACATGAATGTATTTCCTACAACGTATTTCGTAGGCGTAAAAACATCGTGCATATTTAAAAAAATATTATATCTAGAATATGGCTATGGTTTTTCTACAACCTTTTTGTGAGCTTCTGAAAACCCGTATTTTTTTCTTAATTTAAAACCCGTTTTTTTTCTCAATTTTAGATTATAGACTTGGTGAACTACGGAGGAAGCTTATTTTTTCCATATTTTTCAATATTTCTCGTAAGATGTAATACTTAAAATTATAAAAAAGACTTACTTTTGTGTCCCTTCTAACTAATCTTTTCAAACGGTATCCCACACGGTATATAAATAAATAAAAATTCGAATAAAAAACATACCCCATCATAAATATCCTAAGAAATATTTTTGAGTTTTAACTATGGAGATGTGTGCAGGTTACACATTTTATTACTATGCCAAATTGTAAGTTCCTACTTATACCCTTGACTTCCCAGCCATAATACTTATGCAGCATTGTTTCCAAGCACATCATTTTAACATGATAACGCCATCCTATCCTCAACATTTAAACGTCCTCATAATGCTTATGTAACATTGCTCCCAAGACTATCATTTAAACATGATAACGCCATCCCCTAAGTCTAAACATCCTAAGATAAAAGCGCTTTTTGCAGAAACCGCAACAGTATACATTCCCAGACACGTCAGCATTTTTAATCTTTATAAACCCTGGCCAGCAGCCCCGCACAGCACAGAAGTCCGTAGTCCCAGTACACGTCAGTTGTCATTTCAGTCTTAATTATATTTAAGAAGTATTTGTTAATCTTCTAATTAAAAGTTTGTTGTAATTTTAAATAAATCTTAATTAATTAAATGATAATCGTAATTTTTTTAAAAAAAGCAATCCAATTCATTATAACATTTGGTGGCAGCTTAAGAATTTTAAAACAAAAATCCGGGAAACGCCTCAATAATTTCCCAGTTTTCTGCAAATGTCAACGAATCAAGGATAAATCAAGCTAAATCGTCGTATCGAGATCACAATTGAACATTTTTTCATCGTACTGTATACCTCGATCAACACATCTTCGGCCAACATCATAACGAATTCCAGTCTACCTACTCGGTAAGTGGCACTGGAAAATAGACAACGATAGCGGATCCAAATTTAAAAACCAACTCCGGAGTCCAGCGCCAGAAGTACAGTAGCGTTACGCGACCTCAGGAATGTGGAAATTGAACATCATAATACTGTAAGCAATTTGAAATAACTATTTGAAATAATTATAATTTAACTTATTTCCTTCATTGTATAATAACTTATATTTATTTTTCGTTTTTATTCACACTTTATTCATTATAACGATACTCTCTTACGAAATCACACATGTAGATTTTAACCTTAAAGTAATTTTGTTACAATTGTGTTCCAGTATTGTCATTTTACTATAATAAATAGTTCACAGTTATTTTTCACATTACGCGATAAATACACTCGTATCAAAAAGTTTCCGAAAATGTAATTCATAGCAATACAAAATATCCAGAGAAGAGAGAAACTTTACAGGTACCACAGACGCAAAGACAAATTAAGAATCGATTCCACTTAATATTAGATTAGTTTATCAAACCTTACGATGGGTCTCACGAAAATTTAAATTCATTTCTAACGAACTGCACAAACGCAATAAATTTAGCGACTCTACCTCAAGATGACATAGTTTTCAAATTTATATTAATTACAAGGTAAAGCGGCCATTGCCTGTACGATAAAAGAATTTGAAAATTGGGCATCACTAAAAGAATTTCTTAAAAATCAGTGCGGGGAACGTAAACATTACGCCCATCTACTCACCGATTTACAAAATTATCGACAGGGCGTTAATAAAACAATAAATCAGTTTTCTTTGCGCATAGAGTCATGACTTTGCAAACTACTAACCGAGGTTACTACTTCTAATCATGTAAATGGGAAGCTTAAAGGTCGCATAGCGGCGTTGGAAGACCTCGCCTTAAAGACTTTTACAATGGGTGTTCATCCCCAAATTTCAAACATTATTCGGTACCGAGACCCTAAAACATTAAATGATGCATTTAATCTGGCCGTTTCAGAGGATAAAATCCAAAGATTCCTCTATACGCAAAGACCATACGTTTCCAAAACTAAACAAATCGAAGGAATTCCAAAATCACCTAATCCCAACTTTAAAAACAATCCACCGAGGTCTGGTACTAATTCGTATGCCCAATACTCATAATTAATCGGCATATTTTGCAGGAAGAACCTACCTCTATATATATATATATATGTATATATATATATATATATATATATATATATATATATATATACATATATATATATATATATATATATGTGTGTGTGTGTGTGTGTGTGTGTCAGTGAAACATTTATTAAGGTCTTTATTTTTGTGGGAATTTGAATCAGCTAGTTATAAAAAAGATAAAATTGCAAAAATGTGAAAAAAATGCATTCCCCGTCCCTCTTATTATCGAAACTATTAAATCAAAAAACCAAATTAGTATGAACTGACTTGAGAATGACAAGAAAATTGACTAGAAGATTATAGCAATTATCCTGGGTATTACAGTCTTTATTAATTCTTGTGTTATTACTCCTTTATAATATACCCTAGAAAATATATTGAAACTTTGGAAAATTGAAATGTACATTTATAGATATTTTATTATCAACGCTTCGTACTCTTAAATGTTTAAAATTTTACGTTTTCCTTAGTGTGTAAGAAACTCTTCTAATGTGAGTTATATTCGTAATTAACGCACTTATTTAATTTTTCTAAATAACAAAATTTTCTAAGCGCGGAATCCCTGTTACATATAAATTTCTCCTTAATCATGTGTGTTGGCAAACGAATTATATATTTACAGAAAAAAATATAAACATATCTACCCACAGTAGTTCACTAATATGCCGTTATTGTAAAAAGCTAGGTCATACGATCATGATGTGCCCCTTACGTAAACATAACAATAACAAGTTCAAAAATAGCTCTAATAATCACTTTAACTCATGGCAACCGTCAATCTGTGGACATAGGTCTAATCACAATCCGACACCTCGAATTCATCTTGTACAAAATAACACTGAAGAAAATTCCAATGAAGCATATGATACAGTTGATAGTTTAAACGAATAATTGTCTCGTCCAGGTGTCGTACGAGACTATCTTTGGCCAAAACCGACACCACTTTTAATAATTTAAATAAGGCTAATGGACAGGGTAACCATATATAAAATACAAAGTCCACACGGGTAACCAGCCTCAAGCAACGGACTATTTTAATAAGGCTAATGGACAGGGTAACCATCCCTAACTCCAAGCCAATCGAACATAAAATACTCAACCCACACGATTTTCAACACCTCAATCGCCCAAAGATATAAAATCCTTTCTCGGTCACGTGTCATATTATTGTAGGTTTGTCCCTGACTTTTCAAAACTATCAAACCACTTACAACCCTCCTAAAAGAGAATGTACAATTTTCATGGAAAAATAAACAAAACTTGCTTTTGAAACCCTTAAAATCAAATTGACTTCCGTCCTTTTACTCGCTTATTCTGATTTTACCAAACCATTCATTCTGACTTGTTATATATCCAATTACGCCATAAGTGCTATTCTATCAAAAGGAGAAATTGGGAAAGATCGACCTATAGCATATGCTTCGCGAACCGTAAATAAGGGTGAATATAACTTGAGTGTAACCGAAAAGGAATTGTTAGCCTTTATCTCCGGCTGTAAACATTTCCAACTATTTCTTTTTGGGCGATTATTCGAAATTGTCACCGATCATCGCCCTTTAAAATGGCTCTTTAATCATAAAGATCCGAGCAGTAAGCTTCAACGTTGGCGTCTACAATTAGAAGAGTATGAATACAACATTTTTTATAGAAAAAGTAGATTAAATTCTGCAGCCGACGCCCTTTTTCGTTACCCAATAAACTTCATTCAGTTAAGGGCTCAAGATAAAGATAATAAAACGTGTACGTTAGTTGATCAAAGACTAAATTTATTTCTTAATATTAACCTTAGGTAGGTAGTTACAAATGATACCACATAGAAGGCGCTAGTAGTACATTAAATACATTATTTTGATATTAATTCTAACATCTCCACTTATCAAAATAATCTGAACTTTGTAACATATAAATTATTTTTAACAAACTAATAAAAGCAAAAAATGTTATTAATTTACAGATAGTCACCTATTAAACAATGTTTTGAATACCTGACTTTTTTACAAAATAGTTATGTTTAACACTATCTAAACCCTTGGTCTGCTGGCATTTCAGATGTTGGCATGTAGACTATCTTTATAAGATTGTTAGCAACTGCTTCTCTAACAAAATGATGACGTACATCTATGTGTTTAGTTCTTTTATGAAATAAAGAATTTTCAGACAGCTTCTGAGCGCCTTGATTGTCATTATACAATATAATTACATAATCACAACTGTTTACAATTTCAGAAAACAAGTTTTTTAAATAAATAGCCTCTTTACAGGCTTCGGCAATTGCCATATATTCTGCTTCTGTACTTGATAAGGCTATAGTACGTTGTTTTTTACATTCATATGAAATAACAGTTCCAGAAAGTTTAAAGTAGAAACCTGTATAGGATCTCCTATCTAGTGTGTTTGAAGCCCAATCTGCATCAACGAAACCCTCTAATTTACAATTATCTTTGATAAACATTAGGCCATAAGATTTAGTTTTACATAAGTATCTTAGGATGCGTTTCGCATGCTTCCAATGAGTGTAGGAATATGAATTATTAAATTGGCTCAAATAACTCACACTATAGGAAATATCTGGGCGGGTCAAAACACTTAAGTACATTAAGCTTCCTATTAGTTGTTGGAATGGATATTGTTTACAAACATCTACACTTTTCTCTAGTTTTAAATTTTTCTCAATAGGAGTACCAACAACTTTACAGTTTGTCATATTAAATTTACTTAAAATATGGTCTACAAACTTTTCTTGATCTAAGGAAATATTGCCATTCTGATACATTTTTACTCTCATACCCAAACATTGTTTTAATTGCCCCAAATCCTTAATTTTAAATTTTGACATTAAATTTGTTTTTAACTCCTTAACCATATTACTACTGTTTGAAGAAATGAAAAAATCATCAACAAAAATTGCTATTATGATCTGCTCCTTTTCACAATTTTTTATATACAGACATGGTTCTAACTTTGACTTAACAAAATTTAATTTTAATAAAGAATCATTTACTCTTTCGTTCCAAGCCCTGGCTGATTGTTTTAGACCATAAATTGCACGATTTAATTTAAGAACACTATTTTCTTTACAATCTAAATTAGGGGGAACTTGCATATACACTTTTTCATCTAAGTAACCATTTAGGAATGCTGTAGTTACATCTAAGTGAGTAATTTCAAGGTTAAGTTTGACACTTAAAGCAAATAGAAACCTTAGTGTAGAGTAACGAAGCACTGGTGAGTATGTGTCAGCGTAATCCACACCTTCTTTTTGGGTAAAACCTTTTGCCACCAGTCTTGCTCTATATCGCACACTATTATCACTTTCGTACTTTTTCTTGAATACCCACTTGCACTGTATCACTCTATCAGCTTCTTTCCTATCTACAATCGTCGAAAGCTTTCAGTTCATCTTCCATCGCTTGTCTCCACTGTTCCTTGTCTGGTCCATTTATTGCTGCTTCATAACTGAGTTCTTCATCACATGATTCCAGATTATCCAGAAGACAGAGATTGGTCATCCCATATCTTTCTACCGGCTTTCTTTTACGCTTAGCTTCATTTGAACTTCATTCTCTGCAAAAGACTCTTCTTCAGTAACAGATTGATACGAGTCATCTTGGGAAGACGATGATTCACAAATATATGTTGAATCATTTGGATCTGAACCTGGATTTCCTATTAAACTTTCATCTTCTTCTAAGTTTTCATCTTTCTTTGACTTATTTTCACAATCGTTTACTACAATCTGAGCTTCGTCCAACTCCATTTTCTCCATAATGATGACATCTCTACTCGTAGTATTTTTTTTTAGTTCTTGGGTTATACAACCTGTATCCTTTCACATTCTCTGGATACCCAACTAAAATTAATCTGTCAGCCTTCTTAACCCATTTTTGTCGTTGTATTTTGGGAACATGCACTATTACTTTACTGCCAAAAATTCTAACATGGCTGAGGTCTGGTTTCTCACCTGTCCACCTCTCAAATGGTGTCATCATGCCTAAACTGTTCTTTAGGTAAACTGCAGTATTAACTGCTTCAGCCCAAAAACTTTTGTCGGGACCTGCTTCAAACAATAAACATCTTGCCCGTTCAACTATAGTTCTGTTGAACCTCTCTGAGAGTCCATTCTGCTCTTGAGCGTGAGGATTGGTCTTCTGATGGACAATACCTACTTGTTTTAAGTAACTTTCCATCTCACGTGAACAAAATTCACCTCCATTGTTGGTTCTCAGTATTTTTATCTTGTTTCTAGTTTGATTCTCAACTAAACTTCAAAATTCTTTGAAATGCTGGAACACCTGGTTCTTTTCCTTCAAGAAGTAGACAAAAGTCATTCTGCTGGCATCATCCACAAACAGAAGAAAGTACTTCGCCAGACCAATTGACTTGGTCTCCATCTGCCCGCATAAATCTGAGTGTACTACATCCAGTAGTTTTTCACTTCTATGGTTTACTGATGGGAAAGGGAAACGTGATTATTTTCCCTCACAGCACACTTCACAATTCTGTATCTGTATGTCAGCTTTCTTGTGAAAAGAAACTCCTTCTACTGCTCCTTCTTTCATTTTTTGTAAGGACTTACTATTTATATGTCCTAACCTTTTATTCCATGTTGACATTGCCGATAACGAGTTCTCGAATTTTTTTGTGTTTAACTTGTACACTCCATTTATCATATTTGCTGTACAAATAAGCTCATTCACTTGCTTGTATATCAAACAGGTATCTTTTTTGAATACAACTTTATTTCCTTTAGCTATAAGTTGGCTTACGGATAATAAGTTTGCCGTGAGATTCGGTATATACAATACGCCCTTCACAATCACGTCATACTGAGAACTGTTCACGCATGTCGTTATCTGTGTTTCACCAACACTAACTACAGGCACCGTCATTTGATTTGCCACTACGATTTCTTTAGGTTCGTGTACTGGTCGAGTTCGGAGTAAACATTTTTGGTTTGACGTCATATGCGCGCTTGCGCCTGAATCGATGTACCAGTCTTCTGTGTTATAATAACCGTTGAAAAACGCCGCGCTAAAAGCATTCAATTGTTTATTTGCTTTTAATTCAGGACACTTATTTTTGTAGTGGCCGATCTTCTTGCAATTATAACACTTTATTTGTTTACTGCTGGTTGACTTTGACATTTGCTTGTCAGTGTTGCCTTTTTTATTTCGCTGTTTTGACCAAAAGGCAGAGTCGATTCCAGTAGTGCCAATCTCCGAACACATATCAAGTAACTTTTTTTTAATGACGTCAGCGCTAATGGCTATTCCAGAGTGTTCTATTGCCATTATCATCAGTGAATACTTATCTGGAAGTCCCGCCAAAAGTAATGACCCAATCCGAGTGGATGTGATTTCGAAACCTGTCCCTTTCAATTTATGTGCTGTCTCAACCACTTGAGATAAATAGGATGTCATAGATTCGTAGTTATCGAGGCGTATTGAAATCAATGTACGAAGCAAACTTATTTTTCGTTGATACCCCGTGTCGTCAAATAACTGTTTTAATTTCTTCCACACACCGTTCACTGTAGTTTCACTTTTTATATGCACATATAATGAACAGTCAATTGTCATAACGAGTTTTGCTTTAGCTTTTTTCTTCTCAGATTCACTGATAGTTGCCGGTACATTTTCAATGTCAATGCCTTCAAGTAATAAGAAATTACTTGTTGCAAACGCCCAATCGTCGTAATTCTCGCGTCCTTTGAGTTTTGGCACATTTACTAAGTACCCCGATGTCGACATAGTTACTTTCGCACGAGAAATTAAAAAAGATTTTAGCAAATGTGGGTCTGGGCGCATAACCTAATAAAACGTGTACGGTAGTTGATCAAAGACTAAATTTATTTCTTAATATTAACCTTAGGTAGGTAGTTACAAATGATACCACATAGAAGGCGCTAGTAGTACATTAAATACATTATTTTGATATTAATTCTAACAAAAGATGACCAGAATACTCCGATTCCAGTTTCGGATCCTTCCAAATCTTTAATAATCTTTCTAATTTCGAAAATCTTCGTCTCTTTAACGAAGACGTGATTGATGAATCATATTCCAAATTCCTAAAATCATTCACAAAAAATTCACAATATAACACAGAAATAATTTAACATAACGATAACCCATTGAAAACACAACAGAAATTGATCGTCGTTCCCACATTTCTAGATTTGGACAAATCTGTAACTTACGTTGAAGAAATCCTGAAAACTTATTACAATTCTGAATAATTAGCAAAGTCTGAAAGAACACTACTTTCTCACACGTCGTTGAAAATAAATGCCAAACTCTTCCTTCACATATTTTTGCAAGGTTAATATTTTTTAGGCAACTTTTCTTAATAGTTTAACCAAAGAACGAGTTTGTTTTAAAATATGTTTCACATATCGAATATATTTGGCGTTAATTTTGTAGAAATTCATTATTCACAATTAAATGAAACTACGTGATGTAGTATTATTTCTATTTTCTTAAGTTCTTCACCACGACCTAAGTTTCGTTGTATTACAACATCTTCACGTGGGCTATTAGCAAAGATATTTGCTAATAGAATCTTTGCTAATAGCCCACCTGAAGATATTGTAATACAACGAAACCTAGGTCGTAATAAAGAACTTAAAGAAAGTAGAAATAATACTGCATCACGTAGTTTCATTTAATTGTGAATATTGTTTACATTTTAGATGTACTGCACATTGATTTATCTTCGAGTTCTGAGTCATGAGGGGAATCATAATCACAATCGCTTTCATCAGCGTAAGTGTAAGGAACGATACGTTAAACGTTACAATAAAAAGTGGCTATGACAGAAAAATGTGTAATGTGATTGAGACAGAGGACTATTTCAGTTGGGCTCTCGTAACTTAATTTAACCACGACTTGGGGCCATCACTTGTCGGAGCTGCGACAAGCTTTGCAAAAACATACTAAATTCCTCCAGTCATTTTACACAATTTCTCTCGTCTTTGTAGCCCCACATTTTCCTGAAATGAAAACAAGATTCAAATTGTAAAAAAATCTCCTGTGTATGGTGAAAGCAATTGTTAAAATACCTCCTATGTCTTAAACGAATTTCCCCTATTAACTCCTATTCATCAATACTAAGGCTGAAACGAATCCACCAACTACCATTAGTTTGCAAGTGGCGTAAATATTTTTTTATTTCAATTTTCTTTTCTTCACAAAATTACAGTGTAAGATTTATTTTGTCCGACTCATTCTTGAGTGACTTATGTCTTCCTTATTGAAGAGACTAGCGTACGAAATCACTCTTTGCAATTTGCCGAATTGTGAAACCATATTTTGCAGCTAATGCAAATACTGTTTTGCCGAGAGATTGCTTAGGTTTAAATTTAAGAACCTGCTAAATAGATGATTTGAATATTTTAGATTCTGAGGGCTAATCTTGGATAGCATCAAATTCTCGGTGATCGAAGTGGAAGGTAGTGGTTCACTGTGTGTTTAAAGAAATGTTGTGAATGTGTCCAAGGTTGCTTACCAAGAAACTTGTATTTGCACCTTTCATGGATATCTTTTTAGGACATTTAAGGTATTATGCAGACGATGTCTCTCTTATTTTACAAAAATACATGATTATATATCGGCTATCATAAAAAATTTAGGTTATTTTGTAAGAAATAAATTCATTACCCTGTCTGACTAACAGTAACGTAAGTAAATTTTGTATAAATATTTTTAAATAAAACATTATCTATTAAATACAAAGAATCATTGGCACAAAAAATGTGAATAATAAAACTACAACCACAGTGACATGGGTGCATCTGTTTAAAATCACAATATAAATAAAATACATAATAGATTTTTTTTCACTTGTGTTACTTTGCAAGGAAAGGGCAATTTTTAACTTTACTTAATAATCACTCAACCTAAGTTGGAAAAAGACTATGATATAAGGTAAAATCATCAATAAGACACTGTAAAAGGCAAGGTTATAATTTTATCTCTTTATTTCTTTTAATGTATTAAAGATTAATATAGTTAGAATTGTTTTTAACAATATATTTATTAATAATTTGACTACTGAAATCCACCCTGTCGTTCCATACTCAATAAATAATTTAATTTAGTGATTAATTCCAATTAATAAAATTGATCATCTGGACCACCACCTTTGAGAACACTATCACATGCAAGTGAGTTCTTCGTATGCCACTATGACTCCGGTTCAGAATGTTTGTAAGTAATAGAGACTATAGCTACAAAATATTCTGGGAAAATAATGAATAGTGTTGTTTTGTTAACCTGAATCGGACAGTCTAATATGAGCAGTACTGTACAAATAATGTATAAATATTAACAATTTGGCATAGCATATATTTTTTACACGTCTTACCTGATATTTATTTATAAAAGGACACACTTATTTGTCGAGAAATTTGAAGCCAAGGGTTAAAAACAAGCATGATAGCTACAGATACCTCATTATTTAGATCTTCCAAAGTTAATATTAGATTGTCATCTTATTCAGATCTACCATAGTTTTTCACAGTGTGTTTGTAAACGATCTTGAATATATAACCACTGATATTCCTTCTGAAAATAAACTAGAACTAACGGTTATTTTACAGAAATATTCCGAATTTTTCACTAACAGCATACCGCGCGTCATCGCGCGTTTATACAGGGAAGCTCGAAATACGTCTTATTGACCCTAATTGTACAATCCAGAACTGATAAATACACGCTCTTTTCTATATTCACCGAAGGAAAAGAAAATAATGAGTTAAAAGGTTAACGAACTTTTAAAGCCGAGTTCTTCCCCATTCATTTTCAAGTCCAGCCTTGTTATATAGATTTGAAGGTACCAAATACACTACATGATTGCGCATACGGTTTTAATTTAATCAAAATACAATTATACTCTTTTGAACGTACGACTTTCGTTATACCGGATGGCCAATGCAAATATTTAACCATGCCGTTCGGATTACGCAATGCCCTATCAGTATTTCAAGGAGCCATTCTCGAAGCCTTAAGCAAGTTTGATCATGCATATGTTATTTTTATTTTGATAACGTCAACATTGTATTGAGTAATAAATCTTTTAACTGAGGAAGGATTTCCATTTAATTTAAAAAAATGAGCCTTTTGAAAGGCAAAAGTAGAATTCCTATTTTACGATGTGAGTAAAGAGGACATTAGACCCAATTCCGGAAAAATAGACGCTTTAACATCTTTACCTCTTCCTCAAACTGTAACACTAGCACCGCAATTTATCGAGCTTGGTTCCTATTTTCGTGAATGTATTACAATTTTTTCTCTGATTATACGACCCTTATAACGAATGAAGCAAGTAAAAGCCAATTTGTTTTGGATCATCATACGAAGACATTCGAAAACGAACTATTATTATTGTAACTTCTGAACTGTATTAATTAATTTATTAATATTTCTTTATTAATGATTAATGATTCAAGGTGAACTCCACTCGATCGCCAGCTCGAACGGATAAGGCGGTATCCTATTTCAGACTGTTGATTGAGTTATTGCTTATAAATAATACAAATGAAATCAAAATTAAAATTATATTTAATTTAAGTATAACAAAATAAAACACAAAGTTGAAAACTATTAAGGAATCTGAAAAAAAAACAAGATTTAAACATGCATCACGAGGTAGTCGGAAACTGTGCTTGATAAATCTAATACAACCTTCTATTATACTCCAATATTATAATACAGTAGAGGTCAATGATCATAAATGATCTTGCTAAACTCCAAATGAATAGTTGATAGGCCCATACTTATCGCATACATATTTGTTAATTTATAAATGTTTTAAGAGACAAATTTAATTTTTTAATAACTACAAGCGAATAAAACTATTGTCCACAAGTTACCGATATATGAACTGATCAAGTAATATATTGTAAATTATCATTTGTCAGCGCTTGATATAAGTATTTTAGAAAACGCTTCTGACTCTTATCCAAACGTGTCAAGTTATGAGAAGCTTTAAAGCGATCTACGTAAATCTGCCTACGTGAAAATCGTACTCGCACGAAGCACTGAACACTCATATTCTATCAAACCGATTAACTTTATTTCATTCAAATCTTGTAACAAAAGTAAGCATTTTAAACTTAACGACATCAACAACAACACAATCAAAAGACTTCGTAAATTTTAACGATCTAAGTGATTTACAATAAAATTGCTTTATTAAATATTATTCCAAACTACATTTCGCTACAAATTTCTTGTAACTGATTTCGTTTCACTTCATTTAATTTTCTTTGCTTTTAACAAAACTATCCAAAAATATTTCTTGTTAATTTCAAACTTTAACAATTATTGTGTTTGTACCATCTTTTAAAGTTTTCCTTAACTTCTGCTAAATCAACTAGCTCGTAAATATATATATATATGTATATATATATATATATATATATATATATATATATATATATATATATATGTATGTATATATATATATATATATGTATGTATGTGTGTGTGTGTGTGTGTAAGGAGAGGGATTATGGAGTTGATGATATGTAAGGTAGACATAACTTGAGTACATACAGAAATCAATCTATACATTTTATTTTATACTTCTATCTAGTGAAATTAAATAATACAGAGACGTGTGACTCATAACTTTTACAAGTACAAAAAATTTCAAAGATATTTTCTACTTATATAAGATACTTAGACTAATATAAAATTATTTTGATGAATTTGCATCGTTAATTTCAAAAGATAATATGCAACCCTATTTTACTTTTGTTTCTACATGCACTTACTCAATTTTATATTAACCTTCCGTGCTTATCCATACTACCTGACCAAACCATCTAATTATTGCCGAATCAGCTTTCAGTACCATTTTTCTTTAAACGGAAATTATGTAAATTTACAAAAGTTTCATGCGTTTAACTTTAGTATAATAACAAAATGCTGTAAGGATTCCCTTCAAGGAGAAGGGGAAGGGAAAGAGGACGCGAACACGAAGGAGAACGCGGAGGGGAACGTGGAGGCGTACAGGGAGGTGAACGTGATGGCGAATGCGAAAGCGAACGCGGAGGCGAACGCAGGGGCGAATGCCGAGGCGAACGCGAAGGCGAAGGCGAG
This sequence comes from Druceiella hillmani, assembly GCA_039881145.1. NCBI lineage: Eukaryota > Metazoa > Arthropoda > Insecta > Lepidoptera > Hepialidae > Druceiella > Druceiella hillmani. The sequence continues at coordinate 45,164,143 of JAYKKI010000012.1, read as the reverse complement.
AGGGAACGGAAGGGAAGACGAGGGAAGTGCAAGAGGAATTCCATTATATTGAGATTCTAAGCAAATCTAACACCTTAAACGAGTATTTTCCCTTTCCTATGGGAAACTTGAAATAACTGAACAACACAAGGTTACCCCGTACTGTATATTGATAAATTCATTGTGAAATTAGTGAACAAAAAATGGGAACAAACAAATTTGGAAACATTTCTCGTAATTTTTTTTTCAAATCGATTTTTTATAATAAGTAATCACGAGCAACATTTTTTTTATATACATCATTTTGAAGGTAGACACACACACATATATATATATATATATATACACATATATATATATATATATATATATATATATATATTAATTTATGTCGTTTCAAAAGAAATGTCTAAATGTCGTCGGTGTTAAACAGCCCTTGTTCCAAAAATTTGAAAGTGCTTCAATAAAAAAAGAACGAACCTCCAACTTTCCAAAGGCCGTTTATTAATGGAAATTGTTTATCATCACAAATATGTAATAGAAAATAAAAAGATCTGTGCTATAACATCAGCAAAAAGATAAGGTCTGAAATAAAATTGCCGATTTATTCAATGCTGCTAGAAGAGTTTAGCCCGTTCGGCGAACAAATTTTATTTTAAAATTTGAAATGGTGTAAGAGGAAACGAAGAAGAAGTAATAAAAAAATCAACAAAAGTTGTACAGAACAAGCGATGGCGAGTGTGCGGCCATCCCATTTATAGATGTAGCAGAAAAAGTTTTTTCAATATGCTCGAACGTTTACGGTTTAAATGCGAAGCACGACAATGATTCAATAAAAAACTGACATTCTTGCTTCTCACGCATTGTACTATTCTATGTTTGCTTAGCTGTGACGTTAGTTTTTAAATTCAGAAATTTATTTATATTGATCACAGTAGAAATGGTGGTGGAAAACCCAATTTTGTGATGGGTAAGTTTGAAAATCTCTAATAAAAAAATAAATAGTTATTTTTTATCATAATACTTTGTTTTTTAGTAATACACGCCATTTTTTATACGCTTTATTGAATATATATATATATATATATATATATATATATATATATATATATATATATAATTACATTTTTTCAGTTATGAAAGATCTACGCTTTCTTTGAAATAAGTGCCATTATACTATAAGTTCCAATCGAAATTTATTGTTTTTATTATTATATTCACAATTTTAAATGTTAACCTAAATTAATTCTATTCTTTTTTATTTTCTCTCTTATTTATAAGTTCAATATTCAGTTGTTACACGTCCACGTACTGCAGACAAAAATCTATTTTTTATCTCGTTGAATCTGACAATACCGTAGTATATTTTTTAATCAGTATTATTTTAATAGCAATGTTAATAAAATTAACTGGTGCAAATAACACAATGTTTCGTAATAATGACCGCACGTAAATTTTGTACACCTGGCTCGTATTCCTTCAAATATTTATAAAACCTTTAAATGTTATATTCCCAAATCGGTACGCTTATTTTAAAGTTAAACAACGAGGTTTTCTTTTCATTACTTGCAATTGGTATTTTAAATATCTACACCACGTAATATTATGATAGCTAGATCGACAAGACCTGTTGACATAAAAATCAACCAATATTTATATCTGCAGTATTTTTCTTGTTTATTTTTTTTATCTGTAGTAAAATATATAGTTTTGTATATCAATATTTTTGTTAATACTGAGCTGAATGATGAGTTTTGTCTATTCCTTTTTTCATGGTACTTAATATATTTTCTTCCATATCTCTTATTTCCATTTTCCCGAGTTATTCTTTAAATGATTTCCTTGATACCGTAGATATGGTAATCATTAACTTAAAAAAATGCAAATTGTACAGCAGAACCTTGGTCCAATTATGAAAAGCATAAAATCAATAAATTTATAAGGAAAAAATATATAAATAAATCACGGTGCCGGATAGTAAAAATGACGTTTGTATTATAGTCCTCGTCAGTCATAGTTTTATTCGATACTGGTACATAAAATACGCTCAATCACGTCAATTCCTACATAATAAATTCAAAAGAATATTTGAAATTGTCACAAACAGAAAAGGAAAGATTAACAAATAAACAACAATATTATAAGTAAATAAATAAATATACTCTAAATAAATAGTTATACCACCGACGTATGACTCAATAACAAGCCAGATGAATTAAAATAAATATTATACTCGTATATAACTTATAACTCCATGAATACTAAAAATAAACAACAATACAAAGTGTCAGTTATCATTTAGTATATCCACATAAGTGTCATCAGATGTAAACTATATTGCTAGCCAAACAGAAAAAAGTAATGCTAATAATAATGATAATAACATTTTAAAATTAAATTTTAACAAATAATAGTACTAAAAAATAGTCGTAATATCGCCAATAACATGTAAAAATTCTATCCTACCGTGTTTATCATTGTACTAATACAATCTTATCCTATTAGTATGATAATAAACATAACTATATTGTTTAATTAGAGTTCAGAGTAAGCATATTATTTAATTCATAACCTGCACCAGCCATTTTATTGTGAGGTTTTTATGTAATGTCTCACCAATGTATTGTGAGATTTTTAAGTAAATTATTTCTTCTCACGATCCACTTATAATCTAATTACTTTAGTTATTACATAGATTTACACGTTAATTCTCTCACAACGGATGTACGGTATGCCAGTTTTAATTTTGGAATATTTCTTCTAATTCTGTTATATTATTTTGCTTTTCAGTATTATTGTGTTTAATCCGTCATTGTTATTATTGTACACGAAGATAACTATAATTTAGTATTGTTGCACGTGAAATTTGCTCGAGGAGAACTCCTCAGTTACTATTGTTACCAATTTGCATGTTTGTTATGCTTTCTTTCTCCTCATTTGGTAGTTGTATACATTGGCTTATTTCATATGTAGTGATCCTATTTTGACTTGAATTAGTATTTAATTCAGTACAGTATATATAGCATGTTCGAAAATTCGGACGTTCTGAATTAATATTAATTTATATAGAAAAATTTATATAAAGTTATTCTTCAATTTACATTATTTTTAAACGGTAGAGTAAAACTGAAAGTTTTCTTATACATGTTAGAAGTTCCATTCTCAATTTCCACTACCAAAGTGCAACGCACTTACTCGTGTAATCGAATTACGAAGCGCCGTACACAAGACCAATCGTGCCAATATTGAAAATAACTGATGCAAAAGATACAAAATAATATGTGCGAATAAATAACCAATAATTTTTCATTCTTGCATACTTAATCATAGTTTATACAAAAAAAAATACTCAACATTTCGTGAAATCTCAATCGACTAAGTACAATAACTAATAAAATTATTTATTTCATATATTTATTTCTCCACTGAGGTAACTCGACACAGCCTACACCATTTTTTTTATTGACTTCAGTTTATACAGATGAAGACTGATAGTTGTAATCCGTGTTGTTTTCCGTGGCAGTGTACTATTCCTGTTTTGCTGACATCTCCTTGCGTGTTCCTACTTTTCATTTCCTTCTATTAACATAGGTTTATCGTGCCTAATGATAAAATTCTTCCTTCCCTTTCTTCTTTCTTCAGTTGTTCTGGATTTTTTTCTTATTTCAAATTCTTTTAGGGGATAAATTTGTTCACTACGTTTTTCTAATATTTGGGATTTGTAAAACTTGATGAATATTTGAATAATTATAGAAAATATTTGACTAAAAAATTCTATTTTAACATATTCGTAAGAAAAAGTTACATTAAAAGTTTTCAGATATAAATTAAGCCTGTAAAAAATTTCAATGTATATAAAAAATCACTTATCTCAGAACAAATGTTTAAGAGCAAAATAAAATAGAAACGTAACTACCATAACGTCACATATTATCGTTCCAATGATATTGCACTTCTACCAACACTTAGTGTGAAATAAAAATTTGCCAAGTAATAACCTAATCGAATGGAAAGCTACTAAAATTAAATCATTGTTGAAGTCTGCAGAAAAAATGAAGTGCTTTAATTAATATAATGAAGAGAAAAAATTGTTAAGAAAGTTTTACCTTTTTTTAAGAAAATAAATGTTCGGCAAGAAATATATCACAGAAAATAAGATGAAAATGATAATATGTTCATGTAAATTTTATGAATATGTCTAAAAAATATTAAAACACTGACGTTACATTAAACATTCATTACAGCTTAATTACACGTGTATATACTATAAGTAGAATATTACACTTTGCTTTGTTGTTAAAAAATCAGTTGTTCGTATTTAAATATATATAAATGACAGTACAAGACATATAAACTCAGTTATCTTCATTGTATATGTAATTTAGCGTAATATCATAATAGAATCATTGAACGAAAAATTTAGTCGTAAAATATAAATGTAACTTAAAGTGAAGAAAATATTAATTTTTCTGTAATATTAGCATAACATGCAATTTTTTATTGAAGAGTCATTCTACGTACATTTTCGTTATATAAAATATCATAATCCTCAGTACAATTTATACAAAATCTCCTGTTTCGTAAATATAAAACACAATCAAAAGCCTTTGTTACCAAGCTTCTGAGCATTAACGTTGATTAACGCCAGCGGCAGAACCTGTTAAGTAAACCGTTTCACCATAATTCATATTTAGAAGTAAATTTAAATTTGCTTGTGTAATATGTCAATCCTATTATATGATTTTAGAAGACTTTACCACTGCAATTATTCAAATTTAACAACATATTAAAAAGTGTCCAAATCATGCTAATTAACTAGGAATAATAAAATTTAGGAGCAGTAATCATAAATTAAATACTTTTCGACAACATAAGTTTCATATTATTAGTAAATAAACCTAACCTAAACATGTTCTAGATTACCCTCGTTTAGATACTTCCCGTACTTGCTAAGTAAAAACCTCAATCGTTAACACAGTATTAAAATCATTCCAAAACATAAAAATGAATATTGTATCATTTTAGATCCCGAACCTACTAAAATCTAAATCAATTATACAAAGGAAACTTACCTAATATTTCGTATTAACGTCTCTTAATACTTTCTGTAAATTTGCACACAAGGATAAATAACTTAAATGAAAAAAATTATTTCAACACTTCGCCAAAAAATTATTAAAAGAATATTATTCAACAAGCACTGAAAAAATAATACGAACTAAACAAAAAAGGAGCCGATAAATTTTTGCAAACACATAAATTATTTAATGAAAAAGTGGTATTAAACTAAAATAAACTTACAAAATGAAAACAGCATAAATCTATTCATATAATAAAATTATAACAGAATAAATTCTGTACATGAAAAATATTTTAAAAAGAGTTTAGCGTATAAAATATTTGTCTATCTGTATGTATTTTGTGCGTCAATCACGTAAAATCTACTTCACGGATTTTTACGAAATTTGATATGGTAATAGTTTATAACCAAGAGCAATATACGAAAAAAATGTTTTTCCTTATTCCGAATTTCACCTGAATAAAACCGTGGCCCACAGCTAGCAATATTTCTAAATAATTCTAGAATATACCTTTTTAGCAATTTTAAACGTATCGAGGAAATCGCGTGACTGTGCATTGCGGTCATTTACTTTAATGAGAGTCATAAAATCGTATCTAACATTTCATCTTCAAAATAAAAACTTAATGACAAGAAATATAATATAAATTTGACGCTTTTGCTACAAAACATAAATTATATAAGTTGCATCAGATATGTTGATTCAAAAATCATAATAACATTAAAATGAGCGTGTAAAATTAGGGATAGGGGATCCTTTCTTATTAAATCTTATAGAGTTTCAATGACTACTTCATATATTACACAAAATTATATGTTCTTCGACAATAACTATAAATGGGTTATCAGACAATGTAGCAGAATCATAAATAATATAAATGATGATTTATTAGCTTATTTAGTATGACATATTTATAGCTGCCAATTTTAGGGTTACCTAGTAATTAGAGCTTTATCATTTTGAAATGTCCATCCGTTTGTTCGTCTGTCCGTCTATCATGCGTCTACAGTTTTAGACATATTTCCATAACATTTTTGCCAGTAGATGCATCAAATGGAATTCCCAACAATACGCAGCAAAATATTAAAAACATTTTTCAAGGTTCACCTCTCCATGCATGGAAGTCGAATTGTCTTCGTACATTACTTCGCAAATCGTTGGATCGATCTTTTAAGAAGAAGTACAGCTTCCCAACTTTTTTTCCTATTTTTACGACCTGATTGCTAAATGCATGCTTCAAATATGATATACAACGTGCCTTCCCCTGCTCTTATTTTTCAACGATGGGTTTGAAGATTATGAAAAAGTTTTAGAGACACGACGTACGTGTCAAGTGGTGCATTCAGATAAAATTGTTTCGATTAATTTCTTAAAAAAAATTTGAAAGGTACTACGGAACAGTACTTTGTGCATTTTTCGATGCACACTTGTCCTCTTTTATTACAATAGTATAGAAAAAAAATTATATTTTTCTATTATTTCGTTTCAATAAATACATATTGGTTAAATCTCAAGTTTCTTGCAAGTATTCTATATGTTCTTTTTTTTCTAAAATAACCTCTTTTTAAAGTTTTGTGTTATGACATGTTTCAACTAAATGATTGAGTTTCGTTTTATTAAATATTATATTTAATATATTAACAATTTTATCATAAAAATAAATAAGATAAACACATGAGATAGAAATAATATAATTTGTATTATCAATGGATGACATAGCGCACCTTAAAAAAATAATAAAATTTAAAACGACCCAAAAGATACAATCAATTTACATACAATCAATTTACAACAACGCGTCAAAAAGGTACACAATTTGACTTCGTAAAATACTTTATATCTCATTATTTTAAACGCCCATTTAAACTGATGTTTTTCTAACTTTTTTTTTCATAAACATTTCAAAAGTAGTTTCAGATTAATGTCGGTAAACGAAAATGACATAGTGGAATGTTTAAGTGTAATTGTAAATCTTCAGAAATAACATTATATCTGAATATCGTAATATAAAAATTATGTTCTTCACTGTTTAATCGAAGTTATTTACCGTTTAACCGGAAAGAATTGGATAGTATTTTTCGAAACATTGCATCGCAAAATGAGATAAAAATTCAAAAATAGGATATTATTTTGCATTACCGTTGGCTAGATAGGTTTTAACTTCCAACTTTCATTTTTCATCCCAATTTATTGAATTAAGTATATGGCTTCAGGTCATGTTTCATGTATCCACTAACAATCAAGTTTACTTGCCTTTTAATAACATTTAACATCATAGAAATCTTTCAACAATTAGTTTCCAACAAGGTCATTCGGAATACATTTTGTAAAAATGTTAAAAAACTCCTGTAATAAAATAACCCAAAACATCTATTTTGGTTTATTTTGCAATGTATTGGGTAAATAATTAAATAAGCATTACAAATGCGAATTTAATGGGTTCCTAGCTTTTAATCACAGCCCGAAAAATTAGCACATTCCAATGATGTGGAGAATAATTTAAAATAAGCTTACATGAATATTTTCTTCCAAAATCGTATATTCGTATGAAAATGCACTGAAACTTCATGTATCTATACGTACAATAAAATTGTATAATTGTCTTTTGTGTACATTGAAAATATCTATATAAAAAGATTTAGTAACAAACAGTGACGTGACATCACACATAGTTTTTACTTTAAAGGAATCAATTCACTCAAAAGATGCTAATTTTATATTTACAAAAATTTATTTACATTACATTAGTACAAAAACAACAAGGAAGTGAAGCTTGAGTCAGTAACCCGAAAACGGGTAGATGCATTCTCATACACATACATAACGTTGTTGACCGTCTTTCGAACGTTATATTCTTCAGTGTTGTATGTATTCGTTACACGCTTACTTTTTCCATCAATTTCTTTAACCTTTGAATTTGTTTTAAATATTATCATATAAATATTTTGCTAGGTTTAGAATTAAACTAATAAAAGAATAGAATTAGGCTGTCTGTAAATTAAAGGTATAAAAAATGATTTCAAGGAATCTAATAAAATAATAGAACGTGTAAATATAGTGTTTGGTATTTTTGTCCACGTGCTTGAGTGTTTATATGTACATTTACTACTGAACAAATTTGAATAATATTTTTGAAATCGTATATAGTAAAAGTTTTTAGCTAAATGTTAATCTAGAGTTATTAGCTAGAGTAATATTTAGATTTTATTTAATCACCATTGGGTTCACTCCATCAGAATATACACGAATTTACTGTTTTAAAAAATTATAAATTATATATATGTATATGTATGTATATATATATATATATATATATATATATATATATATATATATATATATATAATATATATATATATATATATAAATATATATATATACATATATATATATATATATATATATATATATATATATATATATATATATACACATTTATGATCATCTAATCAATTAATGTTGACTAAATATGTAGTTGACTTAATTGTCATTTAACAATTTATTTTTAATGTCATTCAAATTGGATATACCATAAATTATTTCAGTGCAGTCTGAAAAAAGCAAAATAGGATATAAAACACCGACATACATCAGCAAAATCGGCGCGGCTAGAGGTGAAGTGTGGGGTGGTGCATTAGTGTGAGCTCGAGTAAGCAACCCGAATATAGATAGGCGCGTGAAGGCGGACAACGTTCTCGGTCGTCATTCGCGAATAATTGCGTTTCAACGTTTATAAGCTTATTTTGTTTCATAACTTTAAATTAGGACGTGTCTTAATTCTACGTAATTTGGTTTGTTAAGTTTAGTATTAAGTTGTATAAATTTGATTATTATGTACATTATTGTATATAAATAAAATAAAACTGTAGAATTCACGTATCTACAGGCAGAAGGTGTTTTGCGAAGAAAATATTTTAGGAAACGTCATAAAGATAATCGAACACAAAAATATTGTTTTTGGAATATTCATTCGTTTTTTTGGAAGTCTCCTTATTTGTTTGTACATCACGCAAAGACGGCTAAAAGGACTTCTCTGAAGTTTTTGCTAGCAGATTCTGTTAGACCTGGGATAATATATAAGCTATATTTTATTATTAAATAAAAAAATGAAATATAAATATATTAAATAAAAGTCGATTTGCCATATTTTCTTTTTATTTGATAGATTGTATATCAAATAAAAAGAAAATATGGCAAATCGACTTTTATTTAATTAATGATGCACCCCTAAACACTGCTTTAAATATATAGATATATGTATATATATATATATATATATTCAAAATATACTTACCGAAAAAGTTATCTTTCATAATTATTATAGTAGATGGTATTAGGTATATTAATTTTGTAGTTAAATTAATAATATATATGTGCATAGAGAGTAAGTTCATGTGAAAGATTTAAATTATTTCATCAGATTTTTGGAAAAAAACAAACAAACTGTCTAAATTTTGAAAATAAGTTCTGAGCTAAACATTTTCATACCATAAAAAACATATCACAATATTGCATGCGTGCATTCGTACGGGCGTGCGTGCGTGCTTCTAAGTTATATTTTATGTGGTTTTTAGCCAATCTCATAGGTTGAAGACGAAATTTTCCTTTGTGGCATAAATAATTTTAGTAGATACTTGATTTTTTTTATCAACTAGTTAACTAACTAATCTATTCGGTATCACGATCAACCTTTTGCTTATGTACGTCTTAACATGGCGTCAAAAAAATAACGGAAACTGAGGATATTAAACTAATTTTTCACTTTTCCGAAATCTACTTCTGAAACTTTCTTATTACATCAGCTGTTTGACTGAGAAATTTAACATTGCTACCTTTACGGAGTGACCCTAAAAATTGTATGTAACATTTTTAAGGTCCATATTATTGTAAATTATAAATTATGATTTTTGTGAGTAAGTAAAGAATTAAAAATTGGGGAAGAAAGTAATCAAATTTAAGACTTATTCATCAGTAGGAGTTGCAGTTACATGATGTAACTGCTACTACTTTTTAGATTATTACTACTTAACCCGGCCAAACTAGCCCAAGTAATTATTCACTCGTCTGCCTACTCTTGCACTTTTGGTTGCACTACAGTTGTTTTATGGTTTATTTTCTTTAACAATGTTTCAATTTTTAACGGGACTTCAAAGGATATAACTATTTGATTATTGAACTGCTCAACGTTAATATATATTTACTTGTAAATGAAAATCATCATGTTTTTTCCAGCATAAATGAGCCGCCATTGTTTTTTTTATTATTTTACCAAGTAACCATATAAAAATACATTACTATTATTATTACACGATATGGAATATCTGGAAAATAGCAAGACAGTACAAAACACGTGTAGAATGTAGAGGTGGATTTCAACTTGAGCGGTTCTCTGACCATATGATCTCAAGAATTCATAATGAAAGAGTATGATCATAAAAGTTCCTAATGAGCTTATGATCTCAATAGTTCATAATTAAAGATATCCATCGTTATGTGTCAAAGCAGCAGAACGCCGAACCAGAATCTTAAAATCTGAAATAGATCATGATTCGTGAAGAAAGATATCACTCTTAATACATCACTAAAATTCAATAATTGTAACCCAAAAATTACCCGGGTAGGCCTTGATATTGTCTACCTCTATGCTCCCATTTTACACGTGTGCGTGAGCTTATATGTGTGTTTATATATATATATATATTTATATATATATATACACGCGTAGTTTTCTATACGAAGACGTGCACGCATAATTATCCTATGATATAGTATTACATAACGTTGATAATGACATTATCTACAATACGAAGTATTATTTCACGAAGATAATTGCTTTTATATTGTAATTTTTTCTAATATTGTAATTATTCTATAACTATTCTCAATTTTATCCACACCCATGAATATAAGTAAATGTGTGTGATACAACCCTGTCAACAAAACAAAGTAAAAAAATTACGCCCATTTGTAGCATTAAACAAACAACAAATCCTCAAAATAAAAAGTGATGGATTCCACATTCTATGTACACATTATCATCGCCATTTTCAGTCTAATCAGGATTCAGCCTCATGGTGATTCCATCTGCAATTAATAATGACTACAGTGAAACAGTCAAATGAAAGATGCAAAAACGAATGCGGTCCTTATTGTAGCCACTCAACCCGTCGTCCTATTTACTTATAATCAATTCTCGCAATCTATTGAACGTTATTCCATTTAATACATTAACGTCTAATATCACCAAAAATATACGATACAATTGAGATAGCCTGATAAAGAGATATATTGGCCGACGGCATCTATAAATTAACTACGATGTTGGATACACCCACAAAAATGAAGTTAAATTGTTTTGGAGGAATATATAATTGATTGCACGTGTTTCTTCTTTCTTATTAATAATAATTGTATACCACGTTCGAAACATTGCTCTAAGATAAATAGCTGTGATAAAAAAACATGTACATTTGCAAGTATAACTATTAATATTTAAATTGAAATAATACACTATTTACACATCCTTATTAGACATATAAGATACCTTGGTAAAATATTCAGTTTAAAAAAAAATTATTCAAAATTTTAAAAGAATAATTATTTTTCAATTGTTTACAATAAATTAAAAAAAAACATTAATTGAAATGAAAATATCAGTAGTAACTTTGAAGTTTATTTAAATACAAAAAAAAACTACATGAACCTCCTAAGAAAGCACACGATAGAAAGGAAAAACCTATATCTACGGAATACACATAAACTGAGTTACTACGTGAGGTATTTAGGTTAAAAGAATAAGTGCTTCCATTACCTGCAGACATATAACTTTCCACCATATTCATGTTAGCAGATATACAAAGCATAATCCTGTACACTACTACAAACTGTCACTTTTTAATTTTTAATAATGCACTTTAACAGTAACTAAATGCTATAAATTCTGTTTAATGACGAACTGCCGAACTGTTCGGGATCCTAGATTTGTTCCACAGACCTTAAATGAGCGGCGCAAAGCGAATACTGCCATCATATTACAATTATATGCATGAAATACTTGTTAATCATCTTTACATATTAAAAAAAAGTTAATTATGAAAGTCAATTATAAATATTTTATAACAATAATTTATTTATTAGCCTACTCTTCATTTTAAGCATAATTTTGTAATATTTTATGGAAAGTCATCTATGAAATTATATTCAATACCCAAGTTAACGATAAGATTGTTCGGTATATGATATTAGGTAAAAGTTTTTTCGACAAAGTAATTACATCACTATTACATAGGAAAAAAGATACAGTAAAGATAAACTAGTCAAGATACAAGTGTATTTGTTTCAATTGCACTATATTTAGAAAGAAAATTTACAATAAGTCGTAGTTGTACATAGTTTCAAGAAATCGTACCTTATTTCAAGAAATCTTTCGTAAGTTTAAGCATTAGTTATACTGCAGTTTTTGACGTGATTTGCTACAGTTTGTCTATTACTTTCAGGCTTTTTTAATTGTACTAAAGACACATTATTGCGATATTCATATGAATACATCTACACAACCAAATAAACTAGGCAGATTAAAAGAGTTGGAATTTTCGGGTACAGAATTAACCGAGTTTTTTTATGAATGACATGAATATATGAATATGAAAATATTTGAATCGATTTCGATTCAAGAGATGTCTAAAATCTGCCTAGAAAAATTAAAAAAATAATATTTAATTTAAAAAAATTACGATTTCTAATAAATAATCTCACCTTAAGGTTTGAAAAAGACTTATAAAAGTAGATTTAACCAACAGACTTTTACAAAATTAGAGATTATAAGCTAAGCGAAATGTGGTCCAGTCTAATTACCATGTAAATGAAGATCACAAAATAGCAGATACGCGAAATAGGAGAGTCTATCTCAAAGAAAGAAAGCTTGTTTAGTCAATTCATTTTATATTTTAACCAAAATTATGTTTTTCTAAATTTTAAGGGTGTTAAGTCAGGCGATGAAAAAATTAAACAACGCTTACATTTTCAGAAGTGGCAAATCGGATGTTACTTATTTATATACGTTTTATTCTAAATATGAATCGTTTTTTACAACCTGATTATTTCCGAAGTAAAATTACAACTCTCGTTTTCTAGCTAAAAAAATAATCTTTAAAAATTTGATTACAATTAAGTTTTTTAACGAAATTATTTTAGTTAATGTGTTTAGTGTTTAGTTAGTTTTAGTTAGTGATTTTAAAATCTCATGAACAAACATAATATTCTTTAATACGCTTTTTAAACCCATTATGAATGTCAAGTATTTTGACCCAAATTAGATAGTGTTATATGCGCCCATGATTTTTTTTTTGTGTTTGTTTGCAATCAGTTCCAAACTATAAGCAGATTTGTTTTATGTCGTTTTATCATTTCCAAGGAGCTCCTCAGCAGGAGACACCTCATCCTCCACCATCTGTCACCAATTATATCATGGCGTTTCAGTCGTTTATTGTAGGAGATAATTGCTAACGCAGTAGCTAAATCAATTGGGTGGTTTTCCGGCCGTGTTTTATATTTATGCCCTATTAATTTTAACTCCACCTTAATTGTTATTATTTTCAGAGCTTCGTGGATCTCTGTATTGGTGATGAACCATGGTGCATCGGAAATGGTTCTTAGCATAACATTTTGCAGCCTTTGCATTATGTTTAAATTGGAGTCGCAAGCACTTCCCCACAGTTGTGCACCATATGTCCATATTAGTTTCAGGATCATTTTGTATATCAGCAATTTATTGTCGATTGACAATTTAGAGTTGCGTGCCATCAACCAGTAGATGTTTCTGAATCGCATGTTCAGTTCGTCTCGTTTTGATTTGATGTGCTTCTTCCAGGTCAACCTTCTGTCCAGATGCATACCGAGATATCGAACAGAGTCAGTCTGTGGCAGAACGTTTTTTCCCAGTTTTACAGGAGCACAGCTTCCTTTCCTCAGCGTAAATTTGGTTGTGCTGGCTTTGATTCTCCATTTCTGGATCCACTCGTTGACCCTATCGAGGCTTTTCTGCAAGACGGCAGATGCTATAATCGGATCTTTGTTGCTCGCGAGAATTACAGTGTCGTCGTTTACAGCGAAGCAGTATTCCTTCTTTTCGAAAGACTATCTAATCTTATCACAGACTCGATGCGCTTGTTCCACCGTAGAATGTTGTTGTCTGAATCCAAACTGATATTTAGGTATCACCAGGTCTTTGTTGAGTATGGGTAATATTCTGCTCAGGAGGATTCTCTCAAACAACTTTGATAGCACAGGTAAGAGACTTACAGGTCTGTATGATGATGCGTCTTCCGGGGGTTTTCCTGGCTTGTGTATCATTGTTACTATGGATACCTTCCATAGATTGAGAAAGCACTGTACTCGAAGCACTCCATTGAAGAGAATAACTAAAAACACCAGTGCTTTCCTGGAAGTTGCATGATAACTTCTTTTGTGATGAGATCGAATCCAGGGGCTTTTTTATCTTGCAGTCCTTTTATAGCCCTCCTCAGTTCTCCAAATGTGACTAGTCTTGGTGGAATGGACAGTTGTAGGTCTTGCTGCAGTGTACGTTCAACTTCATTTTCAAACTTTGCATTGTTGCTTTCATTAGGAGTAAAGATGGCGGCCAGATGTTTTGCAAACATGTTAGCTTTTTCTTTGTTTGTCTTAGTCCAACCATTTTGGCATTTATATTGCTGTGGCCTATTTAACGCCTTTGTAAGCTTCCAGAGGGAGTATTCTGTTGTTTTTGTGGCATTTAGGCTTTCCAACTGATTTTGTATTGTGGCATTATTTAAAGTGTCGATTGAATTTTTCAACTCCATAATAGCTTTATTAAGTACAGTCTTGTCACTTTTACATCTACATTGGTGCCATATCCTGCGCAATCTTCTCTTCTCTAGTATTTTACGTTCTATTTCAAGAGGTACGTTCCCAACAACTTGGTAACCTTTTTCTTTTTTAAGAGGAGTGTTAACCCAGCAAGCTTTTTGTATAAGGTTAGTAAAGTGTTGAGTCGCGTCATCTATCTCGTCGGGTGTTTTCAAGGAGACTTTCAATTCCATGCCTTCATCAATGTATTCTCTGAATCCTTCCCAATCAGTGAGTTTATTGTACAGTGTATCAGGCCTCTCGTAGCAATACTAAGTTAGGAGTACAAGGGTGTGGTCAGAACTACTGTCTAAACAAGATTCAGCCTTCATGTAATTTGTCGAAAGTCCCATTATTATGAAGAAGTCCAGCAAATCGGGTTTTTTATTTGTATCTGTTGGCCAGTAGGTTGGTTCACCCGATGATATACAGTTGAGGTTATTCTCGTCAAGGCATAATTTTAGTTGTCTGCCTTTAGTTGTTCTTAGCCTTGAGCCCCAGTATGTATGTTTGGCATTCCAGTCACCACCAGCCACAAATCTTCCTCCCAATGTTGAAAAGTATTCTGAAAATTTTGTTTCACTTATTGTGTGCCTTGGTGGGCAGTAAATTGCCGACAGGTCAATTGACCACAGTTACCTTCCACCCCAACGGTGGTAGCCTGAATGTAATTTCTTATTACAGGGGCTGTTCCTGCAAATATAAGAATAGTTTAACATACCATGGGATAAGATATATACACTGTGATACAAATTACAAATTAGTTATTACTTTACTTAAAAATGTTATTATTATTACACCATTGAGATTTTAATAAAACAATCACGTATGTTTTTAAAAAGGATTTGGTTGAAGAAATTGGTGAGAGAGGTATAAAAAAATAAATATATCAACTGACTATTTCATTATAGTGTGTATCAATACTATAATTGAACGTGAAGATAAGAACTGGGCGTCTATCATAAATCCGCCTAAAGAAAACTAAATTTTATATAGAAAGATTGAAAGAAGGTGACTCCGAGGCATTCATGAAAACTGCAATAAATAAATGCAACTGAAAGGTACAAAGAAGTGTTCCATTTAAAAATATTCAATGAATGATGGCGCTGTTTGAAGAAATAGAAATAAACGATAAAGAAAAGCAAACACAAAAGAAACACTAGAAAATAAGCAACTAGCAAAAAAGTGGAAAGACTAGAAAATATGCCTTTTATATAAAAAAGATTATAAACTTCAAAACTGTATAAAAAGAGGTGTAACTGTTTGACAAAAACGGTAGAATCCCGAAAAGATTTCAGAACGAAAATGAAAATCTCCCCAATAATAGGGCATTGGTTGATGATGTAATTCCGCGGATGAGATAAATACATGAAGCTGTATAGACTATATTATTTTCGTTAATAGTGAAATAATAATCTTGATAAAAATAGTAGCAGATTATCTATAGATAATCAATGTATCACTAGCAGTTAAACATCAAATTTTTCCATGTGGTTAGTATGATACAAACTTAGGGTTTAATTACTTTCCTAAATTTAAGTATTTCTAACGTTTTATTAACGAGGCTGTTATTGTTATAGATAAGATTTCAAAAGTTTAACAATTTCAAAACTGAAAGTGTTTATTATCGACAAGTTTTTATATGCCCATAAGGTCTAAAATTTGCATTTATTGCATAATTTTTAAGCAAAATTTTTGTTTTACATAAAAAAGTGTAGACGATTATTTTTTGTTTTTCTATTTGAAGCTAATATTCAGTCTTACAGTAAAATAGTTTCACTGCTAATAAAAAATGAAGGAGGTTTTAAATATTAAATGGTTATTATAGTGCAGCTATACCCATTTTCCTGCTACGATCATAACCATTCCTTCTTCGATATAAACTACTTTATTTACAATAAGTCACATATTACTTGCCAAGTTTATTGAAACACGTTTAATATATTGTTTTTAGATTTTAAGATAGGTTAATCTAACTAGTAACTCTGTATATTTCGTACTGTTTTATAAAATTCTTAAACAATAAAAATAAGGCAAATATTAAATTGGCCATCAATTATTAACATTATATTAAATACCATTTTGATTCAAATATATGATTTAATTCACATTTACAACCCATTTTATGATAAATATAATAAGCATTAAGATTTACGACGTGGAATATAAACATCTCAATTTTTTGGGTCATAAACGACCAATGTTTACTGATTTCTGCGTTTACAATCTACGCAATCTCTCCATTTATGAGCCAAGGAGTTTAGAGTCAAGTTTCGACTTTACCTGAATGGTCGACAGTTAAACAATGTCTTTTTCAACATTGGTATAAGTAATAAAATATTTGCTATTTTCTAATCAAAAAAATTAAATTCTGTTTGCTCTTATGTAATATCTTTATATTGCTGTGATGTAATAATTAGTTTAGACGATTGCATAATATTAGTGTTATATAATAATCTATACTGGTGATAACATAATAGCAAAATACAAAAAGTTTTGCGTTCGTTTTACAATAAAGAAATTAAAGCAAAACTAATTTGACTTTGTCATTAGTTTAATTCCAATACAGTCGTTTTCAGCATAAACATAATTGACCTTTAGAATGAAATAATTGTCTAGAACGAGAAATATTTGACCCACAATGTTTGCAGTTTTTTTTACAACACATAGATAAGTACCGTATTATGTAAATACTAGTGATAATGTGAAGAATAACAGTTGAACACTAATTTATGGTTAATTAACGAAAAATAATTAAAACAATAAGATATTAATTTATGGTAATTAAAACAATAAGATAAATTGTCTATATTAAAAAAATTAAATACAATGACAAGATTGAAGTTTGAAAGAATAAAATATGTGATGCAAATAATATACTATTGTATAAAATAATTTTTGTATTTGTGCAATGAATACTTTTAGACAAATTGTTGTTTAAAGTCAAAACAACTGTTTTTTTAAATTTTTTGTTCGGCTGTGGATTTATCTTCATAATCTGCCTATCTGTTTGTCAATAGAGCACGATGCAACTTGTGACAACACCAAGAATGTAAGAGTTTGGTTTTCCGTGTAGCGAAAAGAGTGTATATGTAGAAGCTGAGATGTAAACTCGAAATAAACATTCGATGTAAAATACTTTTGAAATTATCTATTGGGGTCAATATCATCAATCTTCATTTGGACTTCAAGTGAACAACCAATACACGACAAATAGTGAGCCCGACGTGATTTCCATGTGCGGACTTCTGATTCGCTTCATCTTGCGTCAGCCATTCCTTCATCGAAGCAAATCATCATTTTCACGTAGTGAATATCATCGAAGGTAGTAGATTATCTTCAATCAAAGGGATATTATGGATACAACGATTGTTTTTTCAAGATTACAAGTGTGTAAAATAAGTGATCTAGTGAAAGAAAATATAAATGTCTTTTTAAAATAAGTGTCGGCGGTGAAAATAAGTGTCATTTACGAGGCACAATCATTTTCGAATACTTACGTTATCTTATTTGAAACTATTACAAAAATACCCCGCCATCTGTAAGCTGACCGACCCAAATAGTCCTGTTAACCACAACACTCTGCACTTTATTGAAACCAATGGTCCTCCACTAGTGGCGAAACCGCAACGATTAGCACCGGATTGACTCAAAATCGCAAAGATAGAGTTTCAGAACATGTTAAACTTGTGCCATATGCAACCATCCAAGAACAACTATGCATCCCCACTCTTTATGGTCCCCAAGAAGGGATCATTGGACTGAAGACCAGTCGGAGAATTCCGTGTGTTAAATGCACAAACAGTTAAGGAGAAATATTCAATCCCATGCATCACAGACTTAACAACAGAGCTTTATGGCACTAAATTATTTACTGAAGTCGACATCATAAAGGTCTATTATCAGATTCCTATCAACTCTTGCGATGTTCACAAGATAGACATCTGCACTCTATTTGGTATGTACAAAAGTACAAGGATGCAGTTTGGTCTGTGTAATACTTCTGCGATCTTTCAGCGCTTCACAGACGAAGTTACTAGGGACGTTCCAGGAGATTATGCCTTCGTTGACAACATTTTGGTGGCTTCAGAAAACGAAGCAGAACATCTGCAACGGCTCAAGGGGCTATTCTCTAAATTCGCCGTGTATAGGTTATCAATGTCGACAAATGCACATTTGTTTCCACAACCTTAGATTTTCTTAGTTTCCAGCTTTTAGAACATTGCATCGAACCCCTGAAGGACAGGGTACAATGTATCGCAGACTACCCAGGCCCGAGAGTCTGACCCAATTAAGAAGGTTTTTGGGTACGTTAAATTTTTATCGAAGATTCGTACTTAAGGCAGCAGACACACTTGCCCCTCTCATGAAATTCCTTGAAGGAAAAAAGAAGAAGCCTCGCTTAGTACCTAAAGAAAAATTTGAAAAAATTGAATGGAACGGGGAAATCGACGAAGCATTATTGGCTGCCAAAGAGGCCATGTCTAAGGCCACACTGCTTTGCTATCCCTTTCCAGGGACGAAGCTAAACCTTTGGGTCGATGCGTCAAGCGTGGCAATCGGAGAGTTAAGAGTGTCTAGACAAAGATAAGCGCAGCAAGAAGATCAGCAACCAATTTCCCTTTTCTCAATGACGTTGAACATCAGCCAGCGTAAGTGATCTTTTTACGACAGAGAACTATTCTCCATTTATTCGGGCATTCGGAAATTTATAGTCTTCACAGATCAGAAACCATTTATTTTTGCCTTCCAACAAAATCCTGACAGTAAAGGTACCTGGAGTTCATCGCCCAGTATACAACTGACCTACAACATGTCCAGGGATCTAAAAATTGTGATTGCAGATGCAATGTCAAGAATAGAGGTAAACTCAATCACTGATTCTCCATTGCTAGTCTTTGTGGAGTTCAAGCCAGTAACCCAGAGGTGAAGAAATTTCAGCAAGATTCCATTATTGTGCAAAACGTCAACTGGAACTCTTCGCCCATTTGTACCTGAATCTTTCCGCAAATTGATATCCTCCAACCTGCATAACATATCTCATTATATCGATATCTCATTATATCATATCAATATTGTAGCGTTCACTAAACTCATCTGCGAGAGATACGTCTGACCCAATATGAAGAAGCAAATCAAAGACTGGGTACGTTGCTGCATTCAATGCCAAATGTCAAAGACGCAACGCCACAACAATGCTCCACTAGGGACATTTAGTCTACCAGATGCCACATTCTCTAAAACATATATTGACATAATTGAACCATTACCTTATTCAGAAAGTAATATTTTTGCTGACGATGATAGACAGGTTCACTAGATGACCCGAGGCTACTGCAATACCAGACATTAAGGTGGAAACCATTTGTCGAGCATCGTTTCAAACTTGGATTTCCCGTTTTGGGTGTCCACAAACTTTAACTACGGATCGGGGAGCATCCATGCGATCTGACCTGTACAAAGCCTACGCCAACTTACTGGACACCAACAGAATAACGACAACAACAAACCATCCCATTTCAAATGGAATTATTCAGAAATTCCACCGATTCTTCAAGTTAGTCCTGAAAGCTCATGAAAACCCAAGATGGACGGAGATAATCCCAGTTATTCTTCTCGGCATAAGGACAGATGATCTCAAGGATAGGATGAGGACGTTGAACCCCAATAAACATGGTACAACAGATTACTGCCTTCATTGAGCGTTAAAGTCCTGCTCTCACATGTTTCTTCGAGTTGACAGTATAAATCTACCTCTGTGCCCACTCCACACTGGTCCTCATAAAGTCCTCAAAAGAACTGACAAAATTGCTACAATAAAGCTGAATGGGAAACCGTACAAGGCATCAATAGACAGAGTCAAACCAGCGTATATCCTCATGGACAAGTCTTTCAGACCCAGGACTAAAGCACAATTGTTACCACGTCCACCCTCAAACACTGAATTCACACCGTCAAACAATGAGTCAAAACCATCTGCAAAGACTGTGAGGACAAGAGCAGGAAGATCACAAGAAGATCAGTTCATTTCCTAGCTAAGTTGGCAACCTATGTGACATACTAATAATACAAATGACTCACTTAACAAACAACCCACTCGTTAAATTTTATTACCAATGACATGTGTATAAAAAAAATCTCTTGACACACTTGTCTACTCAATTGTGTTTTAGCATATTATTACTATGTCAGATATTAATGAAAATTCTTTGATAAAGGGGAAACCTGTAGGCATGTTTAAGTATAAAATTGTAATTATAACGATTTGCTTGCTTGCTTTAATATCAGAGTATTGAATACAAATTCTTACATTTAGGTACAATTACGTAATAAGTCATCGCAACCATGTATTTTCAGTCTTAAAAACTAGCACCGATGAATCATTTTTGTGGTCATGCATTACATGTAATTATTAATAATCATGCTACATAAATTTAATTTTTATTTTCAATTCATCATACATTCTGCCATTCATGTAAATAAAATGTCATAAGATGTGTTGTATCGTTCCTTCTCAAAGGTCAGTCACTGGGGGGGGGGATACCACCAGTGACTGAGGCCTCTCTTTGGCAACATCAAGAATGTAAGAGTTTGTTTTTCCGTGTGGCAACAAGTGTGTATGTAGAAGCTGAGATGTCAACTCGGAATTGTCTATCCGCAACCATTTTATTCATGAATATTGTAGATTTTATTTAACCCGAGATTACGAACCTTCGTCGAATCGACGATGTGCCTCCAAAAAAATCGTGGTAACTTTGGCGCGCGTGACCGTGCAGCTTGGCATTTCGGCTAATCACAGTCGACATGTTGCACTCACGACGGACGGTAGTGCTTTGTACGTAGGGGACCTGTGAGCGCCATTCCAGCAACCATGGCTCGTCGTAAAGTAACGTAACATTGTATACTATTTAGTTTATGTAATTTTGGTTTTTTTTTTCTTTTGTATATTAATATAATGATGTTTATTATTGGTTATTCTGGAAATTGAAATGATCAGCGATAATGAGAATGAAGACCTTGTCAAAGCTGATCCAGCTTATGAAACGTATGATGATGAAGAAATTTCTACCTTGAACAATAGCAACTTACATTTCAAGATGACCAGGCAGTAGTGATACATCTCCACCACAATCCATTGAAGACTCGACACCTAGCACTGTAGTATAACCCAGCAAATGGTCATCGCTAAAGTCAAGGTCACAAAGCAGAAGACCTTCAAGGAACATAGTACATATTAGACCTGGACTTGTACGCTTTTGCAAAAATGTCTTAAATCCTCTACAATGCTTTTCGCTTTTATTGCAGATTATCTAATTGAGTTAATTGTTACCCACACCAATCCTGATATAGCAATAAAATCTCAAAAGTATAAATCACTAAAAGCAACTCAGAGACCAACAGATGCTTACGAAGGTAGAGCTCTCATTGGCATTCTTACATTACCTGTAGCAATGAAAGATAATAATTCACCATCAAGGGAGTTGGTTGACATCACATTTTGTGGAAATCAATATTGTAGTGCAATGTCTTGTGAGAGGTTTGATTTCCTAATAAATTGCCTAAGATTTGACGATAAGTCTACGCGTCAAGAACGGAGGCTAGGCGATGTCTTCGCTCCATTTCGAGATACATGGGATCTTCTCTTAGCTAAATGTAAATAGAACTCCAAACCTGTATGCTACCTTACAATTGAGGAACAATTATTAGGTTTCAGAGGTAGATGTCCCTTTCTTTATATACTAAATAAACCAAATAAATATGGTATAAAAATTGTGATAATTGTAGACAGTTATACAAAGTATATGGTGGATGCAGAGCCCTTTCTGGATTCTTTTACTAAAAAAGATGGAGTACCACTAGGTGAATATTTTGTAAAAAAAAAATTGACACACATTGCCCGTGGCACGAATAAAAACAATACTATGAACAATTGGTTCACTTCGGTACCATTAGCCAAAAGTTTAGTAAAAGAACCACATAAGCTAATATCGGTTGGAACTCTAAGAGCAAACAAAAGAGAAATACCAGTAGAATTTAAAAATAAACACACATGAAGAACTGGAACTGCATGTTCTGTTATGATAATGAACTCAAACTCCTTTCTTATAAACCAAAACCCCAAAAAATAGTGTTTTTACTGTCAACCTGTGACAAAGAAGGAACCATTTATGAAAATACTAATAAGCCCACAAAGGTTGAGTTTTACAACAAGACAAAAGGAGGGATAAATACTTTAGATTAAATGTGTTTCCTTTCCCCATGCAACCAAAAAACACGGCGCTTGCTGTTGTGCAATATTTATAGAATACTCAACATTGCATTCGTAAATAGTTACCTCATTTATGTAACGAATATTATAGAGGCAAAAAAACCTTCATCGAGGCGTCAATACCAAGAAGCTCTACGTCACAAGCGGATCGGGTCAAAAAATATTGCTAATACCAACCCTACAAACTGCTCTGCGGGGCTCAATTACACAAATTTTAAATATGCCAGGAAGTAGTAGTGAGAGCGTTACAAATGAGACTGAACAAAGAAATGCAGTTGATGTACCACCTGAGCAAAAAAAAGGAAAATATGTCCCTCCGCAAAGCGAAGGACGACTAAAAGTAGTTGCTCCAAGTGCAATAAATCGTTGTGTGGGGAACACAAACTTGACGTGCGTCACAAATGTATTAGTTCCTAGATTTTTACCAAAATGTTAAAAGAACAATACAAAAAATAATAGAAATGTTATTTTTGATATTGTTAATAGAACAATATAAAAAATAATGAAACAACTATATTTTTATAATTTAAAGTTTGTTTCGAACGATTTAATACTAAATATAGTATGTAAGAACTTGTTAAAAATTATTAAAAAAAATTATTAGGCATGTAAACTATAATCTCATTAAGAAAACTGTTTGAGTCAATAATATATTACAGTAGATAATATAAGCTCAAAATATATAATTCAATATTTTTCATTTAAAATAAAAGCAAAAATATAAATATTTTATTTTAATAAATCACCTAAAATCCCCTCATTAAAAACGCAATCGAAACGATGAAGGTTTGTATTAAGCTTCGAAAAATAAGTTTAGTGATCTAGGGTTAATAAAATATTATATATATTATATAAGATTTATATTGT
This sequence comes from Druceiella hillmani, assembly GCA_039881145.1. Classification (NCBI taxonomy): domain Eukaryota; kingdom Metazoa; phylum Arthropoda; class Insecta; order Lepidoptera; family Hepialidae; genus Druceiella; species Druceiella hillmani. Next base: position 45,140,062 of record JAYKKI010000012.1, on the reverse strand, counting down.
CGATCATAAATATTGGCAGTTAATGCAACACAGTCGTAATTCTGAAGTAAGAAGCTAAGAAAACCTTTAAAATAATTGATCATTTTTTACTAATAATAAAAGGCCATCGAAAGAAGTGTATCCTTAAAATGGCTGTGTGGTCTTCCAGTTACTTTTTATCCCGCAACTATAATTTATCTGTAGTTAATCTTCCGACATGTACGCCTTTTCTCATTCCATTAATTAATTGCCCAGACTATTTTACGAAGCACGCGAATGATAAAAACGACTTTATTATATTAGTGGGCACTATGAACAAACTATTCGTTATTTATATTGATTTATTTCCAATATATTGTACACATCCTCTGAAAACTAAAAATATTAATAAAAATGTATCTTAATTAAAATTTATATTAACCTTGTCATAACCATTTTATTATGAAATAATTCATCATACAATGGTTATGTCAAGGTTGAGCACTCAGGTTATTGCAATATTATCGATTTAATCAATGACACATCATATTACTATAAGGAAGGATTTGAATTTAAAATAATTGAATTGAAACACAACTACCCATGTGCTTCAAAACAGAACACTCACAGTTTATATATTTTTCCTAACTTACATAATTTACTAACCAGCGTAGTTTTCCGTATGACAGTTTTCAATAAAGAATACCATAAAGTCAAAAAAAGTAAACCATAAAGCTAAACTGCACATACATTCTAACGAAATAAAAGCGTGGACTCCAGGGTCTAATGTGCTACTCCACTAAACATTCGGCCTAACTTAAAGGTCAGACTAGATAACATGTGCGCATATGCGTGTGCAGGACTTGCACAAGACGTGTGGGTTTTATTGTATAAAACTATATAAAACATCAACGTGACATCGGCGTGACATCTTCAAATAAAACATACCATACCGTCGAAATGGCGTAACTAGCGCGTGTGCAACAGGTTCGGCGTGACATCTTCAATACTGTTTCATACAATACAACGCACACGTGTTGCACGCGTATAGGCGCACGAGACGCGTACACATTCAGTATGACCTGGTCTAAGGAATTGTCAAAACAATCTCAGACTTTCGTTTATACTGTGTGGGTAATTTTAATTGTATTAACCAGTTAATATTATTAGCTTTACAAACACATTTTTAGCTTTTACAAAAAGGGTATTTTCCTCCAGTTTTCTTTATCACAACCGCTCCCGACTGTTTTCGCTTGAAATTAGAATTTTGGTAATCAATATCTATTACCTAGAAATCGATTCAAAGTAATAGTTGGTTTGTTCACCATCTACCTTTTTTGTTTTTCCTAGCTGTTCCCGCGACCTTGTCCGCGTGGAATTCGGAGTAAGAAAAATTATTAAGAATTGTTTATGTTTCTTTTTCTCTTTTCTCTAATAACCCTATGAGCATAAAGTTTACTAAAGATCTAATAGATGGCGTTGGCATTATTAGCTCTTTATGATATTAGCGTGTACAATCAACGTATATTAAAAATTGACGTGTCTTTTTTATTTGTTTGAAATAAAACCAAGCTTAAATGTTATATCAAATCAATACACATCGTTTAGTCGTTGCTAATTTTAAATTCTAAAGTTTTAGGCTTAGCAGAATGTTTTTAGAAGGTAGCACTTTGTTTTACTTAAAAATATTTAATGTACAGATAAAGCCTTTTTACGATTTTATTATATACAGAATATTTATGAATAATTATGAAAATATACTGAAATAGTGAGAGAAGGAGAGAGAGACATAGAGTATTTTTTGAGAAACGATAATAATCATCGTGATTATAGAAATAATGGGGGGGGGGTAGAAAAATATATAGAAATTAGTTCCTTAGTAAGCAAATAAGTAAGTTGGAACAGTTTAATATCATATTATTAAGTAAAATATCAGTTATATTTCCTTCATTAACTATGTATATGCAAAAACTAAAAAGCGATATTATTTTGTATCACTATCTGCTTTTGACCAGAACTCAATTTAAATATCGATAACAAAAAAGAACTATTACATTGACTTGCTGTGGAAATTACATATTAGGAATATGGACAGGCCCGAAAGGCCAAGGAATAGGACATCATTCTGTGTACTATTGGATTTTTTTTATAAAATCAGCAAAATCTTTATCGATTTATAAAAAAGAAACATTGTTGCTGTGTTAAGGGATCCATTATTTTAAATTTATTCAGCTACATTCAAAAATTATCCATATATAATATATTTCAACAGTAAACATGCAATTGTAATGAACATTACGCCGACGTTTCAATATGTCGAAGAAGAACGATATGTATTTTTATGAAAAAAATCTATCAGCAGGTAATAAATTAAAAATTGCAAACACATAAAAATGAAAACGTTTAACTGCTCGTATTATCCATCCGATCAGCTAGCCGCAAGGCACCGGATGTAATAAATTACGAGTACCCAGAATTAAAACGGTTACAACCAATGGTATTTTTACCTACATAAATCACTATTATCGATATTCGTTTCAATCGAATGCCTATGAGCGAAATACCGTTGGTTAACAAGACACATTACTATTAGTGACTTTATTCTCAATATATACTTTATACTCAAACAAAACGAATAAATAAATGTGACTATAAGTAACTCCAAACGTAAACTATGACGAAAGATATATAGAGTCAAATAAAGCACGTAAAAGAAAAAGCCGTATTAAAAATTATATAGTCTTTTGAGAACCACTTTAAGGGCATGAATAACATGTCTGTAGGATATAATATTATTGATTATAATCATATCAAAAAATTAACAATATCCAAAGCAATTAAACAAACTATAATAAAAAATCACTGAATGCAAAAGACTTAATTCGCAGAATTTTCTTGAAAGTTACGAATAAAAAACTAGTCGCTATCACGAATGTTAGCAAATTTTTTCTCATTTTTCCTTTTTCTTAACATTTCCGTAAAATTAAAGCAATGCATGTTTAAACTTAAAGCAATGTATTTCAATCATATGGAATAAACATGTAAAAATATGGATATGTTCCATTAAAAAAGTATAATCCTGAATTTGTTCTAAGGGAAATCGTTGGGGCGAGTGCAATGTCGAATAAAGTATAATTGTAGATACATAAAGGAGTAGCTTCTTAAGATTAGGCTGTATAAAATATATAAAAACAAGGAAAGAATGAAAACTAAGATTTTCATGAAAAAAGTGAATGTAAATGAGTAGACGAAATTGAAGAATGTTTCAAACATAGGAAGTTTGCTTACCAAATTACACATTCGTGAGAAAACTTCCTTAATTTAAATAAAAATTGTTCATTTTCAAAATTGGTATTTGTAAATATCACATGATTTTATCAAAATTAAAAACATAAAGAGAAATTGCGTTCTATAAAACGTAGAAATCAATACTTGTACAAAAATTTATTTCATCAAAATCTACAGGCGTTATTTACGAAACTGCAGTTTCGTAAATTTCTGGAAAGCTAATTTTGTAAATAATATTACGTACTTTTTTTCATATTTAAGCTCTATTCTTAATATCCTAACTAATATTATTTCAACCATGATATTAGAAATGCAAAAATGTATTTTTTTCATTTAATTGCCTACATGCAGAATTAATTGAAATGCGTGTAGCGTCGTCTACAGAAAGAAACATATCCCATGTTTCTTCAAGCCCAAAATAAGTAAAATTTCCTTTGTTTAAACATTTAATCCCGTCAAATATGAGAGTATTTATATATATTTAGCAAGTAGATATCGTCTCAATATTGTAAATAATAATTTTGGTTTTAAAAATTATTTTCTATAAATCACACCACTTATTTTTTTTTTCTTTTTCGCGCTAGTGAAACTGCGCGTTTAATCCAGTATAATTATTATAATTATGTTGTCTAATTTACGTCGTACAAAATCCATTAATAAATTTACGTGAGATTAATTAAAACACAAAATACATATAACAGCTACAATCTTAGATACGATAAGTTAAAATATTATTATAAATTTATACATGTGCTGCATATAGGACCAAGTGTTATTGTATAGGCCTTATGATACATAACATTTTGTCGCAAGTGGTAACGAATAATATACCTGTTTAATATAGAAGACACAAAACTATCCTCTTTCAATAAAATTTGATGCATCTTTCATCCACTTGGGTAATTTATGAACATAATTTCACCGATCTTATGTCACTCGCCGTTGAGATATATATCAATATTTTTGTTTCATTTTATCTAGCTTTGCTATTTTTGTTACACGTCGACGTGATGTTCTGGCCATGAGTGATTACTAACGTTATACAATTTAACTTATTAGCTCCTCTATTAGTATAGACCGGTTAGAAATAGAGTCAATTTCAATATAATATTCGTGAAATGTAATTATAAAATTTTAATTTCTTGATATTGAGTTGATTCAAACGAAAAAAAAAAGTTTTTTCACAGTTAATTACCTGATGAATATTTGAGGTACATTTATTGTTTATCGACGCTCTAAAGCTGAGGTGTTTTAATGTGAAATGTAAGAAAAAATATAAAAAATGCTATTTCATTCACAAACTATAAATTCTATAACCTTTAGGAGATATATGGAATCTCCAAAACTTCGTCCTAAGTTTCCAATTTGGGTTAGTACTAATGACATGATATAACTATGCAACAAACATATTTTTACCATTCTTTATTTTCCCGTTTAACAATGAGATATTAATTAAATTTTTGTATTTTTTCACTCTAAGTAAAATAATAGTTTACCATCTTAAATAATTAAGCTACATAGTACTAAAAGCTAGAACGCGTAAATTGCAAAGTTTTGCGACATTAATTAACTAATGTTCATAATGTAAAATTTGAACTGGCTATAAATGATTGCTAGAGAAAACAATACGTAGTACTTAAATAATTCGGTACGGTCGCTTCTCTTTTAAAATTTTATATATTTCTATATTTAATTCGACATAGATACCTGCAACAATTCTAAATAAAATAAAAATATTTTATGACTTAATAACACTGCATATTTCTATTTAATAAAATGTAGACCGCTGTGACGCGGAATGGTAATACATAAATTTGTTAAATTTATTAATGTGTAGAATGAATATAATAGAAGTTTATTCATATCAAACCAATAAAATATCCCAATTTATACAGTAAAGTCAAGCGTAAAATAAAAAGTTGAATCTTGACTGATTCTAGTTATTAGTCATAAAATTTTCTTGAGTACTGAAAAAAAATGTAAAAATGCCTTAATTCGCTTAACCACATAAAATTTATAATACGGACACTAACGGTATTAAAATACGTTCATGGAATGTTTAATTACATTCAATATTAAATTATTTAAATAATTGTCTACACTGTGTATATATCACCCTCATTTAATTTCGACATTTTATTTAATATTTATTCTATTAAAATAGAACTGATTTTTTCACCTACTGTTAAAGAGGCCACTTTTCATTAACGGGTCAATTGCAATTATCTCACCATCCGCCATCGATCACTGGCGCATATATTGAACTAAAAACATTCGCTAACATTTTTCCGCGTACTTGCAATAAAGGCTCTCAAATGCTCTGTATAATGCATTATATTTCAACATCGCCAGCGAAATCTGATTTCGATAAAGTGCATTAATGCGACAAAGATGTGAAGAAGCTTCGAAAGCGTAGCAAGATAATAGGCTGCTTATGCCGTTCGACAGTTAAGCGCCAGCTGTATCCTTCCGTTTTACCATAACGATCTTTATATTCAATACTGCATATATTGAAAATATATGAAGAAATTTGCATGTTAGTTTGATGACGCAGTGAAAAAGAAAAAAACATCATAAACAATTAACTACTTTTTGTACGACATGCTATAGTCGATTTACGTGGCTGATAGGAAGGGTGGGTAAGCATTACAGAAATTGTAATAAAAATTAAATAATAGAAACTCCATACCAAGAACAAAGATTTTGTAAACACCGTCAGAAGTTTATAAGCTAAAAGTAAAAAGAAAATATTTTAATGAATGAACATTAGATAGCATTCAAGGTGATTTCAACGCAGTACATAGTGCTGTATAGAAAGACAGTATACGCATAAAAATGATGTGAAAAACCATGTACAGTATATTGCATATAGTATATTTAATTTAAAATTTAAACACGTATTAGATAATAACCTTTGGAGTTTTCTTTTTCATGTCGCTACCAGAAATGCTCCCAAATGTGTATTCTAATAAAGCTAATTCCATATTCTTTGATTTTCACGCCATAATTTTATTATTTTTTTTTATCTAGTCTGCATAGTTTGATAACCTGTATAATATAATGTTTAATCGACTTCGAAAAAAAGGAGTTTCTCAAATCGACAATACATCTTTGGCAAGTATCAAACAATTTGATGATAAAGTAAAATAATGAAACCGGGATGTTATGACAAGAATTATTCCGTGACGCTGAGTAAACTCCTCGCGTTTAGACTCGTTTGACTTGTCTTAACCTAAGCAAGAAAGTAATAAAGGGAATAGGTAGGTAAGCACGTACAGTTACATGCATTCAACTGCAAAACCTCTGACAGTAGCAGTATTTTGCAAATTTATTTATGTTCGAAAACGATATTGCACCCCTTAATTTCCAACTAGGTACTAACATGTTAATTATTTTATATTTTTGAGTACGTTCCTTATTCGGATGTTATTTCAAGTCGGTTCAAGTTATCATATACTTTTGTTTATACCTATAATTACTTACTTATCTACTCGCCTATTGATACCTCATTGGTTTTATGCCTATGTATGTGTCACGACGGAACAAGAATTAAAAATATTGCGGTTTTGTTTAGTTATTCATATCGATAATTGTGTCAAAATAGTGGCTGGCTTTGAAAACAAACAACATATTTTGAATTCAACGCCAAATTTTGTTCTAGAAAATATATTACGAAGTATGAACAGTAACTAACTTCGTAAGCAAAAATGGAATATTAATATTACGTAGATAACCATTCTGTAATAAATTTACATTAATATTTGAAAGGAATAACTTTATAAGTTTGTTTTATTTATAACTTATACAGAAAACCATCGTTTGAATTTAAAACTACTTCGCTTCCACGCTACTTTTAAGGTTCCGAATACCTAATGATAAATTTCAGCTGTTGCTAATGATGAAACGCAATCGGCTAATAATAGATATTATCTGGCAACAAACCGATTATGAACGAGCACACTATTTGATTTGTTTTACTTATGTTAGTTTAACTAACTGAAACAGCAATATTTAGGGCACCACTAATATATATATATATATATATATATATATATATATATATATATATATATATATATATATATATATATATATATGTGTTAGGTGTCCCTTATATCACCGATTTTTTTTCCTTTTAAATATTGTAACGCATACCCTCTAATTCTTTTTATAGTACTAAAGGCTACCTTCGTGCAAAATTTCATCATCATATGACAGTGGCAACCCGTACCGACAAGGCATCATTGCTTTTCTAAACAACGGTTTTAGAAGACTTAGTTGCAAGTAAGCTATATTATGATCAAAATACATATTTTAGAATAGAAAACAGTGGAAGATTAATTTAGGTTACGTATTTATTTATAAAATTGAAAAAGATATATAATTCAGGATTCAGGATACTTTTTTTTTAAAGTATCTTTCTTGTAATCTGGGTACAACTTACTGTGTTCTTGTACACAACGTAACAAGAACTGTTTTTGTTCTTCTGCACCAGTTATTAATCCATGAAAATATTGCATGAGCTTTACGCCTCTATCTGCTGTATCATTGACTGCCTTCAAGTGCATAACTTTTTTTTTGCTTCCTGAAAGGAAGGGATTTGTTCCCATGAAGAGACGTCTTCTTGGAGAAAAACGTTATCAATTTTTAACCGCGATAATAAATTTGTGCTCTTGATGGTCACGAAATCACTCAAACGTTTTCCTGAAACAATAAAAGAAATATATTAACAAAATTATCACATTTTCTAATGATAAAATGAAGAAAAAAAACACTTATTCAACACACCGTATAAAGAAGCAGATATTTCTTCCATCGACGGAATATATCTCTTCCCAAAATCATACAAACTTTCCCTTTGTAAATTCGATACGATATCAGGTTTGGTTTGTGTATCAACTTCATCATCAAATAATGAAAATAATACTATTTCTTCTGATAAATACCAAAAATGTTGGCTGAACTTGGTCAGAGCTGCTTTAGAAATCACTTGGTCTACTATTTCGTAGTTTTTCAATGTTTTTAAGAAACATAAATCTTGATTTGGGGCTTTTACCGCCAAATTGCACTCAAGCCATCGCTTTACATAAGCCATTGCAATAAATAAGCAAACATCTTGCAGTGCTCGTTTGTCCATAGCACTCATTTTAAAAGCAAGCATATCTTTAAAGAGTAAATAGCTCTTGCCATCCATCTTGCCTGATGCATGGCGCCAGGTGGTCTGATTTTAAATTTCTTTTCATTATCTCCCCCCAAAAACACTACACATAGTTCAATCAACTCCCGATAATCGTCACGTATAATAAATTTCAGTAGTTCTTTTTATAATAATTTATAAGTTCGTTAATCATCGTTTCACAAAAATGTTTCTTTACGAAATCAGTACATATTTCGGTAGCAGTCGCATTAACGTTCTTCCAATTGTCTCTAAATTTTTTAAATAACGGGATATCGGGACTGCTAGTAACTTGATGAATCTTTGATTCAAACAACATTTCAGTACTAGTTCATACATATGATGGCGGCAAGCAAAAAGTAACAATTCCCTTTCTAATTTTTGCTCCAAGAGCACCACTAAGCGGCCTGTATTAGAAGCCGTTGTGTCGCAGCAAATAATCTGTACCTTGTCATTGAGATCCCAATCAGAAAGGACATTTAAAACAGCTTCAGCTTGATCTTTGTCAGTAGAACTATCGAGTTTTAGCACTGCTAGAAGTTGGTTTTTTTCTCCGAATGAAATGAGAATTGGCAGGCGTTCTTCTTTTGAACCTGTCACATTTAAACCGGGCAATAGCTTTCCAACCCAATGAATAGTTACAATTTCAGGCACGTTGTTCTGAAAATCAGTTTTTATCGATTCTGCTCTCTCTTTTCTCATTTGGGTCCGAATTCGTTGAATAGAAGACTTGTTGATAGGAAAGTCTTCACAACTGAGACCAAGTGCTTCTACAACAGACTGAAGTATGTAAACAGAATCCCTTACACTAAGTTGACATCTATCTAAAGCTGCAACTAGTTTAAGGGTAATAAAACACGTCCTTCTTCTTTTTGTAGCAGATAGCGAAGTCACGGATTGGGATTGCGAGGTGCAAGGTAAATTTTCTTCCAAACTTTCGTCAGAACTGGTAGACTGTTCGTAAAGGTCTTGAGGTGGGATAGAGGTGTCTGAAGACAATAAATTCATATCAGTCAAATGCTTTAGTCTTTTTTCCTCTTCTCCTAGTTTTTTCTGCCTTACTCTTTCTTCTTTCTCTACTTTTTGTCAACACCCGCTAAGCAACCCGAGCGCCCTGGCTCTCTTTGTTTTTGTAAAAATATTTTGTCTTCCTCTATTTTGATTCTTTGTAGAGCATCGGCATGCGCGATATCAAATAAATTATCTAAATCTTTTTGGAACTTCTCATCGCGGTGCTTATAAACGTCCCGTGTTTTTTTACAGTTTTTTTGTAGCTCTCTCCAAACATGGTAAAGATCCACAAGTTTTTTCACACTATTAGGTACAGCTCTGGTAGGTATTCTAGCTTTTTCCCAAAATATGATGCACTCACGAATCACAAGATTTGCACTTTCATTAACAGTCAATTTTACCTCGCGAATATTAAAAAACAGAACTGAGAGAACTTGACGATTAGACGGCAACTTTGCACCCGTTATTTGGTGATTTATCTCACCAACCAAGAAAATATTTTTCTTATTACTTCTAAATTCCACTGGCATCTTGAAAATAAACCATTATGCACGTTAATTAAGCGGTACGCCGGAGAAAACAAATGACTACAAGAGCGAGTACGCGCCGGTCATCCGCGTTACTTGTATGAACGTGTTTCGCCCTCAACTCGGCACGGGTTGCGGTGCTTCAAATAAGATAAATACTTATTTTCGAGTGTTTTATGGCCAAATGAAAAAAATTAGAAGGTATGCGTTACAAAATAAAAACTTTGAAAAATAAGGGACACCCTAATATATGTATATATATATATATATATATATATATATATATATATGTAAATAATCAGTAAAATAATATTTTCACACGGAATAAAAGACGTGTTCCATATTATTGAGATACACTCCATTCTGTCATTTCACGAACGGATCGATATAAGATTTGCTTCTGTGCGTGGAGAGCTGTAGGATACACACTGTAAATGAGTAAGTTTTAATACAGAGGTTACATACCAGTATTTAGCAATACTGTGAAGTATATGTATGAATGTTTAGTAACGTTATAATCTTTATATCTATTTTATTTAAACAACGTAAATACATGAAGAAACAGATCAACTTCCATCATGTTTTACGTCATCAACGAAGAAAAGTGACATTCATAATGGTTGATCTATTACCTCGTCATAGCAAACTTCACATAATTTTTGCTTACGTATTCGATTTAGTAAAATTCAATAATCTGTTGTATGACTTTCTATACATCTTCGTACCGAACTCTTCGAATTTATATATTTCTTGTTACAGTTCAATACAACTTAAGATATTCATATTACGACGACTTAAAAAATGTGCAACTTAAGATATTCATATTACGACGACATAAAAAATGTGCTGAGAATAATTTCTAGGTATTATAAAATTGGTTTGATCTGTGTATTTAGATCTTCAATATATTTCATCATTAACTATAGTTTTAAAGTCAAACCTACAGAAATTCTTACGTGAAACATTAGAAGAAAAATTGCCGTTTACACGAAAGTAAAATAAAACCCTCAGTACCTACCAAATTAAAAGCTAGTAACTTATTCGCCCGTTTGACAAACTTTTTCAGTCATGATCGTTACATATAAAAAAATTGATTTAAAGAAAACTATGCACTCATTTTAATTTAATGGAACCTTATAAAAATTTACTTCTAACCTAGACCTTTCTACTTCTAAATACAATATCTTTTCAGGTCGATGCAGAAAATAAGCTTGTATAACTTGCGACGATCAGCCCAGATATAAATGTTACTCACCCGTGATATAAAATCGAACAAAATCATTATCGTCTTCAATAGAATGAAAACATAGCCGGTAGAATAATGTCGACAAATTATCCTTTCGAATGGAAGAAGAAATTTGATATACTGTTATTTTGTAATGACTTAATCTAGCCTAAGTTTAGTTATAGGTAACCTTATGATGCCTTGCCAAATATGATCTTTATTTTATGTTCATAGTACCTAATTTCACTGAAATTAATTATTCACAATGTAGCATGACGTGAAAGTTGAAAATATGATAGTGAATATATTGGTTTATTGAAGTTCTTAATTATTGAGAAATAGCAAATTACATAATAGTATAAAGGGAACAAGAAATTACTCAAAATAATTGAGATTTATAAGCACATTAAATAAATCATTCGGACAGGAGGAAGGAAAATCTGAGGGTGGGATTGCAAATAGCAATTGATTTATTGATATATTTCCTAACTTTTTTGGGCACGAGAGTGCGGGCAGGGGGTAGGTAATAACTCAATAATTGATTGCGCGTTGACTGCTATCTGTTACGCTAAGGCACAATCCTGCTAGTTACCATTAACTAATTATGAAACCTGGTAAATACGACTAAAAGCCGCAATACAAAGGTATGCACTTGGGTACAAATCCCCGAAGTGTTATGAATTACATGAAAGGTTAGAAGTGCATATAATAGTCACTAGTAGCTATTTTGTTTCAGATACTATGTTTCATTCACTCAAAATTCATCAATATCGTATATATGCTATATATCATATAAAAAATCTCAATGGATCAATTTTAAAAACCGGTGTCTTGTAGTTCAAAATAAAACGCGATGGCCGACGCCGTTCGCACAAATGAATTTTGCTTTAAGCATGAGAATCGGCATATTCATGCAGTGCTCGACTTATTGCTCTAGTATTCAAGAATTATAATGATTTTCGTGTTTTGATAGGTTTATAGATTTGACCAATGATGTAAAACAAAATATGTTCGAATTGAGGGTCTTCTAATAAGTGGGCGCGTAAATAAGTTTTGTGGTTTGTTTCGAAGCTTTTGGAAGATTTCTCATTTGAACTAAACGTTTTGATGACGAGATGTTTTGGCTAGATGATGAGTCAAATATTGTTTTGCAATTGAGAGTAAGTAGGGTTGCCAATCATATGGTTAAAAACAGTATTATACTTTATTTCACTCTGTAATACTATTTACTCTTTTAATAAAAAAAATATACAAACTACTGTTTTCGTCGTCACTGGTATCTGGAATTATTTAAAAAGTGAACTGTCAATGTCACACACGCACGCGCAAGAGCACAACGAATGAAGGACATAACCTTTTGGGGACATTTGTTTCCGTCATTTTCGTACCTATGTTTTTATTTTTTTTTATTTTAAAGTTGGAGAGTAAAAACGATTCATGGTCAGATTCATCGGATGCCTACACCACCTAGGAAGAAAGCCAAATCAACTAAGGTTAAACAAAAGTATAACCAAGAATGGGAATGCATTGAGCGATTTCATTGGACAACATGTGATCCAAAAAGTGATTATGATGCTATATGTAAATATGTGCCCTAAACTTTATTATTTCGCATGCAGGTGTTGGTCAGGTCGGTGTGGGATTACTGTGGGTGTTTTTTGTAAGCTAATTGAAGATGAGTTACTTGCCTATTTTTAATTGTTTTGTTTTTACCTGTGTGTTTTTGTTTTACTTATATATATATATATATATATATATATATATAAATATATATATATATATATATATATATATATATATATATATATATATAGGTTAAGCAGCATGTGGACAGCAAAAACATAAAGCAAAGATGAAATTGAAGAAAAATTAAAGATAAAATATCATTTGATTCATTGTTGAAATTGCAGATAAAATACCATTAGATTCAGTGGATTACAGAAGTTTTTTCCTAAATTACCTTCTTCTGGATTAGCCTCGCTTTCCACTTCTAGTAATGATACCAAATTAACAGCGACCCGAGGTAACGACGGCATTGCATACTATTAAACACAATTTATCATATAAAAGCCAGGGTTGCAATTTGGAACTAAACAATATGATCTATTGTTATTTCAAAACCGCCACTAATTAAATATTGGGTAGCACTAAAATGGAAACATTAGTTATTGGGCCACACTCTGTGCAATATGTTATTGATCAAATAAATAAAGATGATTTGTTTTATTGTCTACAAGCTGATGCCTCTAATAAAAAAAAATAAAATTGTTTCCTCTAGTAGTTCAATAGTTTACCCCACAGAATGGAATTCAAAAGAGATTCCTGGATTTTTACGAAAATGCTAATGAATCTGCAAATGGGATGTTTTCAGCCATCAAAAACTCTTTTGAGTCCTTTCTTTCAGCCAACTGTCTAGCCTAAGTATTGACCATACTAATGGAAATTTTGGCCAAAATTATTTTTTATACACAAATATTTTGGAGGCAGTGCCAACTTAATTAAAGGCAATTGTTACACCCATATTGTTCATAATGCAGTAAAACATGCCACGAGTTATTCAAAATATAACATTGAGAACATTATATTAAAGATCTATAGTAATTTTTCTGTTTCTGCAGATGGATGCTTGCTGAAGGAAAGTTTCTCGAAATCAAAAGACACATACGAACACGTTGGCTATATCTTTTAAAAGCAATAGATACAATTTAAATTAAATGGCGACCAATTTGTCATTACTTTGTCAGTTTTGAAAATTGACTGCTCAATGGTTATGTTGGATAGAGAACTGTTGTTTATTGTTACTTGCTATATGCTTGCTATATGTTACTTGCTATATGCTTGTTATATACTGAATATTTTCAACAAATCAATTGAAATGTTAGAAGGCAATAATGTAATTATTTTAGATGTATTTTGAAAAATGAATAAACAAAATTACAGAAGAAAAAGATAAGTATATTGACCATAAAACAACATCTTAAAAGAATTTAGAAATATTTCTAAAATTGTCTCATATCTGTTGGCGGGATGATAGAAATAGATCTTCAATTTAATAAAAATGAGCTACTCATTTATTTTAATTTAGATTTAAACTGTGGATAGGCTCTCGAACATTTAAAATATAAGAATATATTGTTAATTAGTGCGAGAAGCTCCAAAAATAAATTTTTAAAACTTCAAAAAACGAAAATAGTGTTTATTTTTCTAGACTACTGTTTTTTTAATACTCCGATCTCAATATACTTTATTTCTTGTATAAAATTTGAAAACCGTAAGAGTAAGTGAATTGCTTGCCGAAACACATATTAATAGTATCGTCGATCTGAGCAGTAATTTTTTCAGAAAGAATGAAAAAATGACTGCTCTTATCGACGATGCTATTAATATTTGACTTAGCTGAATCAAATCACTTACACCTCTACAATCATTAGCTCTTCACCCTCAATATAGTTAAACCAACCATATGATCTGTATTCCCTAACGATCTAATAAAACATAACTTCTGTATGGTCATATCGTGTCATGCACGATTTAATTTGTTTGGAGAATTAACGAACGAGCAAAATACATGTGTCGACACGACAAAAAGATGAAAATAAAAATTACATTAAAAAAAACAAAAAATCTGACGGTGTTTTTATTACGTCAACCAACAATATTGACACGCAGTCGAGAAACTATAATCTTTTTTTTTCAACAGGTAGAAGTAGAGAACTCCGAAATTAAATTTCCGTATTCACTTCTTACTTTTTAGCGTAAGCCCAAATTACCTCAATGTTATTTATAATTGTAGTTGATTTTGTATTTAAACTAGTAATTTGGCAGCTGCGACAATATATTCATGAAAATATTTCAGTAACTGATGTTATTGTGTATTTATTTTCATCAACACCATCATTTTTTAAATAAAAAAAATTTAGTACCCACCCTGAAAATAATAAAAGTACACATATAAAGTAAAGTTCCATAGTGGCCTACATCTCTATATATTTTTACTGCAAGCTAAATGATACAGTTTTATTTGATCCTTTATATCAAATAACTATATCTAGAATTGTTACAGAGTTGCAGACCCGTAGTTAAAAAATTAAAATCGTAGATCGTGAATCATAGATTAATTATAATCGTAGATCAGTTCAAAGCTTTATATTTTGTAAACGGTGCTTAAAACGTATAAATGGTTAACGTAATCTTTAATTTTAAAAGACCTATCTAATGACATTCCATTCTGAGGGTGGCAAGAAATATATTTTCACCTCAACTTCCCATGTTTGTTTCTACGGGAACAAAGTTGCAAACAATAAAATTAAAACACGTGTGTTGCTTTATAACTGATTGACTTTCAAAATTTCATTGAAAGTCAATCAGTTATACTAGTTAGACTTGCAAAATGTAAAAATGAGGTAGACAGATGGATTGACAGATTTGACAAAATTGCAAGGGTCCTCATCGGAACCCTAAGATATATATATATATATATATATATATATATATATATATATATATATAAATATATATATATATATATTTATTTATATATATATATATATATATATATAAATAAATATATGATATTTTCGTGGGATATATATATATATCCCACGAAAATATCCCACGTCTTGATAATAAGTGCACTATATCACACAAAAATGTATCAATGTTACGCCAATTTTCAAATCCCAAAAGCAAAATTAAATAACACGTCGCAATTTTCTGGCAAATAAGATCAATTCTAATGACATGCTTAAAAAAAGTATAATACTCTGTAGACGGATGTTAAAGACTTGGAACATTACAATAATTATACGGTGTGTAGCATTTATAATTTAGTAATTTAAATATAAACTATGTTTCACGTTCTCGCAATTCAACTGGTTTGCAGTGTTCATTACAGTTATAAGAGCAAAATTCATTTTACCGATCATTTTTAGGTTGCTTTTGCACATCATTTTTCATTTTTACGCCAATTTCTTTTTCTAACACTACCTTTACTTAATTCTTTGCAGAATTCGGTAATATCTATACCTAATTTTTATCACCAATTGTTCCTCGTGCACTCATTGGACTTACAGAATATATATGGCTAGTAAGATACCATTGCTTAAAAATATCAGACACTACATTTCATACATGAAGTGGTTTAAGTAGACATATAAACACATCTCTTCAATTTCTCTTCAAAACCAAACATAGGTATAATTCACCGAAAATTCCATGCTTCCCAAAATACAACGATTTAACGATATATATATATATATACATATATATATATATATATATATATATATATATATATATATATATATATATATATATATATATATATATATATATATATATATATATATATATATATATATATATTCATCTTCAATTACTCACGATAACACAATTTCCCACAAATCTCATTCTAAATAAATTATTATAATATTCCGCCGAGGAAAGCGGGGTCACGAATTTATTAGTCGACGACCGCCCAACGGATCATTTAACTTTTTTCTCAAATACGCCAAATCTGAGCCTAGGGGCAGATAAAACGTTTAATTAAGGACAGTAAACGGCTAGGTAGCGATTATTTCACAAAACAAGCAATGTTAAAGCTGCATTATTAATATGCGGTGAACAAACGCGGCTGTGTGCCCGCGCGAGCATTGTCCGAGAGCATTTAATTTTCATATGCTTTTCGATATTTTTATCACCCGTTTGAATTTTTTGTCTTTTGCATATTGTCTATTAAAAGCTAGTTTTCGCTTAGAATTTAATTTTCTTTAAAGAAGATTTTCTACAAATTGATGTGAAACTGGTAAAAGGTAACTCTGTAATGATTTGTTTCTATTGTTCTCAAAATTTCAAATAATAACTTCTGTAATAATATATCTTTTAATTTAAAGAAATTTGCATACTTGTTCGACAAAAAGAGTGTTGGAATGAATTTTTAGAACATATGACGGTTGCCATTTGAATGGAATTATCTATATTGGTTTATGGATATTATCCCAGTGCCCTAAGATAGGAGATGGAATACAAACAATCCATAAGAGACTCGGACATGAATGCGGTCAAAATATTTAAAAAAATTATTTACACTTACTTCTGACATGTGACTTTTTCTCTTTTGATTGACTTTTGACTAGAATAGTTTTTGCAATATTTTAATACAAAACTAACCGTTTTTACTTATTAGTTATAGTATAAAAATTAATCAAAGAATATACTGAATAGCCTTAGACGTGAATGTCAGTTCCTCGAGTGAAGGACAGCTTGTGTGAGGTGCTCTGCCTATGAAAAAAATTGTCATACGCCGGTCGTCGTTTTGGTGTGCGTCTTTAATTTTTTTGTCATTTATATGTCTATATATATAGCTAGTATAACAGATGGTAGTCGGAGGACAAGAGGTCCGAAAAGTACACTGAGAAGTTACGGACAATAATATACTTTTGCCAATATGCTATATTTACTTTTCATTGCTTTCATTTTTAGTTTAAGCTATTTTTACAAATTATATGTAAGTTTAAATACTAATTTATATTTACCCAAACGAATTAGTGATATATTTCATCTTAAAATTTCAATTAAACATTTTTTTCTAAACCACTTCACAAGGATTACAAATGAAATAATTCAAAATAAAGTCCCTATGCAGATATGCAGGTATTTCAAAACTGTGGGCCCAATCATATATATGCATACATACAGACATATATATATATATATATATATATATATATATATATATATATATATATCTTAGGTCTTGGTCATATGTTAAATACTATACCATACTCTCTCGCCATTTGACATAATACACACAAAAGCGCAATTAATGTGTGTTCCATTTACATTTATTCTAATTGTTTATGCAATAAAGTAAATTTTACGTGGCATTAGTAATGTAACTGATCACTTTCTGGACAATCCATCATCGATACAATTTTATGATAGTAGAAATAACTTCTCTCAACTATTCGTGTTGCAGTGCAAAATAGGTCATTTTATTGAAGGTCAAAGGTAAGAGTTTTCGAACCTTCGCGAACAAGATATAGTCCTGGGGAAGAGGCTATCTGTCCTTAATATCATGTCGGATTACTTGAAAAGAAGACGACCTGATGTAAAATAACTCGCATGTGTGGATCTATGAGACATGTTGCTAAATTTAATGTCGTCAATACAAATATTTCAGTAGCTGAAAAAATTGTTCATCAATTTTTTTAAGAGTTGTAATCGGGTGAATAGCAATAAATTTTAGTAATGATATAATTCCAAATGGTTTAAACAATTTGTTTATTAATAGAATTTTTGTCCCGACACTATCACATATATCTTATATTATTTTATGTCATATTTTCCGCACATAAAATTATTCCAATTCCTTGGGTGATTTAAAAATTTGCTAGGAATTATAATTATCTAAAGGAAATGATTCAAAAAGAATTATTTCTTGTTAATGTCTCAAACAGTGGCTTAGGAGTTAGGAAATCACTTCCAAAACAATAGACGATAAGATGGCGAGTATTTAAAAATATTACGGAGGTATTGGTTAAAACAATTATTACAAATATTAGTATTGCTTGTACTGTTACCATGTTGTTGGTTCGTGATGCTAGTCTGGGCTGCTAGTCTGGCCTACTAGCTTGAGTTGTCAGCCAGTTGTGCCGCCAGCCTGGGCGTCTAGCCCGAGTTGTTAACCTGTTGGACTCAACTGCTTATGAACTTCCAGCATGGGCTAATAGCTTGGGCTGCCAACCCGTGCTGCCCACTTGGACTGTTAACTTAAATTTCTAGTCTGGGCTACTTAATAGGACAGCTGACCTAGCCTGCTGACCTTAGCTGCTAACCTAAGATACCGGCCTGGGCTGATGGTCCGCACTTTGACCAATACTGCTGACTTGGGCTACTGACCTGGGCAGTTTTCCTGTTAAATTATGACCTGAGCTGTTATTCTAAGCTACTAGCTTGGACTGCTGGTGTGACCTGCAGACCTAGGCTGTAGGTCTGGCATGCTGACCATTCCAGGCTGTAGGTCTGGAATGCTGATCATTCCAGACCTACAGCTTAGGTTACTTGACTGAGTTGCTGGCCTGAGCTGCTAGCCCGCTGGGCTGGGTTGGCTTGGGTTAATAGTTTAGAATAGCTTGGGCTTCAAGCTTATGCTAGAAGCCTTGGCTGCTAGCTTTTGCTACTAGCCCGGACTGCCCGCCTAGTTTGCCGCCTTAAGCTGTTGGTTTAATCTACTGGCTTGCTGCTAGCTTGGGTTGCGAGTTTAAGTTGCTAGCCTCATTTGTCAGGCTGCTAGGTTGAAATGGTAAGCTGTGCAGCTAGTTTATTAGGTCGGTGTGCTAGCTTGGGCCGCTGGCCTGGGCAGACAGCCTAGGTTGCTGGCCTGGGCTATTTGTCTTGGTTGCTAAGTTGGCGTGCTGGCTTGTGAGATGGGATGCTAGGTTGAACTTCTAACCTGTTAGATTAGATTGCTAGCCATATTTGCTTGCCTGACCTACTAGTCTGCTAAACTCTGCTACTAGCCTGGGCTATTGATTTTAGTTTCTATCCTAGGCTGTTGTCTGTTGCTGAATGTCTATGTCATCTAGGTTGTGGTGTTAAACTGGGCCGCTAACCTAAGCTTCTAATCTTGGCTGCTATTTTTCTGCTAACCTGAGTGCTAACCTGGGCTACTTGCTGGGACGCTAGTCTGGGCTGTTAGCCTGTTAGACTGGATTGCTCGTCTGGTCTTTCGGTCTCAATTTATAGCCTGTGCTGCTAACTAGTGCTCCTAACCCCGACTGATAGCTTGGTCTGCTAATCTGAGCTGCTACTCTGGTCTAGAATCACGAGCTGCTAATCTCTAATGCTAGTCTGGGCTGCTAGCCTATGCAGTTATTCTGGGCTGCTAGCCCAGGCTGCCACCCTGGACTGTTAACTTGGGCTGCTAAGCTGGGGTTCTAGGCTGGACTGCTAACCTGGATTACGAGCCTGGACTACCAGGCTGGGCTCCTAGATTGGGCTTCTAGTCTTGTCTGCTGGTAACGACTACTGATCGGGACATTTGGCCCGGGCTGTTGGCTTGGGCTGCTAGTCTGGGTTATTAGACTGGGCTGCTACTCGGGGTTGCTAGTCTGGGTTGCTCACTTCGGTTACTAGCAGCAAGCCTGTTAGGCTATTATCTATGCTGCTAGTCCAGGTTACTAGTTTGGGTTGTTAGGCTGAGCTGCTAGGTTTTATTGTTAGTCTGGATTGCTAGCAGGAACTGCTAGCTGAAGTTACCAAGCTGGTTTGTTGCTACTAACCTAAGCTGTCGGCCTCTTGTCTTGGAAGCTATTTATAATTTGTTTACATTTTAGCACTCCAAAAATCCTTCAAAGTGATAATGGCCAGAAGCTGCAATTATTGGGGGCACGCAGTGCATCTTCAATGTCAAAGAAATAGTTTGTATTTGAATCAAGTTTTTGAGGACGTATTAAAGATCAGGTGGTTGGTAATGATTGCTCCAGAAATTAGTCTGTACGTCTTGACTTCGGTTATTGGCAGAAGAATAGCTCATTTCATAAGAACGATTAGTCTTTCTCCATACAAAATATTGTACGGTTGTAGTTTAAAATTTGGCTTGACTTTAACAATGATGTCATTATTACTAGCAACTCACGAGCTAGAGAAGAGCTAAAAAATCGCAAAACCGAAAGCAAAATAATATAACTAATCTGAATCGTCTTGATGTTAATAAAATATCCTTACACAAAACCTGTCTAGTTCGAGTAGAACTCTCACTGCGAAAGTTCTGTAAACTTTAGGTAATTATAAATTTTTAATACCCCAATTATTTACAAACA
Organism: Druceiella hillmani; assembly: GCA_039881145.1. Lineage (NCBI taxonomy): Eukaryota > Metazoa > Arthropoda > Insecta > Lepidoptera > Hepialidae > Druceiella > Druceiella hillmani. The sequence goes on along the minus strand of JAYKKI010000012.1, from coordinate 45,119,056 downwards.
TGGATTTTTCAAGACTTAATCACTGCATATTTGAAAAAAAATTCAATCCATAATAATCGCTATGATTTTCCCATAATCTTCTAATCAGATAGCGATGATTATATTTTTTCCATAATTTTTGCTTCAAAACTTTTGAAACTAAAAGGGCGAAACATTTTACGGGGTATTAAAATGTCCTGTTAGTTGTGGATCTATGCTAAAAGGGCGGCAAGCCAAGCTATGACTAGGTTACTGACAAAATTTTACCTTCATAAAATAACTTAGTTTTTGAGATATAGACACTTTTTTTAAAAATCACTACTCTTTATCAATCTTATGGATGCCATGGCTACAAATTAAGACTGATTATTAATTTGTTTTGTAGTTACGTATAGTTGAATAATAAGCTTTTTGAATAAATTGAAGTATTTTAAGACCCGGGTCCCCACGGTGCATCACGCCGTCAAAGGCCATATGCCTTCTACGGCCCCAAACATCAAGGCGGTGACATATATGTCGTATAATATTCAAAATATAAGATTTTAGTGTTTTATTTACATTCTCTTTAATTATTATATAAATGTTTTAAAAAACTGGAAAAAAATATATGAGTTAATAAGATGTATTACTTTGCCTAATGTCCAATGTATACGTCGCATAATTTCTGAGAAAACCGGCTATAGCAGACAGACAAATGAGTAATTTTACAAGCATTCCATTTTTCCTTTGGAATGCGGAACCCTAAGAACGATCAATTTATAATGAGTAAGTATAATGCCATTGAGAGTGAGCTAAAAATTTACTAAACCATAAAGAAAACAAGGACCACATTCTGAATCTTCTTAATTAAAAAAAAATATATCAAATGATAAAAAAATGATGGCAAGTTATAATATTAAGGCAACGGGGGGATTTCACAAATAGGCGAAAATGGGTGTTTGGTTTCGTACAATACTCAATAACTACCAAAGTTAGATGTTATATTAAAAGGTCAGGGCGTAGAATGGCCTTTGTACTACGTTATTGTACAATATTTTTTCTAAATTGTGTTCCGAACTGAAAAACAATCTCAAAGTAACCTCGTTTAAAAAAGACTCTCCGCTGTTTCGCATATTAAAACAAAATTATAAAAATATATCGATTTTCAATTCACTGTGTCTATTCTTAATTAATATAGCTACATTCTTGTGCATAGATTTAACTATGACATAAATATAAACCCTTTGGTATTAGGCCAAAGTTGCCGAATCTTTTAGAGCATTCTGCGCACGAATGTTCTATACTAGCTTCTATGAAAACAAAAACGATTATATTTCCGGCGCTCACGCATATTTTGAATTCAGTACCGTTTGCGCTTGCAAACAGTGAGGACGTGTGATTCGATCGCTCTTTGTCAGCCTGTGCCATAGATGTATAACGCGTACACGGCTTGTATACAGTGTAAGTTTAATGTTGTATATTACGATAAAATGCAAATTACGTATAAATAATTGTTACGTAATATTTTTATGATACATTTGAAATGCATAATATTTTGTACCGCTTTGTAAATTAGTGGATAAATTTGTTGATATTTTGTATATTTTCAGATAATAAAGGAAAAACGTAAGTTTTCTTACAGACATCTGGTACTTGGAGCAAAAAAAAAATTATTACATGCCCTAAACAAAAGGTTTGTAGAAATTGTTTAATAGGCGTAATATAGAATTAATAAATATACTCGTATTTTAGAAGTAAAGTAAATCTATATTATAACAATAGAAACTTAAGTATTTACCTTTGCACGATTTGGTCATAACAAGGTTTTAAAAAATTGTATAAGTTACGTAGTATGCTCGGATTTAAACCGAATACCGAATATTCAACAGGGAGGAGGGGGATTCAATATTCTGTGACATTATTCAATAGAATTTAGCACCGTTTTGTGCAAACAAACAAACAAAACTGTTTTGTGCAAACTCAAATGTATTCAGCTTGTAGTCTCTGTAATACAGTACTATGACAAAGCCAATTTTTACTTCACACATAATAACAATACATAAAAAGAAATGAAAATGCATTTTCTTGAAAGGATTGAAAAATATTTCTCGGCATCTGAGCACCTGAAGGCCTATTCTTTCGGAAAAAAATCGTTTTCAGAAGGTGGTACCTGGCAAAGAGAAAACAAATAGAATTCTTTTAAGAAATGCAGAAAAATTAATATTTCAGCATTATAATTTTAATTATATTTTGATAATATGACATAATATGACACAACCTACATAAATAATCAAATTGTATAATTGACATAGAAAAATAGAACATAATAAAATTAATCGAAAACAGATATATTATTTTTGAAATTTTTGTCTGTTTATTTGCATGTTTATTTGTTCGCGCATCTCGCTGAAAGAATTATAACGAAGGTTTAATTGGTGGATTCGTTATGCCCTGGGATATCAGGTATTAATTAATTATATACATAAACTCATTACGTTGCATTAATAAATTAATAATATAATTACCTATTCAGTTTCAGATCAAACATCCCAATTTTGTAAATAATATGTTGTTATTCTGGTATTGAATTTTCGCTATGTGGTCAACACCAAAAACGGAAAAGAACATGTCGAATACCGAATAGATACCGGAAATCATATATATCAAATTATTTAATATTATGTTGCATTAATTAAAATATGTAATATTAATTAACGGTACAGTGAAGTTTGTGTATAAGTATTTCATTATTATTAACGGTAAACTTGAATTAATTCCTGGAGGATTGCATTTATTAACCAAAAATTTATTTACGGTTGACAAAACTAAAGCAAAGAAGCCAAATTGATACATTTGCTCATCATACCGATAGATCGAGTTGACTCGAAAAGATATTGACCTACACATGATATATGCACATACCTTGTTTACTTTTTTAATGGAAACACGAAAATACCCACATTTGTGTTTCAACCTGTTACATACAAATAGATAATTTTTTTAAAGCTGGTAATATAAAAACCACTCAAAATTTAAAGTGTGAAATAGAGAAAGAAACATTTCTCTTAGCTTTATTTTCACATGCATTCGTTTTCAAATAATTCTCGAATAAATTTGAAAATTTCATTTAAAATTGTATTTCAAAATTCAATAAAATTACTGATCTTACCGTCTTCTGATGCTTTTCGTTAACATCTTAATGGTCATGTAAGTGATCATACTGGTTTTATTAAATACAGTATAATGGGAAATTTCCGCTCAAGACTTTGAATTATTTTCCAAATGCATACTCATCTTTCAAGGTTATAGATTCAGAAAAGAAAATAAAAAATCATCGATAAGAAGCATCTTTAGAATTCCACCCAAAATATCTTCGCTCTATACAATCTGCTTTTGAATTCTTGTCGCAAATTTCTTACTTTCACTAAAGTAGTAATTTTAAATTTTTTTTTATTTCTTTCAAAAAAGTATGGTAAAAGTAAAGTAAGAAATGCATTATTTGTTCTTATTTGAATAAAGAATCCTAACACAGAACGTATCTTCTTAGAATTAGAGATACGTACTTTCTTAGGATTCTTGAGAGAACGTATCCTCGTAAGAGAGAACGCATTTTTTAAAAGTAATTTATCAGATATATGAAAAACTTTATATCGTTAACTAAAGCTAAAAAAATGCAACAGTATTGTACGACAAGATACGATGTTAGAGCTGTATTAATAAACCTTTCTCTATATAAATATATGTAAATAGTTTAGTTAAAGCCAAAATCATTACCATTTCTCGATGACAAAAAGAATTTATTCCAGTGAAAGAATCATTAATAATATAATTACATATACAGTTTTCACTTGCACTTCCGTTTAATCTGAGGAATATCTCTTTTCTATACTGTTTAATAAAATAGAGAGTGCTGTCTCTTCGTTCACTTATCTGTTTTGTAAAATTACTTTACGCTTCTGCTTTAAGATTGTTTACTAACAGCAATCCTGAAGATATTATATCTATATTTAGCTAACTCACTTATTAAATAGTAACTAAATCATAACAACAAAAATCAGTGTAATTAATATCAAAATATGATGAAATATAAAAGCAATAATCGTCAATAAAACACATTTTGGGGATATCAGTTTCTTCTTTTTATTAAATAATCCTGACTTAAACAACTTCTAAATTACACTCAGATATATACTTCTCCTACTTTCCAAGTAAAAGCCTAAAGAGGGGAAAATGTATAAAAATAATTCCAATATATAAATCGTAAAATTTTATTTTGAGATTGTATTTGAAATAAAACATAATATAATTTAGATCCCTAACCTATTGGTAACTCAATCAACTGCCGAAGGAGAAACTGGCTGAGTTTTTATGTTTATGTTTTAATGAAAAATTACTTTTTTAACTGAATCAAAAAAGATGTTTTTAATTCGACCCATATTTTTTTCATGTACGCACGGCTATAATTCGAAGACACGATGACTAATTTTCATAATTTTTTTTTGTTTGAAAGAAAATAGTTTCAGAGACATCCCATATTAATACGGTCAGGATTTGATAATAGGCTCCGGACATATGCTAAGGAACACTTCAATGAATGAGCGTAAAAAGGCTCTTTTCAGAAAAGTTTGAACTCATTTTATATGTCTTTATAAGTACTTTAATCATAGATGTTGATCAGGTAAATGTTGAAGCTAGAAGGTGGTGACAGAACTCCTCAAGTTAGAAGTACATTGAGTTTGAGTTGATTTGATTTGTCTTAATGAGACCGTAGTTCAGATATACGGAAAGTGGTCTGGCGATGGAGCCTGAAGTTGACGACAATAACTCCACAATAGCAAGGAGAAAAGTCAATATATATGCGCTCGTTTGACTTTTCTTAACAAGTATTTTGATCACAATTAGTGACCAACGTTGACAGATGGAAGCGAAAGGTTGTAATAGTACTCCTCAATGGAAGTGAAGTATGTGTTTACTATTTAAGTTGTTTTTATTTGGGATCACATAACGTATAGCTATTTAAACTATTATCGTATGGCTAGTTAAGCTATTATTATTCAGAAGTATATAGCATAATGGTAAAACTTCAGAAAGGATCTAAGATCTTCGAATTGTAATATAAAAATTATAAAGTTCTTCATAATTAACGGTAAAAAATTTGATAGCACCTTTTTAAATTATCACAGCGTAATGAGAGATGAAAATTTAACGACAAAATATTACTGGTCATAACCGTGGTCTAAGTTTTCATTTATAGATCTTATTTTTTATTAACAAATGCAAAAACTATTAAATTATAAAGTGATAATAAACCAAAAAAAACTTAAGAAATCAGGCCAACAGGAAAGATGCTCAAACAGTTCTGAATAAGAAATTACTCCAGTATACACTTCTTAGGCATCGAAGTGTTCGCGCGATCATGTGCAGCTTTCATTGGCTTACCACGATCTCTAAAACCATGTCTAATATTTTTTTCTAAATATAAATCTTAATGATAGCAAATACAATATAAATTACACACGTTTCCAAGAAGCACTTTCAATATCAGTTATACATAAATCTCCTAAAATCAAAATAACATTAAACGGAGGGTTTATAATTCCAAGTAGGCGGTCTTGTTCCAATAATTTTTACTGAGCTTTAAATAAGTATAGTTTAAAAAGTTAAAAAACTTGATGTGTAAAAAACCCTACATTGTAGACGTCATCAGATTGGGAAGTATTAACACAAAAAATTCTGACGAAGGAATGCATTTTAAAGACGTAATAATTGCTAATTCTAAAAAGAAGATTTAAATTTAATAGATAAATATATACATTTTAATACAAAACAATATTTTACTACATAAATATCAAAACATTTTGAGGTTACAAATAATTAAAAACCACTGGACACATTTATTAAAAAACTCCATATTTGTTTATTACCGCTATTATCAGATTACAATTTACCTGGATTTACCTAATTATTATTTCATTTTCTTTATTTGCCTTTTAATAGATTATGACATTATTACACTTTAATTATTGCAAGTAATTGTTTAAAAAATCCGGCAGTGTTTTAAATAATAGAGAGACCTTAACATTTAAATTACCTTGTTGCGGATATTATTCAAAATTCATTTACTTTACAACAAATCCTTAAAATGACAAATCTTAAATAATAATTTGAAATATTAATACTGCTCTTAATTATTAGTAATTAGTTATTAGAAAGAAGAAGGAAAATTATTTTACGAATTTTTTAATATTTGTTCCTTGTCTTCGCCTGTTGGAATATAAGGAAAAGTACAATATTTTTTATGTGTTATCTACGTAGAATTTTAAATTTCGTGAGCATTGGTATGTAAGTGTTGGTATGTACTTTAACGACACCACAACTATTCTATTAAAAAACTAGGAGAAGAAAGAGAATGGCTGTTTAATTCGTTCAATAAATTTATTAGGTAGTATATAATTTTCTGAAAATAAGACATCGATAAATTATTTATATTCATATTTATTCAGTTAAATTGGAGTAATAATCCTTGAGAGCACATGAACTCATTTTTCGTTGCCCGATTATAATCAGTACCTTGTTAATGGTGTAATCTAATAATATAATTTTGCTATATTAAAACTTTAACATCGAAAATATAATCAAAAACTTTTTGTAAACTAATAACCCACAACAGGCAAAACTTGAACTTCTTGTGGAAAACATATAGCCTTTTGCTTTTGCATTTTCCTGTAAAAAATAATCATTATATTAAAAACGTAAGATAGTAGTACCATAAATAGGCGTTACTATATATAATTCTTGGACGCTGGTAAAAGGTAGATTGAAGAAGGTGTATCAAAAAAACCGGATTCGTCTTCCGTCCCCGCGGATAATTTATAAACGTGATTTCGCCATTTTTGTATCATGCTAACTTTTCAAAATCATATTTGTTTAATTCAAATGAAATAAAGGTATTATCAGATTAAAAATATACATTTACGATACAGCAGGTATTATAGTATTTTCGTAATTCAGAAATTAAAACTTACATGTTTATACTTCTCTTTTCCGCCGAACCGATACGACTGATACAATTGCCGCATCTCTATATTTACTGGTAATTTAAATGTTTATATTTGAAGGGGGCTATATGTGGGTAGTTCAATTTTTTTGAACATCACGATTAATTCAGGTTCATTGTTAAACGGTCACTTTATTACACGCATTACATGGTCGTTACTAAGCCCAAGATAATAGGTTTTATTCTATCATTTTATGCTAAATAAATCTTTCAAAGGGAGTGAGAAAACAAAAATTACATGACATAACTGGTACACAAGTTTTCAGTTCGACATACTATACTTTTTATAATCATTTTTTAATATCACGAAATACTTTACATTTTTTAATAGAAACAATATATACGCTATTCTGTTTTTTCCGAGATATTTAATTTTGATAACCTACATTACTGTTTAAAATCAATCTCTATGTGAAGAGTAAAAGACTATTCTATATCCTTCGGAGGAAAAAGTAAGAAAATGCCCAACAAAATATGACATGTATAATATATGTTACGAGCTCTGTTTTCCGGATACACTCACATTCTAATATCACACAGACAACATAAATATATTTAATTTCGTATATTTCATCAATATTTTTTTCTGCGTATGGTGATGTAATATAACAACAGGTAGTCTATCTAATAATCAAGCAAGCAAAAGACACTTATAAAAAAATTGTACATAGTAGTTAGGGTTGCCAAACACACTATTAAAAACAGTATTATACTTTATTTCGCTCTATAATACTGTTTATTTTTAATAAAAAATTACTTTCTACCTCGCTGGTATATGGAGTTATTTGAAAAGTAAACTGTCTATGTCACACACGCACCCGCAAGCGCGCAACGAACGCAGAATATAACCGTTTGTGGACATTTGCCATTTTCATACCTATAGTTTTCGTTTTTTTAATGTTGAAGTTGGAGATTAAAAACGATTCAAGGTCAGATTCATCTGATTCTCTTCCTACGACACCTAAGAAGAAAGCCAAATTAACTAAGGTTAAACAAAAGTATAACCCAAGAATGGGAATGTCGATTTCATTGGTTAAGGTGTGATCCTAAAAGTAATTTTAATACTATATGTAAAATATGTGCCCTAAACTTTACTATTTCACATGCAGGTGTTGGTCAGGTTGGTGTGGGATTACTAAGGGGGTTTTTGTCAGTTAAATGAAGATGAGTAAGTACTTGTTACTTCCCTATTTTTTAAATTTTTACTCTTACCTAAGTTTTTTTTTCTTGTTTTACTTATGTTTAGGTTGGACAGCAAAAACACAAGGCAAGGATAGAATTGAAAAAATTCAATGGATTGTTACAGAAGTTTATTCCTAAATCGTCTGCTTCTGGATTAGCCACTTTCTACTTCCAGTGATGATACCAAATTAACAGCGGCCGAGTTGACGACGGCATCTCAAACTGTTAAACACAATTTATCACATAAAAGCCAGGATTGCAGTGTGAAACTAAACAAGATTATCTATTGTAATTTAAAAACCGCCACGAATTAAATATTGGGTTGGACAAAAATGGAGGCATCGGTAACATAAGTTCTCGGGCCACACTCTGCGCAATGTGTTACTGATCAATTAAATAAATATGATTTGCTTTATTATCTAAAACCTCTAATAAAAAGAACATAGAATCGTTTCCTCTAGTGGTTCAATATTTTACCTCACAGAATGGAATAAAAAAAAATATTACTGGATTTTTACGAAAAAGCAAATTAATCTGCAAATCGGATGTTTTCAGCTATCAAAAACTCTTTGAGTCCTATGAACTTTTTCAGCCAACTGTTTAGCCTAAGTGCCGACAATACTAATGCAAATTTTGGCCAAAATCATTTTTATACACAAATATTTTGGAGACGGTGCCCAACTTAATTAAAGGCAATTGTTACGCCCATATTGTTCATAATTCAGTAAAACATGCCATGAGTTATTTAAAATATAACATTGGAAACATTATATTAAAGATCTACACTCATTTTTCTGTTTCTGAAATGAAAAGATGTGTAGCGCTTGCTGAAGGAGAATTTCACGAAATCAAAAGACACATAGGAACACGTTGGCTACCTTTTTTACCAGCAATAGATACAATTTAAATTAAATGGAGATCAATTTGTCACCACTTCATCTGTTTGGATGTTGAGTACTCAATAGTTATTCAAAATTTATTAATGTTAAATAAAGAACTGGATAATAATGTGGTTTATTGTTACCTGCAACATGCTAGTCATATACGGAATATTTTCAATAAATCAATTAAAATATTAGAAGGTAATAATATAACCATTTTAGATGATTACAATGTAATGAGTACTTTAAAAAATTAATTTACACAAAGAAAAAAATAAGTATTTTGGCCATGAAACAAAAAAGATCTTAAAAACTATTGCAGAGTCCTCCCAATATGATTTTAATAAAACTATTGATAACTTCATACTTTTTACTATTAAACTATTTCATATTTGGCGAAATGGTTTAATGTGTTTTTGAGTTTCACTGAATCAAACTAATTGGCTTTCTCTGATCAGTCATTTGACATTAAAGACTTTAGTAACCTTTAATCATTTTGAAATAAATGTTAGAAAACTTCATTTGCATAGGTTTAATATCGATAAGGATAATTTATATTTGGAGTAAATATAATTCCAAGTTATTTATGAAAAAATATCAAATGACAAACATTTTCGTGATATGAATATCACCCAAAAATGGAGTCATTTGTTAATAAAAACTTCTCAAGAGTTTAAAAATATTTCTAAAATTGTCTCACTTTCTGTTCCTACCACTTTGGATTTCACAGAATGAGTGTTTTTCGTAATAAATAGAAAATGGCGGGATGACAGAAATAGATCTTCAATTAATGTAATTAAAAATGAGCTACTTATTTATTTTAATTTAGATATCAACTGTGGAGAGGCTTACGAATATTTTAAAAATAAGAATAAGTCGTTGACTTGTGGAAGAAGCTCCAAAAATATGTATTTAAAACTTCAATAAAATACTGTTTATTTTTCTAAAACACCGTTTATTTTAATACTCTGATCTCAATATACTTTATTTCTTCTATAAACTCAATAAGTAGGCAACCCTAATTTTAATAAACTCAATAATAAATCCAAAATTCCTAAAATATAAACTTTATTTTAATGTTCTAAATCTTCTAAACATGGTTTTAAATACTTGATATAAGATAACACTTTCATCCGCAAGCACTTGTTCAATAACGTCACTCATTCGATACAGTTAGAAGCGCCAACACTGACGAAAATCGACCACATGTAGGTCAGGATTATTTGGAAAACCGTTACATTAGAAAAACCACCGCTATCTCGCTTTTTATCACCACAGTGTTTATCTATATTGACAGGTGTATTTATCTAAGGTTAAAGGTCTCCAAATGGTGCTTCGCACGATGCTTTGTATTCCGCGTAAAATCTTATATCAATAAGGCCCGCAGATGTGACAAAGAGATGCTGAGGCTGCGGACGCCTTCAGAGGTAAGATAATGTATTACTGCCTCAAAGTATTCTCATTTTATTTCCAAATATATTCAAGGATAAATTAAGAGCATATGTATAAACTATTTCATATTTAGTGTTTTATCTATCTAGTGGGAATTGAAAACCGGATATATGTTTACAGACCGTAACAGAATGTACTATTATACTCGGGAACATATTAATAAACAAACGAAGATAGAATACTACAAATGTGTTATTATAAACAGCTATTATATTAGAAGCTATTTCTATTTTGAATAGGAAATAATAGAAATACAATTATTCAGAAATAAATGTGGAAAGATTTTGACAGATAGTATTTTTGAGGAACGAATATAATGCACGCGTTTATAATATAGAACAGATGGCATTTAATAAAATGCAATAAAGTTAGAGGTTTTATTAGAAAAACAGTTCGGATGAGCACGTGGGCAAAGAAAAATTACAAATCACTACTTGTTTCGCAAATCTTCAGGGCCATGAAGGAATTTTAAAGGTTCCTTGATAAAACAACGAAAGTAAAGTTAAATCAATTTAGTAGCTTATCATAATACGAGAAATCAATTTTAATCCTTTAGGAATTGGTTATATTTCTATTACAGTGGCTCGAAATAACGAAACGTAAACTATCATGAGAGAAATAGAAAGGTCAAAGAAAACATGTATATAAGACCACTTTTAGCGTGCTGGTGAGATGTCTACATAATATAATAATATTGATTATATTTATATTCAAGTCATAATAGAGATCTACGATATAAAGCCAAAAATAAGTGGTGATGAATGTACAAATAAGTTCATACCATCATACTGTATGCGGCAATCGGATGATTACATCCTATAATTAATTGGGAAAATTTTACAAAAAAAATTGTTCTAATACAATCACGATGAAAAAGAGTGAAGTATTCTGTCAACAATTATACAAATGCTACTAAACAAATGAACTACAACTAATTAAAAAAAAGATTTTATTCTCAAACTTTTCATTAATAATCATAATTTAAAGCAAACAACGTACATTTTTAGTAATTATATGTCATAAGAAATATTTATGATACATTTACAATTGTTAAAAAAATATACTTATATGTCTGTAGAGCAAATTGAGGCAAACCGCCATATGAGGATTAAAATTCATTTTTGAGAAGACTGATAATCCAACATCTTATTTTATATGTTTGATATATTCTGGCCACAACTTGTTATACAAAGATTTACCTAAATTCGTAGTCCTAACAATGTGGTAGAATTCAAAGTATCATTTTTAGGGTTCCGACCTTCAAAATAGAAAAAACAGAACCCTTACAGGATCACTTGGCTGTCTGTCCGTCTGTGTATCAAAGTCCTATTTCTCAGATAGGGCTTGAGATATCGAGTTAAAATTATTATTGTATACTGAGACCTGTAATATTAAATTAATGAAAAGTTTTTTGGTTCATGCAACAAAAGGATATGGTCCTTTAAAACGTATTTTTCATCAGTAATGAAATTAAACTATTTAATTTGTGTAGATCTAAAAAGTAACTGGCTTTTTACGTCAATATAATAATAGCATCTTTATGTGTCTTATATTTTATTCGTATACCTGTTTAATTGTTTTTAACTTTATCCTATTTCGCCTGAATATTTGCTTCGTGTACTAAATTTATGGAACCATTTGTTGCATGCCACAAGAGTCTTTAATTTAACAAAATACAGCACAAATATAGCTAAATATGATTTAAGTCGTATGGACATAAATGGTTCCGCTTTAAATTAAATTACTTAAGAACCAAATAAATTCTAACAACAAGAAATATTAAGAAATCTTCGCACTATTACTGCTGTGAAGGCGATAATTATTCATTAATGGCCAAATAAAAACTTGTGAATGGATTTTCAAAATTTTTTTTTTTATTGATAGTTAGTAACTACATCGCCCTTATTTTGGAAGTTATTCAGAGACGTGATCAAAGCCATCTAACTGTAAACCTTTAATATTTCATTATGAAGGGCGAATAGGACATATTTGACGGTTTTTGAAGGTTTTAGATTGTACTTGGTCACACTTCGGCGGAATAATAATTGGTCTATGGTCTTTTAGCAATGACGTACAATCGTCATGCATTAGATATGGCCATTTCAACCATATAAATGAATAAGACCCACTACCATTTTTTCCGTGGACTTAAATCTTGGAAAGTGGTATGGATTGGTCGAATTCACCCAATCCTCCCATAACTTTATTATAATTTTGGAAAATATGGGGAATTTTTCCATTGGCCTCCTCTTCTTTTTCGGTACCTTTTTACGGAGCCTAATTATTAATACGAATCATGACTGGTCGCCACTATGCATATAATATTAACGTCCCAGCGAACTAATAGAAATTGTTATTTTCATCAAATCTGTAATCAAATTCAACTCTTGCTGTGCGTCTTCTTTGTGCAATTTTAACGAATTTTTCTAGTGGCACAGTACTCTAACCGGCATAGATCAAATAAAAGATCACAACTAGTAAAGAAGTTATCAAAATAAATCTTATGGTTTGAGGAGTGGAGTGGAGGAATTTGTTGAGTAGATTTTTTACAACTCTAGTACCTAATAGTTCTGCGCTAATAATAAATTTCCGCAATACATATCGAAGCTACAGCAGTCTCCGCTGGAGCTTATTACAAACCAATTCTTGCAACTGAACCGTACAAGCTTGCCACGAATAAACTGTTTAGCCGAATGGTGGCATTCAAATTTGACCACAGATTAAAAAACACAACATTGCTTGAATATTTTCATCAATAACTCACCAATTTTTCTAACTTTGAACATTTTATCAAGTATATTTGGAGCATCATTATTATCCTCGAAAATAGTTTTTAATACCATTTCAAGTTCAAAATCCCCGTATAAATACCAATACATATCTTCACGTGGCAGTGTGTGATACCTCAAAAGTATCAATATTTCGAAAAAAAGATCTAAGCTCCGCAGCAGTGACGCTAAAATTATACCAACTATTTTGAGTAACATAAAGTTGCTAAACGTAACAATCATTGTGAACACTTTTTTATCAATAAAATTCTCAAATGTCTGAACTGGTGTCAAATCTTTTAGTTCCTGCTTTACGCGATTTTCGAAAATAAATATATCATCACTTTGTTTGAAGACAGTTGAGCAACTTAGTGAACATTTTCACCAAAGCGAAAAACTGGATGATTGTCAGATAGTGGATGAGACTGACTTTGTCTGCAAAAAGATTACGACCTTCCATTACGTCAGTCCCACCCACTATCTCCGCGGGCTGTCATCAATCATTCGGTCTCTCGCTTTGGTGAAAATATTCACCAAGTTACTCAATTATCTTCGAAAAAACTGATGATATATTTGTTTTCAAAAATCGCGTAAAGCAGGAAGTAGAAGATTTGACACCAGTTCAGACATTTGAGAAGCTTATTGATTAAGAAGTTTTTGCAATTATTATTAAGTTTAGCAACTTTATGCTACTCAAAATAATTGGCATAGTTTCATTTTCACTGCAGCGGAGCTTAGATGTTTTTTTCCGAATATTCATACTTTTGGGCTATCACATACTGCCACGTGAAGATATATACTGATCTTTAGATCCTAGATTGCTATTTTGGATAGAGTAATGACACGAAATAAACTCACAGTAGAGAAAATGTATGTCATTTTTAATAGCTTTTGTTGCATAATAAGGTAATATTTAGTGTTAAGATATAATGAACTTAATGGTTAATAATAATCAATGATTAATAGGCAATAAAAATTGATCGGGATTTAATGAAATCGGTACAGTTATGATAATACGAACAGTAAAGGTATTAAAATTTATATATTAGATATTTATACACATTCGTTATTACATATTTAAATAAAAATTATGTACCCCGTTTATGTAACAATGTCAATTAATTTGAATCGTTTATTTAAAACTAATTCCATAAAAATAAAACTGTTTAACTTGCTATAATGGCCCGTAAGAAAGAGGTCGTTTGCTCTATCTTACCACCTGCGATCGATCACTGTTGCATAGGATAAATTAATCCAATATGAATCAGTCTCTTATTGCTCGATAAATTTCATTGACATCTGCTAACATTTTTACTCATACTTGCATTACAGGTTCTAAAGTGTGCTGAATAATGCATTACTTTTCGATTTCACCAGAGAAATCTAACGTCAAGAAACGGCACTAATCCGACGAAGAGGTGAGATAGCTTTGAACGCATAGCGAAATAACACTATGTACTAGTACTGTTCGGTAGTATTCTATTTTACCATCATGCTGTTTATATTTAATAATACATGTATTGAAAACAGATGAATAAATTTGCTTATATGAATAGTTTTTTTCAAATTATTGACCGTTTTATGATATGTTACAGTCAATTGTCGGGTTTTTCAGTAACGAGACTCGTCATTTTTATATTAGCCAAACAGATGATTTGGACAAGCAATTTCTGTAAAAAATAAATTAGCAATAGAAATACCATAACGGAAGTGAAGATTTGTCAATATGAGCAGAAATTTATGGGCTGAAAATTCAAGATCGAAACAAGTATATTTCAATAAATTAACAATAGAAAACATTTCTTTAGGCGTTTTCAACGCAATATAGGCATTAAAAATATGAAAAACTATCTACAAAATTTGCACATAGCCTAATTAATCGAAGAATGAAACAGTTATTTGATAGTAACTTTTGAAGTTTTGTCGTCTATTCTGCTACAAATGCTCACAAATATAAATTCCTTCTTTAAGAATATCAATTCAGTTAATACTATCCAATCTCTAATTTCCATAGTTTAAGAATTACAGAATATAGTGAAATTACTAATAGACTCTTAGACAAAAACGGTCTAGCAAAATAAAGTAAAATAATAATGACATAATTAGAAACTTCGTAAGTAAATGTGGAAGAGCCAAAGTGAAACTTGAAATCGACCGTCATCCTGAAATTGCAGTGGATGACACCGTGACGATGCCCATTATTTTGGTTTCCTTAGAAAAAGTTGTGTACTGTTTCTCACATGTATTCGTCATACTTATTTTTTAAGCTTCTTTATTTTGAAACTTACTCAACATAGTCTTTAACGCTCGGGTTAAATCCTATCTACCTGCCGTTATTTGTAGTTTGAAGTAAATCCACTGTCAGTTAATTATTATCCACGCTAGTCAGTACAGTTAATTATTATCCACGCTAGTCTTCCGATGCCCACAAGAATCTTTTTTGGTCCAGTTAAGCCAACAACGTACCTTCTACCCGTCCATGATACACCTAATTGATGTTACACACCATTTCATGTTACGTTAACCACAACGGATCAAAAATGAGAAAATATACCTGTATTTAACTATAATGGTGATTGTGATAATCAATTACTGATTTTGAGAACGGAAAGTAAAATATATTTTAAATTCAATGTCAGACGAGAAAATATGTTACAAAATTATAATGAAAATGAAAAATGACAACTTGATACGTTAAGATCTAATATAATGTTATATTTATAAAAATTCTACAGTAAACCGACACTAACATTTTAAATAAATACAATTGTAAGTTTGTTTTATTTCTGCCTTACCTCCAAAACTATCGTATGAATTTAAAAAACACTTTCGTCTCCAAACTCTTCCTGAAAATTGTGATTTTTAAATACTTAATTATCCAACACTGCACTATTATAAATTTGCGCGGTAAAATTATTATTTTAACACTATTTTCTTTGTTCCTCTTATGACGGTTTGACCGACCCTAACTATAATATTTAAGGTGGCACTAATACATAAGCATAGTGTGCTCGTGTATGCGTGGATGTATATGTATATACATTTTATTTTAAGAAACAATTGAAAGTTTTCGAGGCAACCAAATATTAAATCTTAGCAAATAGCGCGTACACGATAAGACATACAACATCACACGATAATACGCCAACAGTGCACACGAAAATGCTTCAACAGTGTACTTACGTTTCTAGTACCTACATCGCAAAGTTTCAACGTCACAGCCTAACAAATAAAATTTACATTTGGCCATAGCAGAAAACCTTAAACTACGTTCAATAGATCAATAGATATTACAATCCGTACAACTAACAAAATCAAATAAAATCTCCTAAACCGGATTTCATGGAGTACAGAATATATATATATATATATATATATATATATATATATATATATATATAAAAGGAACCGACAGAATAATATTGATAAATTATCCACACGGAATGGAAGACGTGCTCTACTTTATTGAGATACATTCTCGAATCTGCCATTTCACGAACGGATCAATATAAGTTTTGTTTCTGTGCGTGGTGAGCTATAGGATACGAGAAGACTGACGTGAAAGATTGACTTTTAATACAAAGTTTATATATATATATATATATATATATATATATATATATATATATGTGTGTGTGTGTGTTTAGTAGTACTATAAAATTCTTAGGTATTTTATTTAAACAACATAAACATATGAACGAATATATCAGTAGATTGAGTATTCAAGATAGACGATGTATCACCTCCATTTAACGTACATTATTTGCATACAGGCAAATAATGTAAGCTCATCAGCTCTTTACTTAATGTAAGCTCAATGCTCATCAGCTCTTTACTTACTTTTTCTGCAGTAAATTCTTTATCTGATTCATTCTTGGTCAAAGTAATTTACGCATCTTCTTACCAGCCCCTTCAAATAAATGTATATATATTCCTTGGCAATGTAAGCATGTTGTATGTTCTCAAAATGATAATAACGGTCATATTTCATGTTACGCCTCGTACTTTCTTCATCCAATAGTCCTTTCTAGTATTCTCGTCTTGATTTTATATATCCTAGTATTTCAAAATATATAAATTATTAACTATAATTAATATCCTCTCACTCTTGATACGAATATAAATTACGATAATTTTCCATTCGTGAACAGAAATTCCAAAATTATTGACTTTACGTAACTTTAAATAAATTTAATTCTCAAAAATTCACTAATCCATCCAATATTTAGTCTACTGTTTAAATGCATGGAAACAAATGCTTCTAAATGCAATCAACCATATGAATTCCTTTATTTATTGCTTATTTATGTTTGCTACTTTAATAATGGTCCGCCATTTACATTAATTTTGAAACAAAAAATTAATATGAATGAAATTTACCTTTTATTTTCAAATTTAGTGATTAAATTTTGGTAAATAATCCTTATATAGCATGATCAGTACAGAATTATTTGTATTAAATACAAAGCTTCTCATTTTATTACTCCAATCCTCATTCTAAATATTATTCATGCAATAATTAATGTATAAGTTAAAGTCATATATATATATATATATATATATATATATATATATATATATATATATATATATATCCTTTATCTCTCCCATATTTAAGAGAACTTTCCATAGTACTTGTGTCCGCCCTCCCATGAACTTGCTTCAATTCTCTTAAAATGTAATAAAAAATAAATCTACGTACGTAATGGTATAATTTATTAAATCGCTTGAAAAGCAATCGTTTGAAATTTACCTGACATAATGCTAAAAACGATTATTCATTAACTGCTCTCGAACAGAGAGTAACCAGCTCAAAAAGGACAAACTTATGATTCATGACAGGTTTACAAAAGCGACCGCTATATTACTTTCATTTTTTTTATAAAAAAAAATTAATTTTCCGTATATCAATAGTAATTACTAAGTATAAAAATACTAGTTTAAAAGATCATCATTAGTTCACTATTTCGTGCCCAAAATTAGAGCAAGAGTCATTAAAAAACATGATTGCAATCTACACAAAAATCTAAACCAGGGACAATATTATAAAATTTGAATAATAAGTCATTATGTTAACTTAAAATATTCGACCAAGTTATTAATCTACTGACCACATGGCACTGAAAGTTACTGTCTTTAAACTTATAAAAGAATCCATATGTTTTATCGGCTAATTTATTAATATATCGGAGATAAAGCTACACGTGAAAGTAATTTATGGTCAGGACTAACATTCAAAAAATTGTATATTTAAAATATGGTATATTTGTGTAGTATTGTGGAATTTAAAATGAAAACTTGCAAAAGTGGCGAGAATCTGAGAAAAAAATGTACCGTTAAAAAAATTTTGCTTTTCTACAAAATTCATAACATTAAAGTCAGAAGAAGTAAATTTCAAAAGTAATTCGTTGTTTTTTACAATTTTTGTTTGTTTAAAAATCCATACATATATCATATAGTTCAATGCAAATTAACAAATCGCGATAGTGCGACACGTCTACTCTAACCATTAGTTACACCGTAAAAAAATTTAACAATCAGTACAATCTCATCATAAAACACATTTTCGCGATCACCCGACGATGTTGCGTGACTACTTATGAAGGCAGGCACTTTACTTTCGATACACAAAACCAAATGAAAGAACTGATCTGGAAATTATGTAATAATTGGTAATTACACAAGCACTCTCTGTCTTGTTATAGATTGTAGAATATTACGTGGGTTCCCTAATCAAATACATTTTAAAAAATGTTTAAACTATTTGTATGTCATTCAAAAAATAAATAAGAATTTATTTGGGAAGAGTTTCATCAAAACATATAGTTTATAATAGAAGCGCCTAGGATGTCTTTATTAGTATTAATTAAATTATTTTTAATTAAAATGTTAATTTAATGGCAATAACAAAATACTGTGCTACGTATTATTCATTTATTACTTTAACGTGCACAGAGATTTAAACATAGGATAAACTTATTAATACATAAATCAAAATTATTAAGTTTTAAAAACAAAACAGCAAAAAATTACGAATATTTACAAAACTATGAGTAAAAAAAACAAATGAATTGTGAGAAGATATTTAAATGACCCTTGAAAATATTTATCGAACACATTTTATTAAGTCATGCCTATAAAATACAACTTCCAGCTCTTACAGTAATTTTATGAAAAATAACTAAGAAGTATCGATTGCGAGAAAGGAGATAATACACAGTATATAAAAAAATTGTTCGTGTCAGCTCCGACCCGCGACTGGAGTTTACTCCTTAAGTACAATTGTCTTGGAATGTGTAATATAGGTAACACTGTGTATAAATATAAATATCATTAAATAGCATTACGACAATATAATTATTTTCAAGTGAACAAATGAACAAATGAACAAGATCAAATTTATACACATTATTAAAAACATTTAGTAACGTCAGATTATGAAGTTAAAATTAAAAGAGGCTTTTTAATTTTGTAGGATAAAATACACCAAATATTCACACATCATGACAATCAATGATTAAATGACAATCAATGATTAATTGACAATCAATCTTGATATAAGCGAACGACACTAAACTATGTGTGTCACACTCCTTCATTGCGATTATGATATAAGAAAACGCCAATATGTGTGTCGCACTGCGTCATTGCGATTACGCTATAAGGAAATTCCAAATAAACATATTGACATCTCACTCTGAAGATGCGCAGAAATGTTGCGCGAAGAAGCTATCTAACGGTTACACTTTTTTTAACGCTCTGAACTTCTGATTTGACTCCACATAAAACTTTGTACCGGACGCTGTATATGAAAATTGATTTTTGAGGAGTAAACTCCGATAATGACTCATTAAGTATTTAACATATCATATCAAACACACCACGCTTCGGATATCTCCTTAAGATGTAAAATATGTTTGAAGTTAATTTTGGAACAATTGAAAAGGAGAAAGAATTACATTAACTAACACAGTGAGAGATTTATGAAAATGAAAAATGTACATCGCTACCAAAAATTCCGTCATTGTCCTCTAAGTTATTTTCTCCAAAAAAGTATTTACGTTAGATTAAAACATCGTTTATATTCCTTATTTTAACATCTTTAATATTTATTTAAAAGCTTAGCTTAAGTTTCATATTTTCAATATTATTTACTAAATAATATTGAAAATAACCTTAATGAATGGTTTTTATTCAAAGGAATGATTTCCATTATAATAATGATTGTTAGTTGAGCTCGAAAACTATAACTTTACATCTAATTAATCTTTCTTAATCTTTCTTTAAATATAACTATAAGTGTATTAAAAGAAGTTTAAAAGTTAGTGATTCCATCACTGTTGTTTGTGAAGTGTTTACAATTTAAACCTTTTACGCGTTAATGTCTGTTTTTTGTATGTGATCTTTATATAATTTGAAATAGTGGGATTGATAGATTTATCTACCAGTTCATATGTTAATTTTTACACTAAATTTTATCGCAATTATATATTTTCTCATATTTGAAACATAACTACTGTTTTGATGTTTTATTGTAATGGGCATATTTATTATATTAACAGCATGGGTTTATATATTTATTTAAAAATACATAGTACAGAATCAAATTATATTGGAATCAAGATAGAATTAAAAATTGCATCTGCATCTCTAAATAAATTAACTAAAATCGATTGTGAGACCTTCTTTAAATTTTTCATTTCATTTTAAAATTCTTTTCAATTTAAAACTACTTCATTAAAATATTCAGTAAAAGATAATCAACAAACGAGGAAACTAAATTATTTACAAGTTAATTAAACGAGGAACATATTTCGGATACAGTATTGAATAAATTATTTCATAGCCAAATGTAATTATTCAATATTAAAATTAATATATCACGCCTAATTCTTTGTGAAATCTTGTATAAAGTGTTCCTGCCGAGGCTTACTTTACGTTTATTTCGATATTTACATTATTTTATTTACCATTGACTAAGTTCATGAGGCAAGTTTTGTCTTTATATACGATAAATATACTAAAGCACCTTCTTTTTTGCATTTTCTGGAAACTGCGCTTCGCATGCCACCGTCGTAAAATTATCGAGTTGTGGTAGTTGCATATCTCTTAAGGTAGAATATTTAGAAAAATTAGATATAATAATAATATAATTTACGTCTCTAAAAATATACATATTATTATTTATGAAAAATCGTTCAGATATAATGATAATGCAATCGTACTTTCGTATATGATCCTTTTTTTCATCGTAATTCAATGTGCATACGAAGTTTTGATCTAAATTTAAAATCTGTATATGGAATGACTCAAGACCTATATAGCTAGAAAGCATTGAAAAATGAATACTACAATATTTCAGATGTGCACGACTATTTGACGCCTGTGAAAAGTGTATTAAAATGTGTTCACAATATATTTGAGAAATAAAATTATTTTTTTGTAAATGATTACATACCATTAAATGTTCATATCATTAAATGTTTATGTACGCATACAGAACACTCATTGTGCGAGTTCTACTCCTTACTTAAGTAAGGAGTAGAACTCGTGCAATGCGCCTTTAATTAAATTACTTACGATTTGCTTTTGTTTAAAAAATATTATTGACGGAACTCTGTGAAATAATATAATCAAGTTTAGACTGCTTCATGTATAAACTTCGCTAGATAGGTTATACAAATTCAATGAGCATCCTATGCACTATACAGAACGAGTTTGGTTTATTATTTGATGTGAAAGAACATTTCTTCGCAAAATAATCCAGCTCGCATTGGTAAATAGGTATATTTATTTTACAAAATAATCTATCGACATTTAATTAACTATAATGCTGATGTAATAAATGAAAGTCTAATTTGAAAAGTAATTATCAGAATATTTAATTTATTTAGGTAAACTTGAGTGCTATTCGAATAAGGCCTTTTATGCATCAACTATATTTTCAAACTTAAAAAATATGATCATCTTCATTACAATAATCATTTTATTAATAATCAAACAAATGTGTTAAAATTAAATTGCCTATATGATAGTTTGAACTGTAGAATATTATGACTGAGGAAAGAAATTATTTCAAACGCTATTTCTAAATTCTAGTAAAAATATTTACAAATTGCCAACCTTAAGATGTTGTAATACAGCGAAACCTATGTCGTGGTTAAGAATTTAAATAAAGTAGAAATACTACATCGCCTGGTTTCATTTGGTTGTGAATGAAAATTGAGTAATTATGTCCGTTCTCATGAAAAACCCGCTGCACCATAAAAATAAGTGACATAGATGACAACTGCCTCCTTCTTTACCATTGATTCGTATTCTATGTACATAGACAACGAAATATTTTATCCGATACCAAAGTACTAAGGAAAATGACATAAGATTTATTTGATTTCTCTCCATCTGGATGGTCGATTTCATTTCACCATTACATGCAATTTTAAAATCAAACTTATATTAAAAGTGAAATATTAAAAAAAAATATTATTTACTCAAAAGTAAAATAGAATCATCGCTACGTACCAACTTACATAGTAATAAATAATCTTATTTTGCGATCCGGCAAACGTTTATAGTGGCGATAAGTAAGACTATGCGAAAGGTGATAATATAATGAATTAACATTTCATATATCAAATCTATTAATTGGAAATTTTCACTAAGTAATTTTTTAAACACGTCATTATTTACTTTTATTTCCGATTGAAATAAGTGCCTCCACACTAAAAAAACTCTAAGAGTTCAATTGATTTCTAAGCTATTCACTTATTTCTAAGCTATTCATATCTTTTGTATCTTTAAAACAAAAGTAAGTATTTTTTATCGTAAGTTTTTTTATGCAATTTTTTACATTTTATCGTATTAAAAATTCACTCACATTGTGGATAAACTAATATTGTGGGATTATTTGGTTGAAAAAACATATTACTTGCTGGCCAAATAACATACAATATTTACCATAAATTAATAAGAAAAAATACCAGTATTAATTTGAAATATAACATTCTGCTTGAGATGAGAAGATGAACAACAAGAAACCTTCTACTTATCCGCAATTTGTGACATGTTAATAATGCAATAAAAATATTGAATCGAAAGAATCGAAAGAGTACAAGTCTATAATCTTATTTGTAACCATTATCAATATTTTAAGTAATCGTGATCGCGAATGGGAATGGTAAACATTAGGTTTCGTCCTTTTATTACACTTTTCTAAACAATTGGGGAAAAGACTTATAATGAAAAGTTTCTCAAATCGAGTGTTGCGATCCTCGTGGAGGTTGAGGTATTAATTTATGCTGTCACATGGGCCACCTTAGCACATCACAGCGCCAATATTATTTTTCTTGTATTTAGAAAGGTTGTGGAATATTTAATAACGTTTGTCAGTACAAAATTTTAATAATAATTTTTACTAAATCAGAAAATGTATGAATGCTCAAAGCATAAAATTCTTTGGGCATTCCTGTTTACGATTCCATACATTTTTGGGAATGGTTTTTTATGTGGATATTATGGTGTTTTTTTAATTTAGTCAATGCTTAATTATTTTCATTCATATAAATACCCAATTTCCATTTTCATATTGTTAAAAGTATGCAACCATTATTTTAGAATGTGTTTGTGGAAAAGTTAACAAAATGACTGCGTTTCCTATTTCACAATCACGGCATAGGACAATAACGGAACAAATTTAAGGTGTATAAATATGTTAGCCATATGTTTAGATAAAATTAATGTATTTCAAAGAAATTATTCAGCCCCAATTTCAAATACAGAGTAAAACGATCAATCTTTTAATATCCCTGTCACGCTCATTTAATTCTAACTTTAATTCCGCCAAGTTCAGTGTAGACATATCAGTTAACTGTCAAATATAAATCCTTCATAACTACATATCACCAATATTGAATATATTTGGCGTTAATTTTGTAGAAATTCATTATTCATAATTAAATGAAACTACGTGATGTAGTATTAGAATATAAGATATAATAATCTTTGCTAATATCCCACCTGAAGATGTTGTAATACAACGAAACCTAGGTCGTGGTAAAGAAATTAAAGAAAGAAGAAATAATACTACATCACGTAGTTTCATTTAATTGTGGACATATCACCAAATTAAGTATTTAGGTCATTTGATCAATAAAACATAAAATGGTGTTTTTATTATACCACACAGTAGATATTATGTGACACTGAGTCATAATAGTACCAGTTCATATATGTATAGAGATAATACAAAGAAATTATTGCAATTCATTTTCCAAATATTTTTATACAAATTATTTCATTCGTTGTAAAGTTATACCTTCTTTCGTTTATGTTTTTTGTGAAAAATTTTTAAAGTGTACAAAAGTATGCTTAAGTAAGTAATATTGCAGTTTGAAAGTATTCGAAAAGCATTCAGTTACTATGATTTCGATTTATCAGTTGAAACAGCCGCATAAGCAAATCGTGATCAGGCCTCAGAAGATTTGTTTAAATTAAAATGTTGTTTATTTTTGTATCTTCAGGGGCCATAGCTTTTTAATATTGCGTTTTGGAAAGTTTTATAATAGATTTACCTTCCTAAATAAATAATACAAAACTGATTTTGTTCAATTGGGAATAACATATCGATTATATTTATCTTAGTCGACTAGCTAATAAAGATATCGTAATTTTACATTGCATTACAGAGCGCACTTAATTAAAAAGTGTACTTTTATAACTTTTATAACAGTAAGTGTAACGTGATTAACCTAACAGTTACTTTAATAATAAAGGATCATGCAACTGAAGTGACACATGCACAGCTAGTAGAAAAAAAAACTTTGTTGACAGCGTTTAAACTTTCGGCGGATACACCAAATAATCTTACATCACTTGGCTGTCATGAGCATCCCAAGTACTATTTCATTTGTTCAACCATGCTTTGTTTAACCATAATTTGAGGCTTTGATACACTAATATTTCAAACCGCGTCAATCTTTCTCGCGGTGGCTTGTTCGCAAACAAAGTTTTCTAACGTTACCCTAGTTTAAAGAAAAAAAACAATTTTATTCAATATTTTAGCTGTTAAATAAGTTATGAATTTAATGTATTTATTACGTGCTCCATAAATTTAATTCTGAACGTATACGTTGAGAAATTTAAATTAAATATTAAACGAGTATACATTTTTAAAAGAAATAAGTTATCGGAAACAATTGGAAATACTACAAGTCTGATATATATCATTAAATTAAACTTAAACTTTAAATTTAATTTAAAATCCTTCAAACTCAGTATTTTTGGCACGAGTATTTGAATTACCCATACATTCATTAGTTTGTTTGAAACTTTTTTTACAAAAATTTAAACATGTTTCAAAAAATTTAATTTGTGCCACATATTTCTGCCTTATTAGTTATTCTAACCTGAGTGGTAAAACAAACATTCTGTTGTATTAACATTGTATAGTATAACATTGTATTGCTACCAAGTGTTTATTTCAAAGTAATATTAGGTCTAATGAAATAAATTAAAAATAAGCCTTCTATGGGTTTATTTTTAATTTATTTCATTAGACCTAATATTAGTTCAACACTTTATTTCATTTTACAGAGCTGGGTGTTCGTTGAAGTTAATAAATAGCACAAATATTACATTATTTATTAGCAATTCAAAGACATGTCGCTTTTGCTATTGTTGTTTTCCACATGGAAACCTTTCTTCCGTAGTTTTAAATTAAGTTTTCTTCAATTTTAAAAAATATTTTAACGAAACTCGATTTTAAATGCCTTTATAATTCCTTAATCTTCTGTAAAATTATAATCTACTAATAGTTATTTTAATATGATAATTGAAAATTACCTGGAACGGTTATAGTTTTTTGTTTTCAAAGTTACCACAATTATTTTTTTATTTGTAAATTAAAATTTATTTCAATTTGAAATGACTTTTTTATTTATAATAATGCCTGTAACGGGTGGTGGATATTCATTAAAGTTGCAATACTTCAAAATTTATCTAGTTTTTATTCCAATTACTTGATAAGAGCGATATTGGTATTTTATAAATAGATGTATTTAGGAAGGGATGTCATGATTTTATAATATTTCAAAATAATCCATTTAAAATCGTTTTATTGATGTTATTTGAAATTTGAAAATTTGAAGTCAAATCAAGCAAGATTGCTGAGGCATAATTTCCGGAACTAACCACCGTCCCGTCAAAGATAATATGAATAATTTTATCAAATAAGACTGACCTAACAAATGTTTAAAGGCTTATTTTGATACTAGTATCAAATAAAACTCCAAATACTTTAAAAGAGCTCAATGTGCCCAAGTAATAAATAATTTACCTTACCTATTATTTTAATTTTATTTTGTAATCTTCGAGTAACACGTTGAAATGTTGAAAATTAATTAAAAAGATATTAATATATTGGTCAAAACGTACCCTTTTTTAAGCATACTAATATATTTAAGCATAATAAGTATTTAAAATTGAATAAAACTTAACAGAATTTTAATACGATTAATATGAATCGTTAAAATTACTCGTTATAAATGGTACCTGAGAAATACACGTTAATCCAATTTTCATTAACATTTTTGAAGTCGGCATAAGTAACATAAATTTAAAATATTGATATTATTTGATTTACTGCTTCTACAATGATCTGTTAAATTATACCAATTTCAACTAGGCTAAGTGTTCTAGCGCCAAACCAAAGATTTCAAAGACCAAAAAGAATGTTGACTGAGTTCACAAAAAGCATATCTTAGCTAGAGCACTTCCAGGAGAACTAGTGTGTTCTCCTGGAAGCTATCTATCTAAGGTGTGCTTTTTGCAAACTCAGTCAACATTCTCTTCTTTTTGCTCTGTTATACGGATAGTGAGTAAATATGAAAGCCAGGTTATAGCGAATAAAAAACGAATAGAGCATCTAAATGAAATGCATTAAGTATAAAAGGGAAATTGTAATTTCAAAGGTATATCTGTTTTCCTGACATGACGTGCACGATTTGTAGAATAGGTTTTATCTTTAACACGTCCAAATAAAAACGTAAGGTTCTTATTTGGACGATATGTGTGTGGAATATCGCAAGCTTCTAGTGACTTATTTAGACTGTTATCATATACGAAACTGTAAGAAACTATTTTCTGGAAAGCAGCAGTAATATTTAAAAAATGTGCCTAATATGATGTAAGAACGAAACGGAAGATGAAAATGTCCCGCCTTAGAGAGGAATACAAAATTATTTAATAATATATGTATAATGAATTTCAGATAATACTCAAAAGTTTATTTCCATATTATAAAAAAAATTATTTGACAAAGAAATCTGTTTCCACATACGGCGGTTCAGGGGCAGGAAACTTGTGACTTTAGAAGAAAGTAGTTTATTCTTTTTTCGTGCCTACTACCAAGTCTGTTTAAAAGGCCCCTGTGTCAAAACACTAGCAAAAATGTATACAGCCTGAAATGGTAAGTTCTGTTCAGTAATACAAGTAGCTGATTTTATTTATTTATTAATTTACGTACTTTAATGTATACAATTATTACATATGGCGGACTTATTACTATGAAAGCAATCTTATAGCCAACCAGAACCAGTCCAGCCTCGCCCGATGAGCGACCGCGAATGGAACCCAGGTCCCGCGATGCGCCGAACCGTCAAAGGCTTTACGCCTTACGAACAACCCAACACACTACAGTGACGACATTTTTTGTATTCGTAACAAAATTTCTAAACGTGTTTCCGTTATTAGTGTTCCCGAACTCTGTTTTTTGGTTATCTAATAAAAGGCCCATTTCGTCTCTAAACCCTTGCTGGATTTTTTCTATTCTTTCTTTTAATATTTTTTGTTTTTCTTCAACTGATCCAATTTTCTACTTCTTATTGGTTAGTTTGTAAGAACTATTTAGCAATAATTCAAAGAATCTAATTTTTACATGAAGAATCGATAGTCCAATTCTCAAGAGTTTCAGGATTAACTTTTACTTTTTTTGCTTAAATATTTAAAAGCTCTGGAAATTAGCCCACAAATATAACACCGCATCCTAGACGAGGTACTTGTCGCTGCATTGCGAATTTTGCCATCCACCATTGTCATTAGCAGGATATATTCAATCCGAAGCATCGTACTCGCAGCTGATGTTTCCTTCTTTTTTTATGTTTTTATCCAATATGTAGAAATATTGAATTTCATTGTTTGTTGTATCTTTAGTTTCATTAATGAAACGTATCCTTGTTGATCCACAATACCTTGGAGACGATGGCACTAGATTATACCATATAATTTTCTATCCCTTATCGTTTGTAATCGTAACGAAACAACGGAACTTGGTAAGATGTTTGTCACTGTCCCCATTATTTTCGAACTTCTGTTTGAAATGGAGCTGCTTAGGTCCAACATAGCATCATTTTAAAACGAGGTCTAAGTTTCTGATTTCTTTTTCCATACAATTTTCTGATGCTTTCCAAATATGTAAATAATCGTGAGGAAATGTGGCTAAGTAATACTTCCAAAATAATTGCGGCGCATGTTTTAATCACTAGTTTTGATTCTTCTTTTGGGCGATATTTCTTTCTTACCTTGTTTATTTATGAATATCAAGGCTAAATTCTTGTATTGGCGCTATGTAGCATTTTTTCCGACTATAATCTTCCCCCCACAAAAATAGGCAAGGCCTCAGATATGCATGTTTTTATTACATTTTGTTTTGCTAAAAAGGTCGCCTTTCGGAAATTAGTAACTCTTGTTGGTGTTAGCATTATATGTGTTATGATTTTAGACACGTTCATATTTTCTACAGAATGCTGTCTAATGGGGGCCTTATAAATTACCTCTTCCACAGGTACCTGTTCCCTCAGAAATGTTATTTTCCTTCACTTGCTTTGCTTATTTAAATCGCCGAATTCTTTAAAATTTTATTTAATTGTTAAACCATTGTTCGTTTTTTTGTAAAAAAAAATATTTGCAACTTGCACTTGTCCACTTTTGCCTAAAGACTTGAAATGACTCAAAGTATGTAAACCCGCCAAGTTCATAACTGGATATTTGGTCTTTTGTGTAATTTTCCTTTGAATAATTTTTTTTCCACAAACGAAAGCTTCCTTTTTTAGAGAAAAAAATTACTAATATGACATTTTTGCATATCATGTAATGACTTCTTAGTAATCTACTCTAATATTCAATCGATTCTGAAAAGAAAGGATGGGTACTTAAAAATATAGAAATTTTAAACCAAACAAATGTAATTGGTTTAAAACTTCTCGTAACAAAAAGGCGGATGGGGGCGGGCGTCTCTCTTTTATTACCCAAATAAGGAAACTTTATAGTTAATTTTAATATAAGTATCTTAAATTTCTGGCAGAAGTATAAAAACACTTCTATTCGTAATCATTAACAATGAGAAACAAAACTTTTTTATGGTTAAATTAATTTCGTAAGACTTTTATCGTTCTTAAACCGTAGTAATCGAGAATTTCCAAAAGTTTTTTAAGAAATATCACTGAAGTAAGTAAATTTTTAGGTATGCTAGCATAGAACGTGTGCACTCTTGCATACGCTGAAGAAAAGATATCGTATTTCTCTTTTCTTTTCTAGTTTATTCTTATGATTTTTTTGTATGTTTAGACGAGAAACAACATCTATGCGGCGTATTTGCCCATGTGACATAATAAAAGAGGCGCATTATCGACTTACAACCTAAAAAAAATAGCAAAATATGACAGTTGTGGTGCTACAAAATTAAGTAGTTATATTACCTTCTGCAAAGATGTTTAACTCGATTTTACTGAGAGAAATAATATCGAGCACAGTTTCAATGGCTAGGGGTTTAATTAAAAATTGCAAGACTTGTAATATGGATCAGCAAGATACATAAAAAGTCCCTCTAGGTAATCACTTTGAAAGTTTATCCTTCTGTCAATAAAATATGTTTAGCTGAACGCCGCACCGTTTGTGATAGTCTGTGAGTGCATCTGCATAAGTTCACTTTGAATCAAATATGACGTAATTTAGTCATATAAAATATGATAATGTACAATTTATTTAAAAACATGCACTTTCACATCGGCCTACCTAAAGGTTGCTCTAGTGATGATAAGAACTTCGGTAAGGATAGTGCTTAGTAATTTTGGCACTAATAAATTACTGGAAAACATATGATGAAAAATATTAAAACTAGCGCGGAAATAAAGGAGAAAATAGTTCAACTGTTTCCGTTATTTTGTTAATTATTCACGTTATATAGATTTTATTTATTTTCCTTTTTAGTCTTAAATATTTTTGCACATCAGCTGTAATAAATTAATTTAATTAAAACATAGATCGTTTTACCTTGAGATACTTTTATTGACCTTCAGACTTCATGACCTGGCATAACAAGGCATCATTTATTACCATGAATACTGAATTATGTTACATTATTTCAAAATGTTTTGAGATCACTTTTAAAAATGATTATTAGAACTAAAATTCAGGAGAAATCTTTGTATAAATTAAAGAAAAAAATTGAATAATTGATAAATGGTAAACTCGTTGATTGCAAATGTGAGTAGTAAGATTATATTTCAACGCTGAACAAGTTAAATTCATGCATATCGTAAGCCATCTTCGGAAACTGAGTCTCGAATTACCAAAATTAAAATCCTTGTGCCAAAACGGTTAAAAATACTAAACATATATGCTAAGAACAAACTTCTAACTTTTAAATTCAATTCGAACATTACTAAAGGAATAAAAAACACGGTAATGATTCGTTTTAATTGAGTTTATTCGTTTTATAATTGCTTATTTCACGACAATAAAAATCATCAGCTATTAAAAATAAACTCAACTGATACACATTTATTAACCCAAAAATAGTAAAATTTTTATTTTCATCGACTTTCGCCTCAAGATCCGAATTTTGGCCTCGTGTATTGTGTACAAACTTCGCTCAGTAATAAACTAACTTTCAAATCTCAATAAATAATGTGTAACCCTCTCCACACACGTCCTTGTAACATTTTTATTTACATTGATCTGCACGAGCTAAAATTCATTTGACTGGTAAAGTTAGGTGAATTAAAGCCCTTTGCTTAGTCAAAAGTTTCCGTAGGAAATGATCTAATGACATTTATTCAATTGAATGGCATCAGAGAAAATTTCACCAAAACTCGGAAGCGTAACTCTGATAGAATTTAGGGCTTTAAATTGGGAGTAATATAATTTTGAACTAAAATTTTATTCAGTTTGAATACAGATGCAACCAATTTCCGAATTAAAATTGTCTATAAGTAATTACCGGTTAGTATAGAACTTTTATGTAATTCAAAATTTTGATGTCTTCAATAATCTTTTTTCAGAGCGATCACCCAAAAATCTGTTTCTTTGAACAATTTCACATCATTATTCAAACGTTTTATTCAAACAGATCCCGGGTTAAATTTATTTCTGGGTTAAAATTATTATCTGGTAGACCTACACTCACGCTCTCATATTATAATAGCAAACTATATAAATTTATATTATCCGATAGACCTACTCTCGCGCTCTCGTATTATAATGGCAAACTTTATATTATAATAAGAAAAACAATTTTATGTCACTGATGAAATTCGATGGAGAATATAATAGTTGCAAATGTAATGAATTAATCCAAGAGCGAGATAAGTATATACTAAATATAAAGTGCAGTACTGACTACCGGATTTGTTTATTAATTTATTATGAAAGTAGCCCACCACCTTAGGAATCGTCCCTCATAAATCTTAGCAAGTTGACCCAATCTAAATACAATTATAATTAAATTTTAAAGAATACCGTTGTCCACTTCCGTACTTCATCAATAGTTTTAAGTTGATTTTCTTAATTAGCCTGAGATTTGGTGAAATCGGTATGTATGCAAAGGAACACAATAGCAACTTTGTTGCATAATTTGCAACGTTGAATTGCGTTTGATACCCACTGATGCATACTTTGGATTTTTTATATACGTAATTTTTTTTAATAAATCGAGATACATGTGATTACACAAGATTTGTCAAATAATAAAGAGAAGAAGTAAATTTCCTTCTATTCTTCTTTTTTTCCATAAAAAACATATGCGAATTATACAGGATATATTCTTGTTTCTTGTATAGAAGAACATATTACATAAATCAAATGAAAATTAGCTAAATTATGTTGCTATTCTTGTAAAAAATAAAGTATACATTATTAAAAGTTGAAACTACTGAAGTTATTTAGTACGAATAGGTCCGTATAAATCATGTAATAAAACATTTTTGATTACTCTGTGATAAGTATAACCGATAAATCGAAGTAAACCAGCAAACTGCATATAATGACATGTGATTAATCAGCGATTTTTTTTTATAATTCTCAAGTGCATGCATACGTGTGTGCGTGCGTGCTGAGAGTGCAAACAAACTTGGACTACAATTAAATAAAAAAGAAGATACAAAGCATTTGATGCTATAAAACGTGAACAATGAAATGAAACTACGTTATGTAGTATTATTTCTACTTTCTTTAAGTTCTTTACCACGACGTAGGTTTCGTTGTATTACAACCTCTTCAGGTGGGCTATTACCAAAGAGTAGTTTCATTTAATTGTGAACAATGAATTTCTACAAAATTAACGCCAAATATATTCAATATTTGAAAACTTGGACTTGTTATTTTCATTATCTTAAATATATTATTTGTTAAATGATAACCTTTATTTTAATTTTATTTATTTATTAAAATGAATGAATATTGATATTTACAAAAAAACGGTAAATATTTTAATTTTACAATCGGGCTAAATGAGAATATTTCAATAAAACATAAATATAATTATTACACAATATAATTACTTGCAGTTTTAATTAGATCCAGCCTCATACGTGAAATCATCATTTATTCATAAGCGTCGTAATATTTGCAAACCAACGGGTTTGCATGATTCAGTCGGTGGTATTTTTTCACCGAAACGAAAGCAATAGTATCGAAGATATTTTTGTGGTCAAAAATGAACGAAGTCGAAGCTTCTTTTACTACTTATGACGTTTATATAGCATTTAAATTTGTAATTTTTAGACTTTAGCA
The DNA here is from genome assembly GCA_039881145.1 of Druceiella hillmani. Taxonomy (NCBI): domain Eukaryota; kingdom Metazoa; phylum Arthropoda; class Insecta; order Lepidoptera; family Hepialidae; genus Druceiella; species Druceiella hillmani. The sequence goes on along the minus strand of JAYKKI010000012.1, from coordinate 45,085,694 downwards.
TACGATCGGTTGTTCATATTATGAACAAAGAAACATTTATTTAAAAATTTTATTTACAAAGAGTCAAAGGTTTGTCACCGCGGTCTTCCTGAACATTACATTTGGTCCTCTTCCGCTCTTCTTACGGAATTCTAGCACAAATTAACTTGAGCTGTGCCATCCCACTCCTTTTCTTCCCAAAAATTATCAATGGTTCATTATCTTCAAAACTATAGCCAATTTAAGTCACACTTTTTGACACACTAGAAAGACTTCAAAATGTATGTGATCCTTACATATTTGGCCTCAAAATATTTTTATCACGTTTCTTAGTTTAGATCACGGCTCAAAGAAACGCCGATGCTTGATCGGTACACCTTTATATTCTTTCATTGCTTTAAAATATGTTAAACGATTCACAAAGATCAACTTACCTCTGTGCGAGATTCACTGATTTATCCGCCCACGGCCTTCGTTTAGATTGTGAAAACTTACACATGCTTGTCATTTCAAAACAATTTTCGTCCTTTTATGAATATTTCTTTACCGTTTATGTCACTAAATTATGTTTAATTTTTAGTATTTTTTTGACTTCTAATATTATAAATTCGCCGTTCACATATATTTATAAAAGTTATCTGAAAAAAATTTGTTTCATGTGACTTATACTGTGCTTATTCCCCTTCCTTTCCTTTGTCACTCTATCGCCATACCATTTCATGCCGGTACTCATCCTCTTTCTTCATCTTATCAATGTGTCAAGTTTAAGTATTTTCTTCATAATCATTACTTTTAATTGTTCTTTTTTATTTTATTAAAATACGGTTCTTTGCCAAGTTCATAATAACATATTTTTCTCTACTCCATCTTAATTATGGTTTACCTAGAAGAAATTACTCTTTTAGCGATAAGTCCTTTGTGTGAACAAATGTTGTAATAAAGATTAAATAAATAAAAATGAACAATGAAAACTTATTGGTAACTAAACCTAACATAAAATTTAAATCAAAATAATCTTCGGAGCAGTATATATGTCCGGTAGTATGTATTTCAGGTCCGACAGTACCTGCTCTATTCATAACGTTCATACATTTTTCCGATTTTAGGAAAAACAACTTACTATAAAAACGGCTTGTTTCGTATTTGTAAACTAGAATTTTAAACTAAAAGTCTTTTACAGTGTTTTAACAATTTGCACGACGAAAAAATACATTATTTTCCGCGTCTAAATTTCAGAAATATTTTTATTAAAAGCGGTATTCAGATTTAATACCTCTATTTTATGGTCAAATAAAGTCCTCGTTCATCAACATTTATTAAAAATGAACTCAATCACGATGTATTTAGCAAATCAAAAATACTCTCAGAAAGTTTTCAAATCAATTCACTTCGAATCAATATATCCCTCAGGACTTTGGTCTCGTAAATCGCATACGACCTCCGGCCTGTAACAAACTAACTTTCAAGCCTCTTAAATCCGTCCACCTATCTGCAACATCCCTACGTACACTGATCTGCAATAATTAAAATTTATTTGATTATAGTAAAGTTAGACCAATTAAAGCGAATTGATCGGATAACTCGAAAGTTTGCGTACGAATTGTTATAATGACATTTATTCCATTTAATGGCATCAGAGAAAATTTCACGCAAATTTGGAAGGGTAACTCTGATGGGATTTAAAAGTTTCAATCCGTGCGAATTTGATTTTAAAGTTGGATTTTATTTAATTCAGTTAACGACGTAATGAATTTTGGAATTAAGATTGTCCGTAAGTAATTACTGATTAATTAACAAATGTTGTACTCTAATGTCGGGTAAAAATTAAGCCATATTCAAGTTTTTAAATGAAAAATATTTGATCTTGTTTAATTCGGTTTTGAACCGATTTATTCATTTTATTATTATTTCAATACGTTAAGTTATTATTTGATGTTTAGTATAAATAAACATTGGATAGTTTTTTACTTCTAGACTACGATTATCGTGATAAGTTTAATTTTAGTTAACGTATAAGTCCTGTTGTACTACAGCGATCAGGTATCCTTGCAATTATGCATGGATGTCGACTTTTGGAAGCCATAAAAGAAGGACGTCGGGAAATTTAATCCAATATCTATGAATATTACACTTAAAAAAGTATGATCTTTTAGTTACTTTTGCAAAAATACGAGAAAACAAAACCAAAACTGAAAAATCGAAATTAATTTGAGGATATACTGAAAGTTGGATATCACCAAATGTAATTTAAATAAAAGAGTATACAAGGGAGGCAATTGTGCAATTTAATGAGATGCAAAGCCATGCACACAAACACGTGCACGCGCGCTCACAAACAGGCATACGCGCTCGAACGCTCAGGCGCCCACGCTTGTGCCGACGCATGCGCATTGTAAATTGAAAATTACCATTTGTTTGCAGATGATTATTTGTTGATTGTCATTTTTTAAACGATTCTGTTTTTATTGTATTTCTTGTGAATTTAAACTACTTTTTAGTTATCAATATTGTATTTACGCCATTCTGCCCATTCAAGTTTTTTAAAGAACTTTATAAACATGCAGCCTAGCAAAAATCTGGCAGTGTCATAAAATTTCTTCAAATGGTATGAATTTATCCAATTTCTATCTTTATATTTAATTCATCTCCATTGACACTCTTAAATCGCATAGAACCTCCACATAGGAATAATTTTTGCCAGTGACACCCTTTTCATTGCACTGTTGCTTTCATTGAACTTCTAACGTTTCTCATCTATTACGAGCGACAGACAAAATATAATGGCATGAGTATCACCTCGCGTAACGCTAAATCGATAGTCTGATGCCAACCGCCATTTTACCACTTGTATAAGGCGCGAACTTAAAGTGTGAAAAAGTTTTTCGTCTCTGCATAGCAAAAGTAAGAATATTCCTCATTATTTATTGTCTTTTCCATTTATATGGAAAGCGTGATTATTTGACCATATAACAAATGTTATATTTAAAAAATAAAACTAAATCTAAAAGTAAATATTTGTGTTTTTTTAAATTTTATACTTCAAGTTTCCATCACTAAACCTACCATGATATACCATACTTGAACCAATTCAATGAAGGTAATAAATATTTTTGTTTTGTTTTTTTTTGGTAGAAGTGCGGAAGTGTTAAGACCAGTTTATCACACCAAAAACTTTAATGAAAGAAATGAGACCATTTTTTTTTAGATATGTCATTAAAACTAGAGTAAACATAAACCGATGTCAAATATAAACCAACGTCAGTACCAAATGTTTTTTTCGTGTAGAACTAGCATAAGATTAAAAATTTTCTGTAATGACTTTCGAAGTAATGTAACTTTTTTTTTAGACTTGATAAATTTTTTACGCAACTTTTGTTTCAATTTTATTTAATTTTTTGATGAATACTTATATAAATATCCGTGATTTTCAGTATTTTTTGCTCAAAACTATTTATTATTTTAATGTCTTATTATTCTTGAAAATAATAAGAAATGAATCATAGGCAAAAACTCATAATTTTCTGGCTTCAAAACATCAAAATAGAGGGTATTGTTTTTAGCAAGGTCAGTGAGCGAACATATTCTTTGTGATTTCTTAAGCTTTTTGCTAGAATTACCAGTGATTTATATCTAACTACATATTTAATGTTATTTATTATTCTTACTTATATTAAATGTTATAATAAAGTTATTTGTGATTATGAAGATATGAATTTTATTATAAAGTTAACGTTCTCAAAATTAGAAAGTTTTACTCAAAATTGGCAATTTTTATCGTATCTTACATACCTATTACCAGAAGTTCTTATCGTAACCATGAACCGTTTTTAATGCGTCTACTGTTAGTACCAAAAAGCACTGAAAGCCTAAAAGATGACACGTGTGTCATCTATTGGTGGTAACCTGAAACTGGATTTTCTAACAATATTTACATAGTTCTGATCTCTATTTTCTTTGAATAACGCACCTTTCATATATTGCTTGTGTCTAGATATCGTATCAAGCATTTATTGGCTATTAAATTTTTGCGCCAGTACAGTGCCATCTGTCAAAGGACAGATGTTTCGCTACTCCAAAGCAGATATGGAAACAAACTTGAATAAAATGCAGGCATAGGTGTTCCTACTTCTACTGCTGCAAGAAAATTTGATGTGTGAAAAGTAATTCTTTTAACTAAACATGATTACTTGTAACTAAAATAAAAAGTTATAATGAGAAGAAGTTATTACATAACTCAGCAAACGGAGAATATGGTGTTGATATGGGCTAAAGCAATGGTAAACAAGGTAAAATACCATGAAGACAAGGAGAAAAGAAAGTGTGAAATAGGAGAGCATAAAAACCGAGAAGAGAATGAAGAAAAAGAAACAGAATAAAAAAAATGACGACTGCTAATAACGTTACTAAGAAAAAATATAAAAAGAAAATTAATTAAACTGATCATAGCGACGCTAGTATAGAAGAGAAATGGCAGGATTCAGGAGATAGTATGAACAAGAGAGCTTCGAGAAAAAAATGGTGTCCTCCAAACCATTTTTTTTTTCAAGTAAAAAATTATCACGGTACAAATAAATTAAAGCAGTGATTCAATTAAAGCAGTGAGTATTCGTTAAGATTCCCAGAAGAAAAGAAATGTCACAAGAATATATGTAGTGTCCAAAAGTTAACAGAAGAGGATGGGGAACTATGGGTATGATGTGCTTTGATAAAATGAATGCTACATTTAAATAAAACGAATGTGGTATTAGTGCTGTTAATAAGTCGCAAATAGTTAAAGTTTTCACTGAACCAAATATATCAATAAAAGGTTCAATTTTACAATATAAGTTCATGAATAACACATTATTACAATGTAAACATTTGTTTTGTTACACACTTTAAATATTAGATGTCTTATTTATTATTAGTGCACTTCGATGTCAATTATTGGTAATTTTACTTTTCTGTGATCTCAGTTATATTAGTTATTCTGAGTGGGATGTAAAAATCTCATGTTTTAAAAAAACATGTTTATTTCTTAGTTTTTTTATAAGCAAAATCCATTTTTCAATAGTTACTGTGTTCGTACAAAATACCTATCATCTTTCTTGCAATTCAATAATTATATTTGATCATAACAATCATATTCAAGTTTTCTTATAATGTCTAGCATTAGTGCTTTTACCTTATGTCAATTTACCTTTCTTCGTAAAAACTAATAGGTACGTGCCAAATTTCACATTTTTAAGTTAGCTAGAAGTGGTCTGTGAAGGTTGTTATGATCTGTGAGATAATGGAAATTTTTCAATTTGAGAGCAGCATCTCTTAAATTAAAATTTTTTATATGGAGTTTTATGCTATCCTTTTAAAGTGAATCCAAATGACATGCACAGCATGATTTTATTGAAACTTGAATATGCAATTACTAAAGTTAAAACTGTGGTACTAATTATTTTGGTAATTTTTGTTGCTTTAAATATTTTAAACCCTTCATTTAAACTGGGTTTTTAAGTTATATTGTGAACAACTTTGGATTTCTCTTTTCACATTTCTACAATTATCGATTATAAATTACTTGAGTATACGTGTGTTTCATAGAGGTGGGAAAATACTTTTACGTATCATCAGGACTCGATGTTCTGCTGGTATATCGGATTAGAATATTCTAATACCAACTAAAAACCTCCTCTGTCTTCGGCATCTGTTTTCCACGCGGAATCGCCGTTAGACATTATTTCATGAGGGCAGGTTCTAGCTACTGCTCTTCCTTCATATAGTTGGAAGTCACTGCTTCTTTTTTTCTAACCGTTATTTTTTACTCCCTTCCTCTCTATACGACGGAAATCCTAGAGGACCTCTGTCGCGAATAAGTTGATTGCTTCCCAGGCTGCCTTCGATGAAAGCATCGCTTTGACTAAAAACTTTAGCCGAATTTCCTATTCGGGAACAGTTTTCATAGTACTGCATAATGAGTTGAAACGGGGGCACGCAAAGAACGCGTACTCCGCGTTTTCGTTGACTCCAGGACAGAATGGGCACTCCGGAGAAACTACATGTTTAAACCGATGAAGATATGCTTGAAAGCACCCATGTCTTGAAAATATCTGCGTCAGGTAGTAGTTGACCTCGTTCTGATAATTCGAGAACTATTATTGAGTGAACCTCTAGCGTGCCACGTCGTCTGCATATTCTACGAGCTTGGCGTCTCTTGGTAATGTACTGGCACTACCAGCAGATCTTCATACATTATGTTCCACAAGAGGAGACCCAACACAGAGCCCTGAGATACACCTCCAGTGATCCTATGTTCCTTCGGACCAATCTTCGTGTCGTATTTCAGGAGTCTATCCGTAAAGTAGCTTGCTACCATCTTGCAAAGGTGCACTGGTATGTTCATATTATCGAGGGCCTTCAAAAATCAGTCCCACTTAGCGGAATTTAACGCGTTCTTGATATCATGTGCGACCACCAAGCAATATTTCTTCCCACCTCCCTTCTATCTGGTTCCTGCGATCGCGTCCCTGGCTTTGTTAATAACTAGGTCAATCGCATCTAAGGGTGATCATCCTTTCCGAATACCGTACTGATTGCCGGCAAGCGGCTGTTCGACGTCTGCTTCAATTCGAAGTCTGTCTTCAACCACCCTCGAGAACGAATTGGTTCTTGTGTGCTCCGCCGTTGAACAATCGTAAAAAAATACTTCCAATTGTTTTCTTTCAAATTTTTATTTTGTATTATAATTATAAAGTTGTTTCCTATTATTGGGATCAATTTTTTATTATTATTTAGTTACTAACTTACAATTTCTTTAAGTATCAGACCTAATATATATTTTATTTTATTGTCATTAATGTTTTTCTTTGATAATAAGTGCATTTTTCATTAAAAACTTTAAGATTAATTAGATAATAAGTGATTACTGTGTATACTTATTGAGTGGACCACATGACGTGCCACGGGTGGCTATCAGGTAACTCAACGGGCGTCATTGGCTGGTCAGCGAATCTCTGATGAACAGTATCGCCATACGCGGCTAAACGGCGAACAATATCCGGAGGCCGGCCATCTTGACCGCACTAGAATCCGAGAGAATATCAGCGGACCACTGCCGGATTAATATGGATTATTTCTGTATTCGTATTGTCTTTTTGCAGAATGCAGACATCGAAGTCAGGAAAACGCTTACCAGGGGCTGGCCGCAAGGCTTGGTCCTTGGACAAATCCTGTGAAACATGATGTTTGATGGTATACTCGCGATACCGCTTCAGGATGCGGTACCATCGTCTATGCGGACGACGCTCTGCTGTTGGTCGGAGGAGAAAGCGGAATAGAGATAAAGACCTAGGTGGTGGACGCCCTCGCCAAGTTATATGACTGAGGCCGCAAAAAAAGCTTTGCTTCGCCCTACAAAAATCCGAGGCCTTCCTCTTCAGGCGTAGGCTAGCGAGGGAGCCGTCTGTGGTAATGACTGGTGCTACGATCGGTGTACGGGATCAAGTAACCTACCTGGGCATGGTTCTTGATGCACGGCCGGTGGATTTGAGATGCAGAACATGAGTCATATTTTGTTCGACTGCAGTGAACACGACGATGTACGTAGAATTTTGTTAGAGAGCATCCGGCTAAATAGTAACTTAGAATCATGTGGAGCCTTAGAACGTGATATCTTTAGTCACCTTGACTTGGTTGGGAATGGACCGATATTTGAGTTATTTAGAGCATTCGCTAAATTCGTTCTTAAAAAATGGAGATCCTAAATGATTTATTGAGAAGGGACAGACTCTAACCCTATTGGGTGGAAGCGCTCTGACTCTAAATACAGGACACCATTAGGGGACCTTCAAAGATCCCCTATTTTGTATGAGGTGAGTCGTTACGGGTCCCAGGAAGGGCCCTGAAACAACCCGGGTGGAAGTTGTTTGGAATAGTGCTGCTCTTCTGTGAACTACACGTTCCAGCATTTTGCCAGCGGGCGGTATGATGTAGGCGCGTGCGGTGATTATGTGCGTGTGTGTGTGCCTATGTACGTGTGCGTGTGAGTGTGTGTGTGTGTGCATACGCGTATGCGTGTGCATGTGCTTGTGTGTGTGCGTGCACGTGTACGTATGCGTGTACGTATGCGAGTGCGTGCGCGTGTACATGTACATGTAGCGGTTTCCTTTAATTTTTTGAATGAGAAAATAATGTTTTTCATTTTATTATACCTTACTGTCTAAGTAATAACTATATCCATTCTTCTTTATACTAATTACAAATTATAATCTCCAAAGAAACTTTATTAATATTCTAAAAATTTAAAACCGATAAAAAATTCCTTTAATATTATATTAATCGACTACTAAACATTTTAATATTGCATAGTTTCGGAAATGTCTTTTTCACATAATAGCGGTACAACACCGGTACCGCTACAATAGGGGTACAACAGCGGTACAACAACATGTAAAATTTTAAAAAATCCGAGTATTTCCTTGACCTTCCCAAAAATTCCCGTATCATAATTTTTAACTGTTTCTGTAAAAATCGGCATGTAAAAGACAATGAGGCAAACGATATGTAGTCTTATGAGAGTTCCTTTTTCATTTTGAGACACAGCCTTCTGAATATATTAAATATTCTTAAAATATAAAATTGACAATAGATGTGTAGAAATATTAATATAAACAAATAATTGGTGCTTAGAGTTTTTGAATTTTTTAATTCGAATTTATAGCAACAATTAGAAATCACTAAATCAATAATTAAACTTGTGGCTATAAATACAATGGCAGCCCCAAAAAAAAGTATTTACAATTAATTCATATTTCTATATAATTATTCACCTTCAGGTAAAATAAATAAAATTTCATTTTTAATGGCGGTTATTCCAAATTTCTCTTTTAATGTATGCATGCATTGGAACGCCAACTTGTTTAATTTTTTATTCAACTTGTTACATATTTCTCGTGCAAATTTGCCATTTTCAAACTTGAACATATATGTAACACAAAATAAGAATAATAACACAAAATAAGAAACAAATTCATTCAAATGTAATATCCCCATATTTTACAAAATTTTACATGAAAGATGTTTTAAAAGAAATTGTGAGGCAAATTTCGAAACAAATAAAATGTAAAAAATAAAGTAGTACATAAATTGTAAAAAATAAAATAGTTCATCATTTTAAAACAAAAACTATCAACACACGCTTGGAAATTGCAAACCAATCTGCAGATATCCCTTATTGCTTGCGAATTCGGAAGTGTAATAAACTAACTTTCAAGTTGTGGGAGTGTTAGCTCTCTCTCTACCTATCTGTTTGTACATACATTTGCGTTTATCTACTCAGGTTAAAAGTTATTTGGCCATTGTAAAACTAAGCGAATTAAACGGAATTGATCGAATTGTTGAAAAGTTTTTACATGAAGTGACCTATTTCAATTTATTTGATGTATTAATGGAATCCGAAATGTTTCGATTAAAGCTCAAGGGGAAAATTTGCATTGGTTTTTTTCTTTTTTATCTACATAAATTTATTTTAAACTGGGATTTTATTTAGCTTTATTAACGATGCTAATAACTTGGGCATAAAATTATTTACTTGCACGTGAGTTATTATTGTTTGTGAAAATTTTAAAATTATATTCTCTTTTTACAGTTGTTATTGTTTTGTATGGATATATCATCACGAAAACATGGTAAATATAATAATAATACATCAAGATTTAAAATAGCTCATACCAATTCTATTACAAAGTCCTAAGGGTTTTATACTTTGTAGTAATAAATTTTCATTATGTCCATTAATGAAGTATTATGACCATTAATAATTATATACATTATGGCTTCTGCAAGTTAGTTTGGCATAAATGAACAAATTAGTAGTTGAAATAAATTGATAAAACTAAGCTCTTGGTTTGTGACTATTTGTAACATAATTTCCATTATGTTATGGTAATATTTAAACAAAACGTATATTTTTCTATTTTCTTCTTTAAGTTTTTACAAGACTCATTAACCTTTTATTCACTGCATAATAATATAGTTTCATGCACAGTATATATAGTATTCAACTAGTTCGCAAACAGGGAACTGATAACTGATCAATTCGCTATCCCGGTATTAGAAAACCTAATTTTTTTAAACTTCGTAACGTGTTCTATTAATTCTTTATATCAATATCGAGAGGCATGTTTAGTCCAAAAGTTACTTTTCAGAGATGCCTGTATATCTTCTTTGTATTTTTTACTCCGATTATACCTAATTAATAGTGAAATTTGGTGTATCCTATCTCGCACTGTTGAAGGGTACTTGTCAAAACCGAACAGCAGCTGTTGCTTTTTTGTCATTAGCGACATCAAACATCACAATTAAATGGGTGCGAAATTTAAATTAGACAATGGTAGTTTAATAGTAAATAAAAATTTTTATTTTTTAATTTTTTAGACAAATTGCTTGAAACGTCTTTAAAATAAAATTAAGTGTGATGAAATACCTACTATTTCTGTAGTGATAATTGTACAAATATTAAGAGCGATTTTTATTAAAGTTAAATGGTAATTTCTTTTTCAAAATTTTAATGTCATAATTTTATATGGACTTAGTTTTTAAAAAAAATCAGTAGACGCGTTTTTAGATAAAAAAATTAGGTGTAGTGAAATTACTACTTTTTCTGTAATGTTCATTTTACAATTTTTGAGAGCGATTTTTAACAAAGCTAAACAGTAAATAATTTTAAAATTTTAAAATAACTTAGATATTTATGGTATGAATAATGTATCAAAAAATCGACAACGCGTTTCATACGACAACTACGTTAAGGAATTTTTCCTCCGTTATTTGTTAGGATATGGCGTTGGAATTGGTACATTAATAGCCAATTAACATGAGGCATTAGATGTCCAAAAAATCCCAAACGTCTTCCATTTTATTATGTCTAAAATGGAAATATGTATTTTATTTGTATTTAATGACCGGTTTTATTTACTTTCTATTATTATTTCATTTCGAAAAGATAAATTCTAAGATGGTTACAAATTTGAAAGTGTCACGGCAAATTTTATTATGATAGTCTTTAAATTATTGCTCTCAAAATCATAGACTCTACAAACATATGTTCACTTACACCGACTATGAGCAATTTTAGTTGTCTCACATGTTTTCTTGTATATGTCACGAAAATGATTAACATTTGTAAAGGGAATCTATAAATATCCTCAAGATACATGAAACCATTTTAAATTTATTCTTTAAGAGAAATAATATTTTTTTTTAAATGAACGATAAATGTAGTCCTGACTAGATGGTGACACTATAATATTTTTACACCCACATTCGAAACAGTATGAAAGAGAGATAATTTTGAAAGATCTGTGTTCATATTATAAGCTACTCGATAATGATGGAATAATCTTAAACGACAGAATTCAGTTCGGTTTTTATAAACTTGCTGTCATGTGCGAGTGTAACAAGAATAACTAAATATTTTTATTTCCATGTTTTTTTCTCGCTTTATCTTCTAGATAAATAGAAATATACTAAAAATAAACGTCTTTAGAAAGAAAATAAATTTTATTTGCATATGACTGAATTGGAAAACCCAGATATTTTTTTAGCGACAAAAATATTCTTTCATAACGAAGAAAGACATTTTGATGAATATTTCATACTAGAGAACTAAGTAAATTCATGATACGATCCTATTTTTTGACAATAATATATATATATATATATATATATATATATATATATATATATATATATAAATGTCATATGTGTATATATATATATATGTGTGTGTGTGTGTGTGTGTATGCGTGCGTGCGTGCGTGACTACATGCATGCGTGTGAGAGTGTGTGTATTTATTTATATACATACGCATTATTAAACTGGTATTTGTATTTTTTTTATTTTCTTTTCATAGTGTTGCACTGACAATCCCCACCCTCTGATTTTCTTTCTTCCATATATTAATGGAACATGGAATAAAATACCAATAACCGGTAAACCTGTTAAATACGAGAAGAACTTGAGATACGAGGATCCTAAACAAATGGAGGTACGAGTACATGTTAATGTTTAAAGGTACATAGTGTTTCCAGTAAACTGCAAATTTAAATATAATTTTTAGTTATGAAAATATGTTACCTCATATATCTTTAACAGGTACAAAGATATCGGAAAAATATTTTATATTTATTGCTCAAAACTTTTTTCCAATAATCTGTAATTTAAATACCCGATATGATATGTATTAAAGTTCAAATGCGGCTTCTTATGTAATAACGTTTGAAATATAAAATAAACTTAGATTATTGTGCATGTATCTATATTTCAGGCTCAACTGGCATTTAATAGTTTTATTGCCATTTCATTCCACATTCCATTCTTACGTATAAGAAACAAAAAGGAGAGAGGTGTCGGAGCAGTACTATAAACCTAAACGTTTGAACCCAAACTCAGACTATCTAACCGTAACCATTACCTTTGCTGCCATTTAACCTTAAACATTGAAGAACTTTTGAAGACTACTTTGTAAACCGCTGAAACAAATTTAAAATTGATGAAAGCAAAGGTATATGAATACACAAGCACATATACCTACGTACCCATCAAGCTTAATACGACCCTAGCTTTTTTGTTTTTGCTTAACCATCTGATTACTAAGGCCAAAAAGCAGTAATGTGGAAAGGATCTTTAAAAATAAATCAAGGCTTTCATAGCAGAGCGTTAACAATGATTTCCAAGATCGCTAACCGCTTTACGTGTTTATTGCAGCAACTATTCAATTGGAATACATCTAGACAATATTAATATTCAAATACTTAATAAAATTCCCACCAAAGATTTTAACTTGGTTATAAGTAGAGTGAATAATTTGTGTTCTGTGAATTCTATATGTACGGAGCGTTAATACAAACTTCTCATTTAGTTTAAGCACAACTTTTAAAATTAAAATTGTATATTTAGAGATATGATTAACTATAAATGTTTCATATACCGGGCGTGAAATATTTATACATAATCATATTTCTAAATATACAAAATTGACATTGCTTTCTGTTTCAGTTAAATTTTCAGCTATTCGTATAAAGAAAAACATGATATAATATTATTCATGCGGTTGATTATGAAAAATTTTAACAAATATTTATCCGGTACGTTTTATAACATTTTTGTATGATTTGTTTACTCTGGTTGCCTTATTTTTCATTTTATTGTATATTTTTAACATCTAATAAATTAATGCAAAAGTAAAGAACTCTTTTCTCTCCAGAGAAAAGATTTCTTTACTTTTGCATAAAACTTATTTTTCCCTTCAGTCCCGTATTTTTAGGTTTTTGTAAAAAAAGGATAAATGAAAAACTTATAAATTCACTCAGTGCGCCCATCCGTCCGTTTGTTCATCTCACCGTCTCTCATAGACGTTTTTTTCTGAAACCCTTCGATATATAAACTTAAAAGACAGAGTGATATGACATATGAATCGGCATGTATCTACCTTAATATCAAACAATAAAAAAAATTAATGGAAACAAAGTAACTACTAATTTTTTTTAATTTCAATTGTCGAGCGGGATATCGATTGAAAGAGGAAATTATAAATATATTGCATTTTTTTTAGAATTGTTTTATTGGATAATCCTAAAAATATTGTAAAAAATATGCAAATAATAATTACATGTTCCCTCCTGCTCCATCCAGATTTAATGAATTTATCGAAGAGTCTTACTTCAATGCTTGATAATTCATATCAGAGAAATTAAAACCAATAAATCTAATATGTCACATACATTGATTTCATTGAACTGAGTATTGTTCTCTCTCATAAACTTCCATAATTCCTTAAGTCGTACATTATTTTAAAACTCATAATTCCAGAAAATCCAATGTAGTTTATTTAATTTACAACTCCATCGTTGGGCAACAGCATTATTTCCTGAAAATTTTGGCAGTATTCTGGAGTACATGAACTATTACACGTATAACGGTTATATCTATAAAAACCTCTACTAAAATGAACCTGGTGAATTAGATACGATTGTATCAATGTTGTTCAATCTGATGATGTTTAATATCTAATTTCGAAAATAATTTTACATTTATGAGTTTAGGGAGGAGTTGCTCCATGGTTATTTTCCCTAATGATAACTCAATTTACGTATCTCGTATCAAAACAAATTCTAACGTATCCGTCTCTTTTTAAAACAGGCTATATGTGTAAAACCCAGCCTGAAGTGTCGGTAACTGGCTCAATAATATTTTAGGTACTAAAGGGATATAAACATTTCGATAAATTTGTTTAGGTCATCGTATTGGCAAAAAAGAATTGAAATCATAAAGAAAATTAGTGTAAATTTGAAATTTAAAAGTACCCAAACAATTTTACGAACCTAAAATAAATTTTTGATTTGAATTTGGCAAGTTTTGGTATCTGCAATAAATGTTTCTGCTGTTGGATTTTAATTATGTTTGTACATAAAAATGTTTGAGTTATTTCGTTGATTTTATTTAAGTGCATAAAATTGTTTATGCGTACCTTTTAAATTTCAAGTTTACTGTAATTCCACATAAAAGAACTATTAAAAATTTGAGTTATTTTAATTACTACCTTTTTTCAGATAACATGTAGATCCAAAGAAAGCTTCATTTTGATTTTGAAAGGATCTAGTAGATTTTACTATTGTTAGGTTTTAGTAAGTTTAGTATATAAAAACATTTATAGATCCCTTTTAAATTTCAATTGTATTTTAATTCCATAAAAAGTAATTATTGAAAATTTGACGATTATTTTAATTTTTACCCTTTTTTCAGATAACACGTCGATCCGAAGAAAGCTCCATTGTATTTTTGAAAGTATCTAATAGGTTTTACTATTGTCAACTTTTAATTAGGTTAAGTGCATAAAAACGTTTATGTGCATCTTTTCAATTTCAAATTTATTCTAATTTCACGTAGAGGAATTACTAAAAATTTTACGGATATTTAATTTTTATCCTTTTTTCAGGTAACATGTTGATTTAAAGAAAGCCCCATTTATGTTTTTGAAGGGATCTAAGTAAACTTTATGAAATCAAAAAGTAAAATCTGTGAAATATATAGTGGGCAATATATTTCAATAGTGAAACACAATATTAATATTTTTGTGTATTTACATAGAAAACACTACATACCCTTAAAAATTTATATATACGGAAATGTGTATAATCCGAGTTGTATTCTTATCGGTTTTTATTACCACTGACATGCGGGAACAGCCCCATTTTTATATTATAAATACTTTTACTTATTATTACGTATTAATAACATTTTAAGCTTGTCATGAAATATGGCATATAATAGCAAAATTGGAAACATACAAACAAATTATATTCCTCTTTCATTATGACTGAAATAAATGAGAAATGAGAATACAACATATCAAGAATATAATTTAATCATTACGTTTTACAAATATTAATATAATTTTGCAACATGTAAAAATATGGCATAGCATAGTATTCAGAGGCGTCAAAATAACATGCTTTTTGATAAACTATGAGATATAATAAAGCTGGTTTTTCATAATTTTGACTTTATCAATTTTGGAGATAGATGGTATTCTAAAAAATAAGTAAGTTGGTTGGAATTTACCTAAGTTTCCAATAAAATATCCATCTTTCTAATATGTAGAATAGCCATAAAGCTTTAACAGAAATTGCTTTCGACTAAAGTGCTTTGAAATGTGTTAACCGTCTAACAAATGTTTTAAACCGTATTATATTCTTTACGAAGTTAAATGTGCAGTTAACGCCAGGTGTGTGTATGGCGTTAAAATCGATCTTCAAACTTTCTGCACTTAATTTTGTTAGCAACGTAAATTTGTGCAAAGTACATTTTCTTTGTTATATATTAACGACTATAAGTCACCTTGTATTTTGTTGTTAATTGAATTCCAAGGAGATGGTAAAATTTTTATAATAATATTAATAATAATAATATAAACTATATTAATAATAATATAAACACAACGAAAGCAAAATTTCGAAATTATTACGACAGTAATTACAAATACATAAGACATCGAATCATATAAGAATTTAATTTTTTTCCAATAAAAGATTATTTTATAGAGGAAATGTGTTAAGGCTAAACCTTTCTTTAAATTAATGCTGGACCTTGATATTTTTAATTTCTAAAGTCAAGATGATGACCAGTACCTTGAATAAAAGTGTATCTATGCTATCGGTTGAAATATAGTTTGTAATAAATATAATGGAGAAAATGTATTTTGCATAAACTTACGTCGTCAATAAAATTAAACACTGAAGCAAAAGGCAAGTACAATTAACTTGCAATTTAGATGAATTGCCTAACTTTATAAATCAACGAATTTACTTATTTCATCTATCTCTGAAACTAATGAAGTCAAAGTTATGAAGAAAGAACGTTACTAAATTTTAACGAAAGTTTAAAAAAATTATTGTATATTTGAAAATTCATTAACGCCTGTGATAGCCATGCTAGGCAATTTACATGAGGAAAAATAGTATTAATATTTCTAAATAGTTTTGTATTTTTTTTACTATTTTATGATTGATGAATTATGTACCATTGAATGTTTATATTTGTCTAAAAGATCCAGAACACTCGTAGTACGAGTATGCAGAAATATTTTTACTACTGTAAATGAAAATTTTGACATCAAAATTCCTCCACCTCTAGAGCACAGCCAGTATTACAATAAAACGTAGCGCTTATTAATTACAAGTTTTAAGTATCTCCAGGGTAACGGAAAGGCTAACCTTGTATTCTTTATATGTCACCTTCTACGGGTATTCTGAAAAATGGTAAAACAATGGTGGTGGAGAATGAACTTATGTGGGTTGAAAAAAAAAAACAGAAAATAAAGAAAAACTTATTATCCGACAAGTCATTTAAAAATAGGTGAAATTTACAAACAATATAGCAAAAATAACATTTGCAATAAAAGCCCAGCCTTTTATTTTTTAAATAATAAAAATATGCAACGTGAGAAACTTGAGGAAAGTTTTGTTACTGGATTAAAAAAATAGTTTGTTTCTCTTCTTTTTGCCATCAAAAATATTTTTCAGTAAATTGTAACAGTCGTATTAAAAAAATAAATTGAAAATAATTATTCTTTAGTTTTTCGTTTTTAACAGAACCAGTTGCGAAATTTAAATGTTATAAATACAAATTTGCTTCTTCGGGACAATATGCTCTCGTAAATTAGGAAGCTATAACACAGCGCAGAGAAAAAAGGATAGGTAACTGGACAGGTTTCTCATATTTAGAAATATGAAGTCGTAATCTTATTTGTGTCGTGCGAAGCGGTAAATAAAAGGAACTATGGCAAGCTCGACGTAGTCATATCAAAATTCATTAACCTATGGCGTGTGCCCTTACGAGCAAGTTTTGTCTAGTTATATTTTCAGATAATTGACGACAAACTGATTGCAAACATTCCAATAGTCATAATGAATGTAAATTTACCTTAATAGAAAGACGAAAATAAGAATTGGTATAAGTATACATGTGAATATACCTGTATACCCGTGTACCGCAGTAACGGCCGCATATCGACTCATATCGGAGACCACAAAAAACACAACCCCATGAAAATTGGAATTAATTCTCCTTTGTCCTTCTCAGTTTCCTAAATTTTATCACATTTCTTCTTCATGCTTTAATGAACATTCTTTACTGAATATCTACAAAATTATTTTATATCTACAAATCAATTCTTTATTGAATATCTAATAAATATAACACATTTATTTAATGAATATCTACAAAATTAACGTCAAATATATTCAACGTTTCTTCTTCTTCTTTACAAGTGCAACAGCCCCTTGCAGGCCTTGACTGTGCTCTACTACGCGCTCTTTCCAGCATCTCCTCTCAGTTGCGACTCGTGTCCAATTACTTATGTTCAAAATTTTTATGCCATTTCATCCATCCATAATTTAAAGATGGCCTATCTCTTGATCGAGTACCCTCGGGTTTTTTAATGTTAATATTTTGGTAGGATTATCCTCTGGGTTTCTCCACATTTTTAGTTTTGTTTTCCGACTGATGAGTTTAGACCTCGGTTGCCTTCTCAGTCGAAAGAAGCATTTATTTGCCATTTTAATGTCGTTGTCGATCTCTGCTCTTAGTTTATTTTTGTCGTTAATTACTGTGCCAAGGTATTT
This sequence comes from Druceiella hillmani, assembly GCA_039881145.1. Taxonomy (NCBI): domain Eukaryota; kingdom Metazoa; phylum Arthropoda; class Insecta; order Lepidoptera; family Hepialidae; genus Druceiella; species Druceiella hillmani. The sequence continues at coordinate 45,067,559 of JAYKKI010000012.1, read as the reverse complement.
AAATTCATCAACTTTTCAAGGGGTATCCATTTATGCAAAAGGAGTAATATAATTTACGATGGAATATGAGATTTCCATGTAATTAGTTTTATCCTGGTTGACTGTTAGGCTCATATTTCTTGCAGAGAATTCAAGGGCTGATAAGGTTTTTTTAACTGCCATTCCAGCATCTCCTCTCAGTTGCGACTCGTGTCCAATTACTTATGTTCAAAATTTTTATGCCATTTCATCCATCCATAATTTAAAGATGGCCTACCTCTTGATCGAGTACCCTCGGGTTTTTTAATGTTAATATTTTGGTAGGATTATCCTCTGGGTTTCTCCACATTTTTAGTTTTGTTTTCCGACTGATGAGTTTAGACCTCGGTTGCCTTCTCAGTCGAAAGAAGCATTTATTTGCCATTTTAATGTCGTTGTCGATCTCTGCTCTTAGTTTATTTTTGTCGTTAATTACTGTGCCAAGGTATTTAAATTCATCAACTTTTCAAGGGGTATCCATTTATGCAAAAGGAGTATTATAATTTACGATGGAATATGAGATTTCCATGTAATTAGTTTTATCCTGGTTGACTGTTAGGCTCATATTTCTTGCAGAAAATTCAAGGGCTGATAAGGTTTTTTTAACTGCCATTCCAGCATCTCCTCTCAGTTGCGACTCGTGTCCAATTACTTATGTTCAAAATTTTTATGCCATTTCATCCATCCATAATTTAAAGATGGCCTACCTCTTGATCGAGTACCCTCGGGTTTTTTAATGTTAATATTTTGGTAGGATTATCCTCTGGGTTTCTCCACATTTTTAGTTTTGTTTTCCGACTGATGAGTTTAGACCTCGGTTGCCTTCTCAGTCGAAAGAAGCATTTATTTGCCATTTTAATGTCGTTGTCGATCTCTGCTCTTAGTTTATTTTTGTCGTTAATTACTGTGCCAAGGTATTTAAATTCATCAACTTTTCAAGGGGTATCCATTTATGCAAAAGGAGTATTATAATTTACGATGGAATATGAGATTTCCATGTAATTAGTTTTATCCTGGTTGACTGTTAGGCTCATATTTCTTGCAGAGAATTCAAGGGCTGATAAGGTTTTTTTAACTGCCATTTCTGACAGTTAAAAAAACCTTATTTATGTCATCTGCATAGGCCAATATTTGTAAAGATCGATTCCGCAGAGTTTCTCTGTGGTCTAAACCACTGTCTCCAATGCACTTTTTCAGAGCTAAATTGAGTAATAGACAGGGAAGCGTAGGCTCGCTAGCATAGGACTCTTTCTGTTATAAAAGGTTGTGATAGGCGATTTTGAATCTTAATTATACATCTCACTCTAGTTTAAGCTGTAAGCTTATTGAGGATGAATTTCGAATCCAGCCATAGCTTCGAATAATTCCGTATGCTATCGTATGTCGCCTTAAAATCTATAAATAAGTGGTAGGTTTTAATATTGAATTCTTTAGATTTTTTCCAAATTTTGTCTTATGGCTTGAATTTGATCAATAGCGTATCTTCGGGTTCTAAATCCACATTGATATATTCAAATTTCTTTATCAGCAAAGAGTAAGAGTCTAGTAAATAGCAGGTTGGTGAATATTTTATATGCCGTATTAAGAAGTGTAATGCCCCTATAATTACGACATTCAAGTTGATCTCTCTGTTTAAAAATAGGGCGGATGGAGTCTTCTTCCCATTCAATGGGTATTTTCTCCGTAAACCAAATTTTTACCATAATTTTATGTATTGTATTTTATGTATGTATTATCAGGTTCAGCAGTTTATTAGACTGTAAGCTGAGAGACCCGGGTCACATGTGAGAAAATTCCACTCGCTCCTTATTCCTCAACCTAGTTCATCTTTAATAATACTTTTTCTATATTGTTTCATTCTATTAGACCGTGATTTGGATGGCTCGAGTCTACATTCAGAAAACCTTCGACTTAAATATTGTTCATTTTTATGAATATATTATCTACATTGTTTGACCTAGTCAAGTCTTGACCTACTGATTTTACCAAATTGTCCTCTCGGCAGTGATAGTTGGTACTGTTGTCATTATTCCTGTTTACTAAAGAAAAATAGATTATAATCATAAGGGGTGCCGCTGAAATGGCATTTCAAAAATCAAAGTGTGCTGTTATTATAAAATATAGAACTTATTTTGTTTTTATCATACGATAAACAAATAACGATAGACAAACGATTTTGCGCATGTTAAAATGATACGTAATATAAACTATTTTTTTATTTTATTCTTACCGCAAATTACTCAAAGTGAAGTAAATCTTTGCAAGTAAGGTGACGTAGAGACTTTAAATTTAACATTGAATTATATATATATATATATATATATATATATATATATATATATATATATATATATATAAAGAACTTTAAATTTTACAGAGGAAAATGAATCACAAATAAAAATAATTTCTTTTACATAAGAAATTAATGTTTTCCAACTACTTTTTTTTTCAAGTAAGATAGTTTTAGAAAAATTGTTAAAAATCACACACATTAAGGAAAATTCTACACGTTCCTCAGTGCTCAACACGGTTCATCTTTAACAATACTATTTCTATATTGTTTTATTCTATAGGATTCATTAAACCGTGACTTGAATGGCCACTTCCTTAAATCACTTAGAAAACGTTCGACCATCGCGTAGTTTCATTTAATTGTGAATAGAAATTCATTTCTACAAAATTAACGCCAAATATATTCAACGTTGATACTGTTTTCATTATTTGCCTTTACTAAAGAAAACGTGATCACAATCATATGGGGTACCACTGAAAAAGTATTTCAATAACCAAAATGTGTTATTATTGTAAAATATAGAACTTATCTTGTATTTATTATATCATGTCATTATCAAATTTTGAATTGTTAAATATTGAGTAAGATAGTTTATTATATAGGACGTTTTAGAACATTTTTCACAAAAAATATGCCCTGCTAATAACCTTACAATTACACAACTGTTAAAATTACGAGAAAAACAGCGTTACTAGAAGTTGACTGAAGTTTGCTGGCAAACGACGCGATAACTTTAAATCTCATATTTTTTTTAAAAATTCACGAAATTCTTACGCCTATGAAAGATATTCCCGGCAATATATTTATATAGTGAAAAAAATGTTTAATACTTATGAACGTTTTAACTGAAATAAAATGTAACCTTAAATTTTACAAATGCCTAAGTATCTACGAAACCCTCATAGTGCGAACTTACTCGAGAAATTTCATTTTTTCTCTCTGAGGGGGAAAAGTAATTGATACGATAAATAATCAAAATAGTAATTTGAATATTAAAATTTATTTATTTCTGTTGATTCCCAAACTTAAGTACATAACTGGAAAAGACTATTACATATAAACAATATATTATTGCGTGATAACTTATCAGTAAGTTTGCGTCATAATCGTATAATATTTTTTAAATCTATCTTAATAAATTTTGAATCAATAATAACCGAAATATTATTCAAAATCCTACTCGCACAGCACTAAAATATGAAATGATGTTACGAATCTCGTTTGTACTTAAGTCCATATGAAGAAATTAATGAAACCAATGGGATAGAATTGTCTTTTCAGTTCCTTCTGAAGTGAAATGCTTTTCTGATGGGACAAACATTTGACCTAAATACTTGATATCAAAATTTATTTAATATCAACATTGATATTTGAGTTTTATTTCACGATAATGTTAGCCTAAATATGCAAAATTTGAAATGCTTAAGTTACCGCTAACATAAAGTATGTATTTTAGATGTTTTTTTTTAATTTTAGTAGATTTTAAGTACAGAAAAAAATATTAACAGAGTTGATTAATGAAACGAATAAACTCGTATTTGCGACGAAAATAACTCAGAGGAAAACTAATACCACGCCGACTAGTTATTTGTCGTCAATTTTAAGTTTTGTATCAATTAGGTATAAATGAAACTTAACTTGTCTTCAACATAAGAAATGCAGCAATTGCCTTGAGTTACAAAGAATATTTGAAACAAAAGAAGATTTGAAGACGACATCAGCAATAATCTATCCAAAGATTTATATTCATATACAAAGATCTCAAACTACAAGAGAAGTTTGGCACAATGTAGCTTGTACTGTCTACAACTCAGAATTGAGTTCACTACGTTTCTTCGAGATTTATGTACGCTACTCTTGCCAAATGCGAAAATACATATAAAATAATATATAATCAGAATAACTACAATAGTGCATAAGCTCTAAAAATCAGATTTAAAGTAGATTAGTAGACATTGCCTTTCTCCGTTTTACCCGATTCATTCAAACCAATGATCATAGCGATTCAAAATTCCGAAATGAAGATAAATGCAGACCAAGTCAAGAAAAAAAATTTACAAGACCTCAGAATAAATGACAGTGACACAAACGTGTTTACAATCAAACAGTATTCTAGAAAAAAGTACATAAAATAGTTTAAATCAAGAAAATAAAACCTCTGAAAGTAAAAGATTCTGGTCGAGTGAGTCTCAACGTTTACAATAATAAATGTCAGTATAATAAAATCGTACTTGAAAATACGCTCTATGTGCCAAATCGGGTAACGAATCTATTATCAGTGGATCGAGTATATAAAAAAGGTGATCAAATAAAATTTAATAGTAGAGAAGGTCATATCAAAAGTTAAAATAATGAATTCGTAGCCACCGCAAGTTTATTCAACAATATATACCGCCTAAATACATACAACAATTTTACATACATATCCGACTTTGATAAAATGGACATTTTCCTCCTGTGACACTAGCATTTAGGTCATTTGAATTGCCGTGACTTAGAAAAAATTACAAAAATGTAACAATGAAATTATACAAAAAATATAACAGATTAACATGCATAAAATATTCAGAAGGTAAACAGACACGACTTCCTGTTAAAGACAACGGATCGAGAATCACAAAAGCCTTTGAAATAGTGCACTTGGACATTTGTTATTCGATGGAAACCACGTCGCTTTGTGGACCCAAGTATTCCTTAACATTTATAGGAGTTTATTGAAAAAAGGTATTTATCAGTTTTCTACACAATAAATTGGAAATAACAGAAACATTTAAGGAAGTTAAGAATTAAGTAGATAACAAGTAAACTGTAATACAAATTATCTGCTCAGACAACGGACTTAAATCATGTTTTCTGAATTCTTAAAAACTACTGGAACACCAAAGAACTGCTCTATATACAATCAAAATGAACGGCTGAAAAACTATGTTCCAGTGAACCCTGTCCGGTTTTTAAATGGTAGTCCGAGAGCTCCCGTAAAACATCAAAGTACAAAGACATAAACATAGGCTGTGAGTATAATATGGAAGATATGCTTCAAAATAAATCCTTATCGAGTAAAAGTATATATTTACCGACCATAAGTACAAAAATTCCAACACAATCAAAAGATAATACTGAGAATAAGAAATAAATAAACATGTTCCAACTCAACTAATGAAAATGGATATATGTTTGAAAATGAAGTTTCATTTGGATTCACAATTAAAAACCACCACGAATCAATAAAATTTACAAAGTCCAAAGGGAATAACATGTCAATAAAAAGAGAATTGGAACTGAAATTATATTTCTAAATAAGATATGGATATTGGCTTAAAAACCTTATATTGTTAAATCAATAGGGTGCAAATGGGTATCGGCATCAAGGACAAGCCAAAAAGTTTAGGTTGTAAATTCCAATTCTGTGCAAAATCATATGCACAAACCTAAGGTATCGACTATGATGAAAGTTGGTGGAAAATTTACCACTACAGACAGGTAAGATATTATATGCTCTCTATTGACCGTAGCCGCTCAGCAAAATTTAGAGATAAATCAATTTAACATTGCCACAGCGTTTTTGTATTGGGACTTAAAGGAGGTTATTTATATGATACCACCCGCGAGACTGAAATACAAACCAGATAGAGTATGTAAATTGAATAAATAACTATGCGGATTAAAACTGATGCCTAGATGCTAAAATACGAAGTTTGATTTAGGCTTAAACGAGTTCGGTTTTACCAGAAGTAAAGCTGATCTATGTAATTATGTAGAACAATGAAATGGAAGCAAATGCTATCTCTGTTTCTTCGTTGAAGACTTATTGCTATTTTCAAAGAAGAAATGTATCAGGAGTGTGACAATCAGTAAAACTGAAGCCACGCAAACAGGAAAATGCAACTGTTACATTTTAATTTTTACCTTTGTATATTTTGCTTGCAAATACAAATTGACGTTATTATTTTTCTTTTTTACTACTAATAACAAATTTACAAATTTCAGTTCATAATACTAAAATCTATACATGACTATATTTACTTTGTTATTTTATCTCCTTAACTACGTTAAAAACATGAGTTATTTGAATCAAATTTAGTAATACCCTTGTGCGAGCCATATAGCAGACTACATTTGTCACAAAGAAAGTAAAAATAATACTACATCACGTAGTTGTGAGTAATTTCATGCATTTTATAGCAGTAGATTCTTCTTTTTGTATTATAACTTTAATCGGCCCAGAGCTTACGGAAATAAATTAAAAGTTTCAGCAGACGTTCATATATATTTGGTAGGTCATATTTATAATTATCTCTTTGAAAAAATATTTTTATTTTTATTATTTAAATTTTTAGATCTTTGAAAAAATCTAAAAAATTAAGTGATGTACCTTGTTTAAGTATAAGATATTTTGGAGATTAACGCCTTCCACAAATTCCTGACAATGCTCAAAGTTAATGTTTCTCAAAATTTCATTAGCAATGGATCTAGTCGCAGAACGAATTTTATAAACCACATTTTCAATGTTCAAGAAAAGTTTCTTACGCAAAAACTGATATGATTTCTCAAAGAGATCCTCTCTGAGAAATCAAAAATTACCGCGCACAAATCTAGCAATGAAATCGAAACTAGCGAGTGCATTTTAACGATCCTTCTTTTTTTTTAATATAAATACGAAAACGTAATAAACGAAATAAACAAAATAGACGAAATAAACGTTATAAACGGTAAACCACTTGAATCTAAATTATAATGTCAAAAAGTACAATTAGGCTAAAAATCCGAGTTGAATAAGGGCCGAAATAATATTCTGAGACCTAACCAGTAAATTTACGTATCTTTGAGGTTAGCTAAAATTTAAGCTGCGTTTACGAAGTCACGTTCGGCCCCACTCAAAATTCACACTGAACTCACCTTTGATGGAGAATCTTCAAGTTTTAGACGAAATTAAAATTAAAATAGCAAATCAAACCCAGGATATTATATCAAGTATAAACAAAAAAGTAGAAAACCAAAACTTGAAGAATAAAATAGTAAAAATTGACATTCATAAAACGAAAAATAATGTCATTGTATATAGATTTAAAGTGAACTAAAATTTAACACTTAATGTTCAATAACGGAAAAAATTAAAAATCATCTAAAGATTTCGCTAGAAAAAGAGATTGATGTTATTTATATCATTAGGAAAAAGGATGAGACGTTAAGGACGTTAAGGACAAGAAAATAAGACCGATACTAATTACACTTGTCAATGGCTGGAAGAAAAACGAAACAATTCGAAATAGGAAGAAAATCAAAAACGCATACGTGTCGGAGAACTACATGAACGAGGTTATGGAAAAAAGAACAGAATTAATACCAAAGCTCAAAAAAGAAAGAAAGTCAACTTTATAATTATAAATACGACAAGCTTCTTAGTAAAGAAGAAAAGTCTACAATGGAGAAAGGGAAACGAGATGAGCCCATAATTTCTAAATATTCAATATAGCCTAGAGAGCGGTGCACATCATGAAAAGTCAAAGAAAATAAATTTATTTGGTGTAATGAGACCTAGCAGCAACTCATTGTCAGAGCATAATGTATAAGATAAGGTCATCAGCCACCGCAATAAGAGAACAAGTAAGCCTGAACCACAAAGTATTATAACCAAGAAATTCCCCCAGCCAACTGATCATCATGGGAAAGTAGACAACCGCCCTCCATCTTCAACAAAACACACCGTAATAAAGAACGAACGGAAAACAAGCTTAAAAATTTGCACCTATAATATAAAATCCCTATCGCCAAAGGAAATATATTTAGGACTTACATACGCACTAAAAAATATAAATTGTGATGTACTGGGACTTTAGAACTAAGGAAAATAGGTTACAATATGCAACAATAACAGGATTATATTTTCTGCTATATAGGTCAATAAAAGGTTTATAAAGAATAGGTTTCCTAGTAAAAAAGGTATCGAAAAATAAAATACAAAAACTTCACTGGTATCTCAGGACGGGTAACACTAGAGTAATTAAAATTTGGAGAGCTCACTTTTTAAATAATTCAGGCATATGTACCAACAAACAGATCCAGTGGAGCCGAAATAAACGATTTTTTCACCCATCCCAAAAAATCGCACACATTAACTGATGAAAAAGTACTAGTTCTTAGAGACGTCAGTGCAAAAATCGGGAAACCCAGAGGGAAAGAAAATCGTATTATGAACAAATACAAATTTGGAACAACAAATGAAAAAGGTGAACGAATAATAGATTAGACCTATGAGTGCAGATTTTCGATAAGTAATACCTATTTTTAAAAAGAAGGTTTAGTAGAAAATGGACTTTGATATCTCCAAACTCAAAAACTAAGAATAAATCAATTTTATAACGACAATTGCTCCAAAAATTTACTAGTTACTTTTAACTACGGAGTCCTTAATAATGTAAAGTTTTTGGCAGATCATAGCCTACTACGTGCAACACCTTAGATATAAACACCCCGAATAAAAACAGAAAATATATCAAAACTTTGGCAAGATTTCCCAAAACGTATGGAGAGATAAAGAATTACACACATTGTCTAAAAAGTCCCATTCAAGACCGACCAAAAGCAATCACAGATGTTGCAATCACAGGTGTGAAATACTCGACGAAACAATATTGTATAACTTTACATATAAAAACGACACCAATAAGAGCAAAAGTCTTAAAATACTTAGTAAGGATACATTAACAATAATAAAAAGTCATATTGAATTATCAAAGAACTTATTATATCTTTTAAAAATTACTACAGGAATCACAACCAAGCCATAATATCCAAAAAACTTGTCGAAATTTAGGAGCACAAAGAGAGCATTTAAAGGGTTGAACATAATTAAACCATGGAATTAAAAAGTGGAGAATAAACTTGAAGAAAGCAAATCAAGAAATTATGTTAGAGGTTAAGCCACAACCTTCTACCAATAATTGTATAAAAGAAGGGGAATGAAAAACGAACTACAAGAAGAAAGAAATAAAATCACATATATTAAAATAACTAGAACAATAGATGAAAGAAAAGTATATGAACATACAAAACAATTAAAATCAAATAGGAGCCCAAGTCCTGACGTGATAACAACAAAACCTTAAAAAGAGCAGCACCTATTCTAATGAATCACCCCATACAGTTGTTTAACGTGATAATTGACACGAAAATTGTCCCATTGCGATAATGCACATGGGATATAATTCTAATATATGAAAAAATTAATCCACTACACATTGGAAACTACAGACTTATCAGCATATTAGCTAACATATACAAACTCTTTGCATCAATAATTATAAAACATAACGAATATAACCGACAGCGCATAAACTAACAGGCTTTTTCTCAGGCTTCAACACAATCCATCCTATAAAAGCACTGGAATAAATTATCGAAAGGCATAAAGAATATAACAAATGTCTGTATTTTAGCATTTATAGACTATAGCAAAGCCTTTGACAGCATAAGCCGTAACCTCATCTGGAACGCCCTAAATATGTTTAATTTAGATCTAAAATGTATAAATATCACAAAAAACATACACTATCAATACAAGCAAGGCTAAACTAGAAACCAGAGGACAAGAGAAACAACAAAAGGGGGATTAAGACAGGGTGACACATTGTCACCAAATCTATTTATTATCGTGTTATAAAATATATTTCAACATAAATTAGAAGAGCATAGGGTTAAAAATAAATGACCGCTACCTAAACCCTCCTAGATTCGCAGATGATATCTTGGTGCTAACCGAAATTCCAAAGAAATTAGAAGAAATGATGAATACATTAGACTTAGAAATTTACAAATTAGTTTTAGATAATTCAATTAAAACTAAATTAATAACCAACAGCCGTAAACTATCACTAAAAAAGAAACACAATTGAATATGTGAACAACAATATACATTTGGGTAAACAGATATCGTTTAGCAAATCAAGTAACGAACAGGAAATCGAAAGAGGGGCAAACGTAACCCGGAAAAAATTCTGGTTACTCAAAGAAATTTTGACATTAAGGAAATTATTTTTATACCTGTCTGCTGCCTTATTTACAATATGGATGCCTAACATGAATTTTACTAATAAAACAACAAAATATATGAACCATACAAAGAGCTGTGAAGAGAACTATTTAAAAAAAAAACAAATAAAATAAAATAACAAGACAAGAAACCAAACTAACCGGTTTTCTTACACAAACTCTAAAGCTAAAGTAGTAATGAGCTGGTCATATATCACGCTATACTGATAGCCAGTGGACTATTTAAACAACAAGATGGAAGAGCCCGACAGGAAAAACGAAGACAGGCAGGCCAAATATACGGTAGGCTGACGACATAGCCGTTGCCAGCACACTGTCTATTTGGCCTGCCTATCTTCGTTTTCCTTGTTGGGCTCTTATTATAACCGAAACAACAGTTAAAAACTGATTGACTCAAGGTAGAGAGAGAGAAAAAATCACGAAAGAGGATAAAAGAAGCCTTCTCCCAAGGATGGGTCCATATCTCAGAAAATGATAATTAACTATACTTACAATTAGACAGCAAGCAAAATAGTGACAAATAACAACATAACAATGTAAATTAAGAATATGGAATAAATTAGTTATTATCATTATTATTATTTGAAAGTATCATAGCGAACATACTATGTTATAATTCAATGTTTATATCAAATTCTTACCTGCAAGTAAAATGGCTATCTGCCATAATAATATACTTTCTATCATTACAGGATAAATAAAAGAAATATAACTATATTTACACTTCTATTACTATATATACACTTATATTCTAACACAATACATTTAACCACACAAACTATGAACAAAACAACTTGCAAACGCAGGTAACGCAAACGCAATTATCCTTTCTGACAAGAAAGTATTTCTATAATAGTGGCAATACAGGGCTCTAAAAATTCAATTGGTGAGGTAACATTTGATTTCTTGAAGAGAAGGCATAGTTAATTTGTTAGGTGCCGTCCAGGTGTCAACTGCATTATAAGAGAAAATAGAATGTGACTGTAATAGTGACTTCCAAAATATTATATCTGATGCACGATGAGCACGGTGCACACAAAGTTTATGTAAAAATAAATATGTGTAATGTTACTTTTAGTGAATATAATAAAAGACTAACGCATCTCATTCATCTAAAATTATAATTTGTCTGTGATAACCAAGTGTCTAAAATTACAATATAAAATTCAAGGTATGTATTGGATACCTGTCTCTATACCAAATTTAATATGCCTTAATAAATCAAAGAAAATATGGGGGAACCGAAACATCACCAAAACAACCAAATTGCATGGTTTGAGTTCTTAAGTTCTTAAGTTTATATTTCTATTTACCTAAGGGACGTGAACACTTAAAAAAATCGATAGATTGCTAGATGTGCTAGAGGAAGCCACTTGAATATATCTATGCGAAATACGGTCCTGCCTTAGATCATCCTGGGCCAACTACTACAGACCAGTATCAGAAAGTGGGAATGTTTTTTACAAAATTCCACATTTACAAATTTTTACAAAGGATATTGAAATCAAATATCTTAAAGTTTATGTTTTTGAGACTGAAAGTAGAAACTGGAATGCAATTTGAGTATCACATTGTGGCATTAGGGATAATCCCACTTTTTCCAATACATAAATAATGCTATGCGATATTTTCTTCGTTACAATATTCATACTTCGTAAAAGTAAACTATAAAATTATTTTAAAATTTATCGAAACTTCTGGGCTTTCTCTATATTATTCGTATGCATACGTAACCTTTCGCTGCACGTCTGTGATACATTATTGCAATTAGGGACCCAAAACAGGTTCATAAAAATAACGCATTTATAAAAGATATGGATCAATTGGTTCATATAAATTAAAGTCTTCTAAGTATCCATTGTAATGTAAATATATTCCTTGTACTAAAAATCCTGTTAGCGATGAAAAATATTCTGTAACCTTAAATTATGGCGGGAGGGGAGCTATCTCACAGTCTATTTGTCGACTTATTGCTGTACAGCTCAGGCTATTAAATCTATTGAGAAGCTTATTAATGGTTAATAAAAAGGCAGGTATCAACGATCAAAATGAAGAATATTGTCCAAAAAAGCCCAGGTTGATAATAAAACCCATGTCGAAAGAAAACCGCGTCAAGTCGTTGAGAAACACACTAAATAAAATGCAACTCGCAGAGAGGACAAAATATATATTTAAAACTTAGATAAAAACAAAAAAGGGAAGATACGGTACACTCTTACTTCATGTAAATACAAAACGGACATAGGTACAACTACACACACAAATTGCCTACATGTAAAATTAACCGAAAGAGACAAAGCGATGCATTGTGCCTGTAGCGGAAGCAAATCAAGATATCAGTAAATTGACCAATTTCATCGAACGCACTGCTAGTACCATAGCTTCTCATGGTGGGACGCTTGTGAATGCTGCTGTCATTCAAACACGATGGTAATAAAAGAAAATATTTTTTTGATAACTTATAACATTTTTATGTTTTGTGAATGTTTAATACATGTGATAAAAAGACTAGAAGGTATTTTTGGATCGATTTGACTGAAAATATTTGCAATTTTAATTTCAAGAACCCCAAATCTATGCAAACTGCCGGTCTGCATATGCCTGAATTGAATAAAACACCATCAGGTCCATTGGACCTGGCTTATGTGGACCGCGCCGTTAAAACGTCCTTTATCTTTCCTTTTTTGTCATAATCCAAGGCTTAATATATAATTTTTAACCTTTAGAAAGACATGACTCGATGTGTACTAATAAATAATCAAGATGACTGGTGATAGTAAAAAATGATCTATTTAAAGATATATATCTAGTGGTAAATAATTTATCTAACTCTATATTCATGCAACCTGCAAGATTTGCCAAACCAAAGCAACTCAGGCTATAAGTACTTGTATACACAATTACTTAACAAATGATTTTTCGAAATTAGCCCCAAAAGAAATAATATCGACGCCAAAAGTTGTGTCGATAAAATGACATGATACGCCTATCAACCGAAAGTGACATGAGAAATTTATCAAGCAAATAATTAAAAACTTCCGTCGCCGATTTATAAAGTACAACAATTAAAAAAATAAAAAGGAACACCAAAATCTTGCTGATTCCTCAATCCGGACCTGAAATTAAGGTACGTACCTTACGTTCCGATTCGCAGTAAATTTATTCTGTCTCCGTCACCGTTCTGTTTCAACTCGTTAATACTTTGCATAGTCACACACCAAAAAGGATTTGTCCCAACAAGGTCACGTTTAGTATTTACGACCGGCAAAACGTCTGAAGCGAAAGCGATTTGGGCACATTTTTTAGAACTTCATAATACTTGTATGTAAACAACTCAACGCTGTTGCATGTTTTATAATAATTTCGTGTTTATTTTTGTTTTCTTAAATGTTTATTGCTGAAAACTTAAACTATGGCAATGCCGCTCCTTACTGTACATATCTATGTAAATTTATTTTGTATAGAGAATCAATAGAAGAAGTTTCTACTTAGGTGGGAGTGTTGAAATAATAGATACGATAATGTTGCCCCTTCCTCTATATTACTAATAGTTTATGGTAAATATTATGATTAAATAAATTACACCGAATAACTTGAGCAAAACGGATTTATTTTATTACAATAAGTGAACACGGAAAAATTCGTAAACGTGACAGCTACTACTTAACGGGAAGAGACAATAACTAAAAGGTAACAGTGTTACCAACATTATGACTAAATTGCTTTACAATATTTTTAACATTCCCTCTCGATGTAACAAACCTAGAATAAACTACCATTCACCCTTATAATTTTACATTTCTTAAAAAATATTACATTCTATATTACCTATATAATTAACTCTAAGTTTGTAAACACCTTTATAAACATTTGCTGGTTGCTCACTAGTTTTAACATATTTTGAACATCTTATATATATATATATATATATATATATATATATATATATATATATATATATATATATATATATATATATATATATATATACATATATATAAGACAATGTCCCTATTGACATATCGCCCAGCCCAAACAGCTAATGATAAGAATTTGGAATTTGGAGAGGGTGCATCTTCCTCCCCAGGGAAGAAAATTTTCACCGAAATTTTCGCTTTTACAATAAAGTAATTAAAAACCTAAATTTTACAATTTTACAATATTAAACTAAACTAAATTTTCGCTAAGTCTTATTTGTGTTCTTTTTCTTTTTTTTTGTAGGAAAATAGTTTTATTTTTTATATCAAATCAAAAATACAATACTGACAAATAATAAGTAGGTAATATTGTACGAATACAAAAACTAGAAATAACTATTGCTTACAATCTATTTCAGAATATTAACTACAGTCTTTTTATAAACAATAATAAAATGATTTAATAAGTATTTGATTGGTAGGATACGACTAGATGTTTATGATCTTACACTATAAGGTCACACAACAAATATATTTATTTACCCGTTGGGGTGAATTAGGTCATTGACCAGCCCAATCCCGTAAAGGCAGCTTATTTTCTTGGTTCTATGGTAGACCATATCAGTAGATAGGTAAATTAAAATGATAATTAATTATAGTTAGCGCTGGGCTACTGACTGAGTCTATTAGTCCATTATATACTATCTTCAATCAATACTATCTTCAATTCATAGCAGAATGCTGAATTGATATACAATGTTGTAAAATATGTTAAATTTCTTGTCTTGATCACTAGGTCATCGATCAATGGGAATTGTTGAGCTTGAGGTACCACTATTTCATTTAAATCTCTGAAATCTACACATAACCTTGACCGTTTGTTGTCTTCTTTCCTGAAAGCCAAAGTTACCGGTGCTGCAAATGGACTATAAGATTCCTCTATAAGATTTTTGGCATTTAACTTTACTACTTCTTCTATTTTTTTTTTGTCTTCAACCGAACGTCTGTAAAGCCTTTTACTACAATATTTGTCCATGAGCAGATCAATACGTGCTTCGTATCCTTTGACCGTGCAATTTCATATTGATCTTTTGCAAAGATTATTTGCAAGTGTCAATTAGTTTATATATTTCCGACTTTTGTTGAGTATTTAAGTTACTCATATTTATTTTGATATCTTCTTCCTTTATGTGTTCATTAAAATTGTTTGAGCATTGATTTGTTTCATTTATCACCTTTTTAGGAGTGTTGTTTTTATCATTTTCCTTATTCATAGGATCAATCTCTTCTTCTATTTTTATTTCTTCTTTTTTTAAGAGATTTTCAAATTTTCATCCAAAACTTTTAAATTTTTTTTACTTATTATAGCGATACAGTTTAAATTGTTCTATGATATCCAGTCCAATTAGAAAATCGTATTTAAATTTTTCTTCACCACTGATATAAACATCGATATTTTTTCTATATCCAAAATTTTATTTTAGTAGTTGTCAAACCACTTGTCTTTTTAACACCATTAATTGTGATTAAATTATCACTTTTCGAATTATCCTCTCTTTCTTCTTTCAGTCTTATTAATTTTAAATTAATAATAGAAACGTTTGAGCCTGACTCATATATCCGAAATGTCTTTAATTCAATAATAGTTTGACTTTAATTAATGGTGTTATTATTCGTTTTTTTTATCATGGTTTTTTAGTTCAACATCAATCACTGAATTGTTCACGGTTTTACTACTTTTTCTCTTCTGATTATATCTGGATATGGATCATGGTTTTATTTTATCAGTCTTTCCTTTATAATCGATTGTGTTTTTTTTATTCTCAGTAAAGTTCTTTTTGTTCACCATATGTTCATGCTTTCCAATTTCATTGTAGAGGCTAGCAGTTGATTTTAAGGTTTTTTATCTATTTTATTCATTATGAAATCTGGTAATCCCATTACAATAAGATTTATCATTGTTTCGGTGTCGATATGCTTGTTGACCTCTAATGATTTATTTTTATATGATTAATTTTCTCTTCATCCTGTAGAATCTCGAATCTTTCACATTCTCTCTCAAGTTCACTAATCCATTGATAAGGATTCGATGTCTTATTTGAAAACTTTTCTATCTATCTTTTAGCCGCTTTTCCTAAATTTTTATTTTCTGGCATAGCACTATTAGTCGTGTAAGGGCACTGTCGCTCCTGTAATCTCATCTAAATACTGGTCACGAAACTGTAAATTTTCACCTTCATCTAGATATATTTTCCTCAAGTCCGTATTTAAAGGAATCCATACCGAACGTGTTTTATGTCTTTTTTGAGCGAATTTCCGATTTTCGTAAATACGTCTGATGACAGTGTGCTTACTTGCCAGCTTTAGATCATCTGGGACATTAAAAACACGTCCGTCGGGTGTCTCAATAAAGATGATGTAAATCACATTTGTTTTTCCGTCCGTTGATCCCAGTGCTACAAATTAAAGCATATTCTTTCCATTTTTCTTGATTTTAAATAGAAATGTCGTTTTATACATTTTCTTCGAATTTATTAGTAATTGCAAAGTTCACTTAAACAATTGCGTTGCTCTGAAAATAAGGTTTGTTTATTTTAGTACTAGTAGTACACATAAGAATAATCACACAGTTTAATTTAAATGGTACTATACTACCTGAAACAAAGAAACGACATTTAAAGTTTATTATTTAAATTATCAATTCCTTTTTGTACAATTCTTTTAAAATAACCAAACAATCTGAATAACAATGCAAGTTCTGTCAACCAAAAATAATCTGCTTTGCTGACTGGATAAGCCGCCAATACTCACAGCGTCGTCTATGGGGTACATAAGTCACTACCAATTAAAAAAATATAGTTTCTTTACATACATATAAAAGGCAATGTCCCGATTGACATATCAATTCCCAGACCAAACTGCTAATGTGTGAAAAGGTGTGGTTAAATTTGTATGGGAAAAAATATTTTTATGGTAATTTTTACTGGAAACTTGATACTAATTCTCATCAAAACAAATAATATAACATATGCTTTAAAATTTTCCGAAATTCAACCCCTGGGGGGTGAAAAAGAATGGCCAAAAATGTTTATGGGAAAAAAAACATTATAGTAATTTTTCCTAAAAATTTGCATTAATGCTTTCAATACAAATAATGAAACAATTATTTAAGAATTTTCCGATATTCAACTCCTAAAGGGGTGAAAAGGGGTGGCTAAATTTGTATGGGATTCTTCATTCTTATTTTTTTCATTCTTATTTAGCTACCCGTTTTAAAATTTGCTTATATTTTGTTATTAATGCTTTTCTATACAAATCATTAAACTAGTACTTAAGCATTTTCCGATATTCTAACCCTAACGGAGTGAAAAGGGGTGGCTAAATTTGCATGGCATAAAATTGTAATTTTTAATTAAAAATTTGTATTAATGCTCCGCATTTTCCGAGATTCAAACACCTAAGGAAAAAATTATTATAATCATTTTTATTCAATAATTTATATTAATACATTTCAGTACATAGAATTACACATGCATTTAACCATTCTCCGATATTCAACCTTAAGAGGTTAAAATAGGTTACTTAATTTGTATGGGGAAAAAATGTTATGGTGATTTTTACTAAAAATATTGTATTAATACTTTTCAATACAAACAATCAAGTATTTAAGAATATTTGTAAATTTAAGCCCTAAATGGATGAAAAGGAGTGGTTAATTTGTATGTCAAGAAAATTGTTATGATCATTTTTGCTGAAAAATTAGTATCAATGCTTTACAATAGAAATAATTTAACAAGCATTTAAGCATACTCCGATATCCAGCCCCTAAGACGGTAAAAAGTAGTTGCTACATTTGCATGGAAAGAAAATTGTTATGGTAATTTTTACTTAAAATTTTGTAATAATATTTTGAATGAAAATAATATAACAAGTATTTAAGAAATTTATCGGATGAAAATTGGTAGCTAAGTTTTGAAGTCAAGCGACTACATTCTCCCCTTAGAGTATGTTTCGCAATGACGATTAATAAATCTTAGGGCCCATTATAACATATGGTAGGCATTGACTTAGGGAAGGACTGCTTCTCACATGATTTTAATACCTGACATTACAACCACCAATGTGGTACACAAGGAAGTCCTGTATTAAATTCTAACTTCCTGTGTGCTGCTTTAGTTGCGTAAACTAAGTAGACACTTTTGCAGAGTTTGTTGATACATAAATAAATAATAGTGTTAATAACATACATGTAAGTAGTAATTTAATAAAAATGAAGACAACTTTTTATTTTATATTTTAAACTGCAAACTGATTTTTATATAATTTCACTATTCTCTACATATTATTCAAATATTGAAAGATACATGAGAAGATAAAAATATAATAATTGTAATAGTAGTTTCTGAGAAACACGTGGAAAAATATATGAACAAATATTCATAATTTTTTTAAATTTTGTTCCTTTGTTTAGAAGCCTTAAAAGCTATTTAATAATATTAATAATACTTGGGTCGAATTTATAACTTCCTTTTTGATGTTAATTTAAAATTTGACTGAAGTTTAGAAAACGAATCGTCTACGCGGAAACCAAGTTCATTTAAGAAGTTAATCAGATAATAAGCTTTAGTAGCTGTCATACTCATTGCAACATATACAGCCTATATTGAGAATAAAATTACAGATGCTTATTTTTATGAACACCATAAAATTAAACAATTTAAGAACTTAAATAAGTAGCATATAGTGGACTTTATATTCTTAGGATCACCTCTCCTGCGACCAGCACAATAGAAGTATATTTTCACACTTATAAATTAGTTTATAATCTATATTATGTTTAGAATATTATTACGTTTTGTTAATGCAGTTGAAAATTAGTACATTTTTAATACTTACTCAACATAGATACAGCAAAACCTAAATCAGACTTAGTGCCGGATACAGCATACGTGAAATGACCTATAATTTGTCTACATAACTTTTCAATAACTTTATCTATAGTATTATTATCATTTCTTAGTATTTTTATATTGAAATTTGGTCCATAGGTGTTAACATTGGCTTGCAAACCTAGCATTTTAAACATTTTAAGAACATTTTTGTAAAAATATTATGTACTTATGTCTCATGAAGTTTTTCATAATTGATTTTGCTTTAAAAGGGTATCAAAAATAATTGTACATTATTCGATTTCCGATAAAAAAGTTCTTCACATTTTTTTGTCAGTGTTATAGTTACCAAAGTGTTAACCAAAATGAACTAAATAAAACCCTTTATTAAAATGGCATTCAAATTCCATTAGGCACCCCGAAATCTCGGTTGGATAATCTCAACTAATTCTTTTGTATATTGAATTAAAAAATGCGCGAATCGTATAGAAAAACAAGCTGAGATGAGATAATGCTTTCAACAACATCATGTTAAATAAAGAAATCACACATACAATTGGGAAATATACAAGAATGTTGATAACTGCATGCGGAACATGTAATAATGGATGCAATGTTTTACGTAACAGTCCAGTAAAAAAAACTACTAATGATCAGTTAATTTAATGGTGACCTAATATCATAGAATAATCCGATCCCAAACTGTTTTCCTTCTTTATTAATTTTAAGAATTTTTGTATCGTTATTGACAGCCATCCAATATTCTACATGCTATAAATCTAGAGATCTTTGTAATCTGGTGAAATATCTCTTAATTCCATTTTTTCAGAGATTTAACTTTTCCCCCAATACCGTAAAGAAAAAAGTGGTAGGTATAATGGACCATACAGCAGGAAAAGTACGGTGATTCATTGTTCACCATATTATAATGGTTCGGTGTAGATGACGTGCCTAATTTTGAAATTACCTTGAAAATTTACTAAACGTGTTAAACAGTATGGATAAACAATCATTTAAACGTACATTTTTTATTTAAATTTACTATTAAGTACCTCGACAGATGCTCTAATAATTATTACATATCCACCTTTTATCATAATAACGTGACAGCTGGGAGAAGGGAATGTAATCAAATCATATCCTTTAACTCTTGTTGCACGATCTTCTAAAGTCAAAAAAAGTTAAATAGTCCTTAATGGAACAAGTTCGTTGTGGGACGGTTTAACCTACATTAAATCCTTTATATAATAAATATGGAAATATGTAGTATCGATGTTAATAGAAAAATTTGTTATGAGATATTTGTACTGGTGACTACAGTTTAAGATTTGAATAATACAACACATTTTTCATCATGCGACATCGTAATAAGTTTAAAATTTAGGAGGAAAAATCGGAAATACTTCCGGCTAAGATGTTTTGATATTTTTAAAATCAATAGCCCAAAGTACAATACCAATAGTGTTATGGGTTTGTTATAGTTGTTTTGTTTTTACCAATTATTGATACAATTAATTGAAATGCACACTTGTAGTTTTCTCAACAGACTGACATTTATTAAACTATGGCTTATATAAACATCATAGATATAGAGTACACAGTTAAACTAGTTGCCTCCAGATATTGCTACTGGTACATTAACTTATTTTGATATTAAATCAATATAATTATTTGTTTATAAATAAAATTCTTTATATATAAACAAGGTTCATTTTTGGATTTGGAATATCCATTCCTAGTTAAAAAAATTTCTACTTTATTGTACCACATTCTTGACACTTGCTCTTATCCATAAATATCCTTCTTTGATTTTAGAATTTTATTAGTATCTGAACAATTAAATCCTTCAGGCATTTGCATGTAAATTGTATCATTAAGGTTCCCGTTCAAAAGTGCGGTTATCATATCCAAATGTGTAATATCAAGTCCAAATTTTACTAACAAAGATAACAACAAGATAACAAAAGATAACGATAATCTTAAAGTATTATGTCTAACTACTGGGGAAATTTTTTTTCAAAGTCCCCCCCACATTATTGGATAAAGCCTTTCGCCACTAACCTTGCCCGAAAACGTCCTTTATTAAGCACTACGTACTTTATTTATTCTTTTTAAAGCAGCCACTTATACTGCACAATAGTAGAATAATTAGGAACTTTAACTACTTCCCAAGCACCATTATCCTCAAAGCTTTTCAACTCTTCTTGCACTGCCTGTAACCATTTGTTTTTCTCATGCCCTTCTAAAGCTTGCGTTAGTGTTGTTTCAATACCACTATCTATACTATTATCCGAGTAACATACACCTCCAAAACCATATCTGTTTGGTGGACGATGTTCTCTGATAGTTAAAACTATCTTGTTTGCATTATCTTGACCTTCCAAACAATTATCATAGTCACTTGGTACATAATTTGAAAAACTACCATTAATTAACTCTTGCGACAATGTTGAATCTGTGATGTCCCCCACTGAATCCTGTAAAGTCTCGTTTATATCAGATATTTCTTCAGTCACACATTCATTACCAAGCTCTTTAGGTGCTTTTTCAGTAATTTATCTCTACTTGTGAATATTTGCTTTCCAACTGGATCATATAGTCTATGTCCTTTAATATTATCGGAAAATTAAAGTAGTATACATTTAGCAGACTCTTGCCCCATTTTGACCTTCTTTCTTTATTAGCGTGAACAATAACAGGAGATCCGAATATTCCGAAATTTCTTAGATCTAGCACCTGGTTTCTTAGATCTTACACCCGTCCATAGCCCATAGTAGTTATACCATTTACAACCAATCATCCAGTACGATTATGTAAATACACAGCCATATTACAAGACTCGGCCCAAACGACATACTTAGCTCGGCATCATACGACATACATTTTACCTTCTCTGTAATGGTCCTATTCATCTTCTCACGCAACACATTTTGTTGAGGTGTATAGGAGTTGGTTTTTTGACGTATTATTCCAGATTTCTTTATGTATTCATAAAAAACTGAATTACAAAATTCCTTCCCATTATCACTCCTAAACACTTTCACTTTTCTATCAGTTTAGTTTTCTGCTATTGCCTTAAATTTTTTAAATATTTAAATGCTTCATTTTTGTTCTACAAAAAATAAATAAAAGTCATCCGACTGAAGTTATCAACAAATAACAAAAAGTAGGACGATCCTCCCAGTGATGTCTCCTGCATTGGTCCACAAAGGTTGCTGTGTATAATACTTGACAGTTCAGTGTAAAAATCCTAACATCGCCAGCACACGTAACTAAAACAGGTTTTTGGTTTGCCAATAATATTACTTGTTGAGCTTTGCAGTATTTGGCGGGGATTCAATCAGGGTTAGCAGTTAAGTGAACACTTGCACCCGAATCAACATATCAGTCGCTTTTATTAAAACTTCCATTCAAAAATACAGCTGAGAATGCGTTAGTCTGCTTACGATTTTCGTTTTTATTATTATTTGACTTAGAAAAATTATTCCGGCACTATGAACGATTATGTCCTATCTGTTTACACTGGTAACATTTGACATTAACAGAATTTATATTGGTATTGCTCGTCTTTGGCACAATTGGTGTTCCATCTTTACAGCCGCCCATAGATGTTTGTTTCCGTTTATGTTGCCAACTCCTAGACACTTCAAAAATGCCACCTTAACAGTCATTATCTTGATTTCCGGTTTCCATATCTATAAGCTTGCCTTTAATTGCGTCCGCTGTTACTTGAATGCCTGAATACTCAATTGCCATTATCATGAGAGCAAACTTTTCTGGGAATCCAGTAGTAGCGATCTTATCCACTCATCATTTATTTAAAATCCTGTCCCACAAATTTTCTGACCTGTTTCCATAATTATTACTGAAGTCATGGAATTGCAATTATCCAAACGTATAGATATCAGATTTCTTAAAAGATTTATCCTTCTAGTAAACCCGGAATCATCAAAGAGAGACTAGAATTTTTCCCACAGTTCTATCGCAGTATTTACTATATTGATGTGGACGTACTGCGACGAGTATATAGTAAAGATTAATTTCGCCTTTGTTTTCACATCGTCTGCAACCGATACAGTAACTTCTGTACCAATTGCATCTCTTTCCGGCTTAATACACTTTATCATGCCTTCAAGAATCAGAAAATTTTCTGCTACAAACACCACTCGTCGTAGTTTCCAAGGAACTTAGACACATTAACTATTTTATTAACCGCCATTTTCTGACCCGGCTTGCGACACCTGAATAACCATAAAGTTCAATATGAAATGGAAACTTCCTGAAACATATCGATCATATATCGAACTGTAATTATTAACTTCACTTAATCACTTTCTCAAAATCTCACTGGCTTTACTGAAGCGTACTGAAACGCACGCTTATAGTTTTTTTCAATAGACCGATATTTATTAAACTATAGCTAATATAAACATCATAGACATACAGTATACAGTTAAACTAGTTATCTACAGATGTTGGTACGAGTATATTAACTTATTTTGATATAAAATCAATACTAATAACTACAAAATATTTCAGCATACAATTTTTAGATTTCAGCGGTTGGGTACAGATCAATGATTAGACATATTATAAGGTTAAAGCTTTTCATAGAATAACAGCTAATCTATTTTGTAGATATGTATTATTAGGTGTAACAATTATTACAAGTTTCTTATAATTCAGAATTGTTTGTCTTTCATAGAAATGGAGATGAAATAAGAAGAGACAGTTGAAGCAGGGTTGGAATAAATAGAATACATATTAACCTTTTTAAACTGTCCTAACTTATTTTCAGAGTTTTATCATTTAGTACGTATTTTATGATTTATTCCTTTCCAAGGAAGTATGTTTATCGTATTTGTTCGTTCAGATTATACACCAAATAGATATCTTCGTTCACTTAAAATGTAATATATCCTGAAATAAAAAAAAGTTGCTATTTAGAAGAACATTTACTCATTCTCTGTTATATGAATAATTGAAACGAAAGTAAACGAAAAAAATATTCACGTATTAGATAAACATTTAAAAAAAATTAAGAGTACAGTACAAAAAGTATTAATGAACAGTGAAACTAGGTGAGATGTACAGTATGAAATTACATTTTTTATTAATTTTTTTACAATGCAGTTCTAGGAAATGGTCAAAACACGCTTTTGAAACTTAAGTAATTCTTATGAATTTTTCAATATCGAAGTCTCAATTGACAATTATCCAGTTCCCATTTAAAAAAGGAAAAAATAAAATTTCACAAGTATGCTTAACCTATA
Source organism: Druceiella hillmani (assembly GCA_039881145.1). Lineage (NCBI taxonomy): Eukaryota > Metazoa > Arthropoda > Insecta > Lepidoptera > Hepialidae > Druceiella > Druceiella hillmani. The sequence continues at coordinate 45,043,120 of JAYKKI010000012.1, read as the reverse complement.
ATTAATATTATTTAATTTGCAGAAAAATGTTAATAAATATAATGTGAGACCATACTTAAAAGAAATTATGAAACAGTTTAATAAATTAGAGTAAAAAAATTAATTAACAAAGTTAATATATATTTAAAATTAATGTATTCATGTCAAGAAAAACATATCTCAAAATTATATCTACGTTTGCAATAAACGAAAGAAGGAACTATTATTTAAAACACGGAAGTAAAAATAAAGAACAATAAAAACGATATTAAATTATACCACAGTAATTTGCAACCTGCATGCAATATTTTATCATATCAAACTACTAACTTATTCGAAAATGTTTATATTTAAAACTAAAATTTGGTAATTACATCTTCAACTCGAGAAGTAATAATAACAATAAGTTGGAGTCAAATTAAATAAACACCATTATATAAATTAAAACTATTTTGTTTAGTTCAATTAATTTGCTTAAGCTTCCTTAAATTTTCCGTACCATTTTTAGCTAAAGTATAAAGCATTTATTCAAATGAGAATTATAAATACCAACTTGTTATTTTGTATTTAGCATTGACTGTAAAACTGGTTTTTCAAAGTAATTATTGACACCTCATATTTCGTATAACTTTATTTTCGTCAACCGGATGTAAGAAATTAATACAACTATTATGGAAAAATACGCATCCTAGCATTTGAAATAATATTAAATGTGAAAACAATTTAAATTCATTAACTTAAATTAATTTTAATTTACACATTGTGCATTTTCTTTAATTTAATCTTTCCTTTAATTTTTAACTTATAAAAAAGCATTTTTTTATTTTTTTTTACTTAGTTCACTTATTAAAATTTCTAAGTTTTTATATTTCATATTTAAAAATTACTATTTAAATTTATAAAGCAAGTGTTTAGTGAAAAAAATACTAAAGAAATGGAACAAAACAATAACAAATAATTTGTTTCAAAAAACGAAAGGAGTTTTTCTACATCGGTTCTTTTGCAATTTTTTTTAAAAGACAGTCCTTATAACTATTGTAAAAAAAGGTTTAATATCACTTTTTTTAAGTAAATGTATGTAGAAAAAAACAATTTTTATAAAGTCTATTTGTTCCCCTCGTGACTTGATTACGCTTTCGAAAGTATAACCATGACGTTTTTTGAAATTTTAATTTTGTCGTAATATACACTAATGACAATAAAACGACTAAATTTTAATAATCATTACACCTTGTTAGATCCTTACGAAATAAACAATTTAGTATCACAAACACATGAAATTATTTAATTCTAATGGCTACGATAGAAATGAACATATCGCCGTTTTTATTCATTCCATAAAGGCCCATTTATTAACGACTATTTTCTTATGTGTTCTATATACGAGTACAGCTGATAATTGTATTAAAAATTGAAATGAAACATAAAAATTCAAAGTTTAATTCAGTTTTAACGGTTAACCGGTTACGGTTAACCGTATGGATTTGCATATTTTACACAATCTTGTTTTACAAGTAAGTTACTATACTCTCCTAAACATGATCTCAATAGCGACTGTCACAAAATTGTGTTTTAAACCATAGTTATGTTTATTAAATTAATAGTTTTCTTGAAATTAAATTTACATTTACTAAAACCTGTCATAGAAATATATTCAAACTCGATATTAAAGAGTAATTTAAAAACATAATCAAATTACTCACAAATGCTTAAAAATAAACACAAATTTAATTCTCACTACAAGAATTGCACACAGGTTTTACATGTGCCTATGTACATATAAATATAAGGTACATAGCTATTATTTCTATTAAACTATTTATAAATATTAATATTATTTTTAAACACGCAAAGACATTGCCAGGTATATCTTCAATAGGCATAAAATAAACTTTAGATGCACTTCTAGTAATCTTGTTAATGTTCATAATTGTTGCGAGTAGATGAGGCGAAACTATCATTTGGACATTGTCATAGTCAATCATATCCTGTAGCTAGTTTTAAACTTTACTTGATTAGTCAGAAATATTTTTGTCGAAACTTTATATCACTTCCACGGTATTTATATAATTTTAACCCTAGTAAACGCTTACATCAAAAAATAATTTAAAATCGATCATAGCAACCTAATTTGAATTGGTGAGAATATTATTGCAGAAAATTGTATAGCAGCAGTCTTCACTTAGATATGTAGTACTTAGTATGTGGTTTAATGAAGCATAAAGCTTTATTATTCGTTTTCGTAATTTAACTTAGTTACTTAAATTGCGTTGTTCTGAATTTAAGTACCACAATGATAACAAACGGTCGGGCGCACGCTACTTTCAAACATGAAAATATTCGTGCCTTAATTTCGTGGTAATTTGCTGAGTGTAGCGAAAAAGTCATTATTAAGCTTAAATTTGTGCTGCGTTGATGGTTTTCCGATGTCTTTCCTCAATTAACATATATATGATTTAAATACGAAACAAACACATCTACATTTATGTTACACATGTCTCTTTTTCAAAAATTATAAATACGTCTCCACATAAAGTAATGAAATATTTTTCTGTCAGTCAACTTTAAATTATATATTTCTAAAAATAAATAATTTTAAAAAATATGTTTTGACTAAAAAAGTGGAATAGCTCTTAATGTTTTTTTTTTAAATTATGCGAAAATGAACTTTTGGTTCTGACAATGTTACTAGCAGACAAGTGATTGTGCGACCATCTTAATTTTGTTTGTTTTTTTATTTCCTGGTGTCAAAAATACGTGAGATTGTCACATACTGTATATAGTTTATTTCAACTAAATTTATTTGGATAGAAACACTTTTAAGTGTTTCTAGGGGAAAATTATGTTGTAATTTAATAATTAATTGAAGAAATTACAATTATAAAGTGAGAAATTTCCCAAAAAGTATGTAGAATTATATGTCGAACATATAGTATTCAAAATTTTAATAACTCCTGATAACAACTGCGGAACTATTTTTATTTCCTAAATTCGTAATTAGAGAACTTCCTAGTTTTGAATCATATCCAATTTATTCTTGTACATTCTGGAGTACAGCCTCATAGAGTTTTTGACATTGTCATTTGGTCTTGTAATTTTGATGGTGGAAGGTGACAGTCAAATGATATGATTTTTAAACCATCTATTGGCTTACATAATTTATAAAATCTACTCATAATGCATAAAAGAGTGCCCTCAATTTGTGTACTCTTTTATGAATTATGAGTAGATTTTTCTTCGAAAGATCAATTTCTGTATGGATTTTTTCCATCAACTCTAGACATGTTGTGCACAAATTTGTACGCAGCGAACGAATATCCGAATTAAAATATTTGTAGAAAATAAATTTGAAGTAAGACAGTTTTATTTCAGGTCTAGCCCATTCATAAGATAAGCAAATGTATTTTTTTATGTTCAGGTTACAAGGCAAATATTTCTTCGGCTAATTTTATATTTCTGCAGTAATGTCGTTCCGCACACTTCAAAGTTTCTATAAATTGAAATTGGCAGACAATTTTTGTACTGAATATTTTTCGTTATTTTGAAACCCGTGACGTCTGCGTAATAAAATTTTTGCGCAATAAAATTTTCATGATATAATTCACTCGATGTCTCGTTATTCCAAAAATGCTAAGAAAAATATTTTCACAACTTTTTTTTACTAACAAATACTGAGTAGTTAATTGACGTTTGTTTAGTAACTCTTGTAGTCGTTCATTTTGCAATTGGTTTATCCGAACAAGATTTTAAGATTACTGCGTCTTGGTTTTTCTTGTCTTCGTAAGCACTTCGCATACATTTTTAACATGCCAGACATCGTTATTTTAGAGCAAATGAATGAAAGTTGATCTTCAATGCATACACGAGAGAGGAGAACTTTCTTTTTTCACATCTTTTATTTTTCACATCTGTGATAAATCCATCTCTACAAACAATAAAAAAGGTTCAAGTAGATTTTGGAGTTTATGAAAACTATAGCTTTTCGTTGTAATACGAAACTGAAATTCTTCTGAGCATATATATATATATATATATGTCTCATCACACATAAAAATTGTTTTGTTGTTAGACTGTTTCCTCTTGGGATTAGATTATCTCTTAGGATACCTCTTAGGATTTTTAAGTTCATCTGCACTCTAGCAATGTATTCGTCTCTTGGTATGTGGTAAAAGCCTAGATGAATATTAATTTGTTAAATATCCCCTTACAATCTTTAACCTTCTCTCCAGCTATGATCGTAATATGATAAAGACCGACGCTAACATCTTATTCGGTTCACCTCAATTTTATCAAATATATGACCAGCACTGTTCTTGGTTTTCTACATAGGCCAAGAATGAAGGGATTAGTTCTGTTATTACATCAAATTCTATTACGACTAACTCAAAATTTCATTCCATCATTATTTATACACCTTTTCTTTCCAAGCTTAGGCAGAAACCGCATTGGATGGTTACTTTAAAATATTGCATGAGTCAGCAAATTTTATCGTTATTAAAATCATGGAAACCATTATAGGAAATATATTCAAATATTTCCCTCCAAATGCTCTTAACAAACTCGATCGGCCCAGAAATTAAGTTTATATTCACACATCATGTGAACTTTTATCATCTCGGGTATTTGACAATAAATTTATTTCTGACATGAGTTGAAAATTCACTGCCTATATATATTTGGTGCCCTGATTTCGGGTACTACATGAATCGATGTTGAATGGACCTCAGGTATTTTGTCCTGCTTTGCATCTTGATCATCTGGTAAGTTTTGCATTTCTAGAACAGCTAAATTTAATGTATTATTGACCCTCTCTCAACACAATTGAATAATTCGTGCATTGTTGAATGCAACCCAAAAATCAGTATTGAAGTAAGTGAAGTAAGGAATGACTATTTTAAATAGGATAAAATACAATTTTTTTTCATTTTACAATTTCTATACCAAAAATGATTTCAAATTACGCACTATACTTCAAATGTCACACAGCATGCAACAAATATCGCCTAGTATAAACTATCGCAAATTTAAACATATGCTAAGCCATATTTTTGAAGTATGATAACAATTTTGCATAGTATAGCGTGTAGTTATAGTATAATATTCACCTTTAAAATATATGCATAGTTCGTGGTTGTGTGCAGATTGGGTTCTCCACCATACTCTATATTCTAATAAAGAAAGCAAAATTTATAAAATGAAAATGACATTACAGGCGCATCAAGGAAGTAAAATGATTACAACCTTTTCAAACAGGCGGCCAAGCTGGCCGACATTATCTTTTCGTCGAGTACCGCAATAACAAAATTACAGCGTGGATTGAACTTTTCAAAATGTTCTAAAAGAATGAGACTATAAAATTATCTCTAATATCATAAAAAAAACTATTAGTAAAAATAATTAAGTGATATTATTATGATCAAAAAGCGCTTACTAATCTCTAACAATATATTATTGTATATATGCTACAAACTCTGGCCATCTTTAAAGAAGATTCTTATTCAGGACATATTGCTGACATCCTCTGACATAAAAGCTACGTCGACACATCATCATCGTCGATATTCTTCCATGTTCCTATCACAAAAGCGAGATAACGGCAAACTATAATACTGACCACACTATTATATTAGAATGTATGTTGAAAAACCCATTGAAGTTTTTTTTAATAATTTCCTAATAAAAAAGGTAATAACAAAAATTAATTTGCTCACACCATTGTCAACCTTATCATTTAATCAGGAACAAACCATACTGCTATAACAAAGGATTGGAATATAAAATATTCCAATTAAGACACTGTAGTTATGATAAATCAAGTAAATTCGATACTAACTTACATCGTTTTTCATGGTTCCATTTGTTAATAAAGAATTAAATCTAGTCACATTGCACATACTTTCTGATGAATATATAGAATGTATATATTTGTGTATATATTTTTTGTTATGTTGCAATTAAATTTTATTATAATTTTTTCCATATGAATTTTTAATGTTAGAAAGAAATAAAAATGTCACAATTCACTCAGATTCTAACTACTATGTATTTTCATTCTCTATCACCAAAGGTTTATAATTGATTATAACATTATTTTAGTTTAATTAATGCAATTAAGACCGGCACTTGGCATAATGAAATCGAGGAGCGTTCACGTTTAAAACCGCCTTTGTGAATATTTGTCCTGATTTAATTAATAACAAATTGAATAAATTATCCCAAATCATAATCAATAATAATAATAAAATTATCATAATAATATTAATACCGTTTTTGTAAGTAGTAATTAGTTTTTGATGTTCTTTTTAGAATGTAGATTCTTCGCAATTACCTTGTTGGGAATGAAGGAAACGTACGAAATTTGTATATTTCATCTTCATGGAGAACCATAATCTCTAAAGACGTATCAATAGAATTGAGCCTTTTAAATTAAGTAAATGAGGACAATAAATTTTAATTAATTTTGCTGAGTGTACCAAACATTAAGATAAATTTGATCGATTTAAAAAAATTATAATTGCAAATTTATTATATAAAACAACGACCTACCACTATCGATGAAACTTTTAAGCACGTTCGATACAAAAATCAATGTTTTAGTTTTCTGCACGAGAGCATTCAACTGAGCAGCAACCAAATAATTTTATATTTAATTAAACTAGTGAACGCAATTTTAAATAACACTAAAGGTGATGTATGAACTTCTTCTTTTTCAAAATTTACCCCATTCAAATCGTTTTACATAGAGTAATAGTATATTTTATTAAACTCCGGAATTGAATAGGGACACATACACGCGGTTTGCAAAAAAAAATATTTTATGATATTAAGAAGGAAAAAATATTCGTTACTTATAATTAGATAAAAAGCAGGAAGAAGAAAAAAATGTCGCGATGTCCCAGGATTAATGTCTATATAATTTATCTTTATAATAACTTTATATAGCAATATATGAATGAAATTTAGTGAAAAAAAGCATTTTCGGTGGTATCATTTAATAATACAGTTTTTAATACAGTAAAAACTTAATATCGAGAATATAATAAAAAAACTTATATTTTCAAGCCAATAAGAACCAATCGATAAATACTTCTAACGGAATATATCTAACATGAACCTTTGCTTGCAATAAAAACAATATCGATAAATAATATGACTTCATTTGTATAACATTTGTCTTACTCTGCACAATTCTTGAGCACTATAACAGATATTATTAAGTTATGTTTTAGTATAAAATAAATATAAATCTATCCAGCCATGTAGCACTAAGCCACACGTAAAGGAGTGGCATGAAAAAAGTGCATCCAGAAAACTGAACACGTCTTCAACCCCTGCGGATAATTTATTAACGTGATTTCGCCGACCATATATCTTGCGCCGTCGAAAGAGATATAAATGGCTTTATTTTGATGTATATTAAACCATTTTGTTTTGTTCATGTTCTGATTAAATGCTAATGTTTTAAAGTCATATCGGTGGTGGTTCAGAAACCGCAGTCAATTTGCCTCAGGCAGAGGCTTTATATTATTTTTGGTTCCATGTATATCATTAATAGGTTAATTAATTTTATAGTGTTGCTAATAATTCTTAATATATTTATCCCAAATAAATTAAAAGAGTTATGAAATTCAAATCATTCAACTGTAAATTTACTATAATAAATAAAGTCGCCGTGATGTGTTGGGTTGATCACAAGGCATACAGCCTTTGACGGTGCGGCGCACCGAGGGTACCCGGGTTCGATTCCCTACCGTTCATTTAACGGAGCTGGAATAGTATTATGGTTGACCGTAAGAAATTGCTCTCGTAGCAATAAGTCCGCCACATGTATCAATTAGATACATTAAGGTAGATAAATAAATAAATTTACAGTGCAACGAGCATTATATTAATTACATACTTCCGAAATTAAAACTTAAGTTCTTTAAGACTAATTTTGCCGTCGGATCCAATATAAATGATAAATTAAAATTATTGTAAATTTGTAAATTGTATTGTAAAGGTATCAAATGTAGGCTGTTCTGATTTGAATATCAGTATAATTCAAGTTTTTTTTTTAAAATAAGGTCACTGCTAATTCAAAACCAGATAAGTTGTATACAACAATTTATACTAAATAAATATTGCAAAGAAGTACAAGGAAAAAATAAGTAAATATCTTTTAGAGTATATAACATTTGTTTTAGACGCAACGTACTTCTAATATATATCAGTTCATTATCTTTTAAAGTACTTTTAGTATAAGACTTTTTTTATACATTTTTGTTCATGATATATTACATTTTTTTAAAAGACACAATATTTTGACAATTTGTTTGTAACCTACATTAATACCAGAAATCGAATCATGATTTTTATTACAAGGTAAAAAATATAAATGTAAGAAGAAGCTTCCTTTGGAGGAAAAAATAAGGTAATAGGTATTTTATATTGCAGATAAATTACAATTTAGGCTGTGTTTTATATCAATATGTAAGTAGAAATGTTTGCTGAATAAAAAAATAAACATAGCTTGGTGCACTTATTCCATCTGATTTCTAAAATCATTACACCACTTTTAAAAAAGACTTCTTTCAGGCACTGAAAACACGGGTTAACTGCAGCTTCTTCTCAATTTGATGTAAATTTTTCTTCACCTAATTTTCTTCTAATTAAGAAAGTGATGAAAGTCAGATAGTGTCAGATCATGTTCAGTGAATGAGAGGGGATGTGACAGTAATTAGAACCCACAGTTACGGATTTCAGTTTTCAATTTGGCTTTCTTCGGGGTTGGGAATTCCGATCTTGAAATCGCTCGTAAAATATGCCCATACTTTCAGATATCTCCCTAATTTTTTATGTGCGTTCACTCATGACCAAAACGTGGATTATTCCAACGTTTTCTTTAGTAATTGCAATTGATGGTAACATAGGGCGAGGATTATCTAATATTCTATATCGACCCAAAATCGAGCCAAATTTATGTAAATTCAATTAACAGCTATTTAACTGTTATTACCAGCTGTGTTATCTGAATAGGGTTAAATATAATACAGATCGTGTAAATAAATAAAATTTCTCACATTTTGTCATTGTTTTCTTCGCTCGCAGGGACGTAATGACAATAGGTACCCTGCGTAATAGTTATAGCTCATAATTTAACTATGAGCTATACTAAACTCAAAAATCGTGGAGAAAAATTCATAAAATTAGAAATGTATTCACTCTAAAGTTGCTAAATCTTGTAAATAATATTTTAAATGCTTGATATCTAATAGCAATTAGTCAATAATAAACGAGTATTTAGTCAATAATCTCAGGTATTTAACTCAATTATAAGCGCGAATACTAACAGAAATCGAATACAGGTACGTCGCAGTTATTTATAAATTGTTATATTAAACACGCCATCACCACCACTTTGTTTCTTACCACGACAATTCTTGTCTTTGTCTCCTGGGCTAAAACATAGTAAGAATTTATCTACACTAAAAACTTACAATGATTCGCAAAAAGCCTTGTATTCCGATACCAAGTCGACTAAAATATTTTCCTATTATTCACATTTATATTTGGCGATATATCTACAACACATAAATAAGCTCTCGGAGTAGTGAGTCTATACGGAACAGAAAACATGATAAACATACACATATGGTTACAGATCGTAACAGAATGAATTATGTACTGAGAAATATAGTAGTAAATAAAAGGGTATTATATCATGGGTATAGAATAATATGCAATGATTTATTAACAGCCATTGTATATGAGGAGATATTTCCGAAAATAGGGGTGATAAAAAAGGGAAAAGACAGTAGAAATGCAATTCCTCAGAGTGAAATTCTGGTAACTAAAAATAGTACCAAAAATTATAGAATGGAATAGACCGCAACTGTTAAAATTAAATAAAATTAAAAGATTTATTATAATTGAAAAAAATTCTGATGAACATGTAGAAATTGAAATGAAAAATCACCACTTGTTTCGCGAATCTTTAAACAAATCTAATAAATTATAATTCGAAAAACTGTCTCTTTCTTCGTCATAATTACAGATACTACTGATAAAAGATGGGGACAAACGAATAAAAAATATTTAAGCAGCCTACAACATACTACTTTGGGGCTCCGACAGTTTTTGAAAGAGACACTGGAAAAAAAATTATCAGTGTCATATCAGAATACGCACTTCCTTGAAAATGTTGATGTTAGTTAAAAGGAAAACTTTTAATCGAAAGTTACTATTAAACGCTATTATCTAAAAAAATCAGCTCATTCATTCCATTGTTGAAAAGTAGGGTAGAGAAGACGCGTCGAACTTCATTTCGAAACCTGATGTTTCGAAAACGACGTCTAAAAATGAAAATTATTTTCTTTTTGAAATACTTTTCTTATGATATTCCGCTCAATGGCGTGAATGAAAGAAATCAACTGTCCCCCTTCACGTTTTATATGAATGTACTCCCCATTTGTATATACATATATTGTCCTTTTTTATGTTTTTTTACCTATTAATTGAGATTGGCCACTGAAACGCGTATTATACTTTAAAAATGCTAATGTTTTGGTAGACAGACATACCAATGTGCGGATGTACAAGATAATATTAGTTCTTTAGTAAAAGAGTGAAAATAACGTTTAAGTTCAATGTCCACTTATAATGCAAGGAATTAGTTACATTTCTTTTGTCAATATTTTTAGTGATACAAAAAACAATGTAATTTATATCACCAGGTACTTTTCACAAAATAGCTCAATATGAAAATAAATAATGAAAAATATCAATCACATTGAACTGCTTTCAAATTAGAAATTAGTACTGCGGCATTAATATATTTACTGTCAGAAAATTTCACTAAAATCAGCAAAATAATCGTCGGTACAAAAAACCACAATTACGAGTTGCATTGACTTATTTTGAAAGTAGTTGAACTTGATATTCAAAGTTTTTCGGTTGATATTTGCTTTCAAAGTTGGAATACATTTTAATGATAATCATCCAACCGTAATAAACTTCACTTGATATTCGGACATCTCGAAGACGAACGATATAATTACATGGAAAATTAAGCCAGGAGCAGGAAATAAATCAAAAATGGCAAAAAAAATTAAAAACCGTAACGTTTTCCACCCACATTATTGATCCAATCAGTTATCCGCGTGGCGCCCACTGAAGTAAGTGAGTACGCCATGAAACAATAAAATTAAAAAGTTTCAACCCATAGTTTATTCACCAACGTAAATTTTCGCGTAAATTTTTCAATATTCATTTATGCTTAATACCTATGGCCACCTAACCCATTGGTTAACAAAACACATTACTATTGATGACTTTATACACAATAAACATTTTGTATTCAAATAAAAGGAACAAATTAAAACAGTTTTAAACAGCGGTAAGCTAAAACTATGACGAAATGGATAGAGAGTTAAAGGAAGCACGTATATAAAAAAGATAGTCGCATTGGAGAAAAGACAATTATCTTTTAAGGCCCATGTTTAGAGCACTAATAACTTGTCTATATGATATAATGTCATTAATTATAATTATGTTGAAAAGTCACAGCCTTGAGGTTAATAATATGTAGTGTGGCATGAGTAAATAAAATCTCATTGCGTGTAATGCAACCTGACGCCGGACAACTACATTTCGCTTAACACAATAAATAGCGAAAAATGTTGCAAAAATTTAATGTTAATACAATCACTCTAAAACTGAGTGAAATATCAAAACAAAAACAAACGATTATAAGGAAAAAATAATTAGATATAAAAGACGTTATTCTCAGAATTTTCAGTAAAGATACTAATTGTGTACATCACATATTTCCATTCTGAGAGGTGACTAGTGAATGTCATATAAAATAAAGTTAGTTTCTTGACTTTAACATAAACTTAAAGAAAATGACATGCATTTTTAGGAAATGTGCGGAAAAATATGTCAAAAGGAAACACCCCGAAAATTTCAAATACCTATTAGAAATATTCCAAAATGAAAGCAAATCATGGTCTTGAAATTTATTATAATAAATCGCCATATATGAATCGATTTATAAAATGTCTGATAATATAATTTTCCATCTTATATTTTACATTTTTTTCTGACTATAAATTGATATACATGTATCTACATAAATTAGTAGTCCTAAAAAGGTGGTAAAATCCAAAATTTCTCATTTTGGAAGAACAATGTCTAACCATTAAAAATACTGGTCCTTACTTTGTTCATCAACATTTAAGGAAATTTTTAAGTTTTCTTATTATTTTCTTATTGTTTTCTTATTAATTTCTTTTTCTTTCTATATCCTTTTCTTTTTTATGCTTTCTTTATTTTTGGAACGAAGTTCCTTATCGCGCATTGCGAAAGGGGACTAGACGGAAAAAATTAAGACCAAAAATTGTAACGACACTTTTTGCTATAGTTGCTAGCGGGCGCGCTGCAAGCCGTGCGGCGTGCGCGTGTTTCTCTGTCTCTCTCTCATGCATAGAAAGTAAGCCAGTTACTTTCGTTTCGTCTTTCTATTTCGCATTGAACAGTGTGGTGTCGCGACGATTATTTTTGTTGAGTATATATAGGTTTTTTGTACATAATAAATAATAAAAAATAATAACAATAATTATTATTATAACTTAAAAGAAATAAAATTTTATTACAATTCCTTCACTAATTAATCGAAAGGAACGTCGTTCCATCCGGGTGTCCCTTGATACCTCTCAAGTTTTTTTTAATTTAAAATATCCTAAAGACTGTTCTAATTATACTGTGTAATATTCTATTATAATCCTTTTTTGCAATTGATTGGAAGACTTTGTTCTTATAGCAGTTTATCCGCTATATATACAAATTTTAGAAATGTAATAAATAAATTACTTTTTAGAACACTATAATATTAACAGTTTTGCATGTCCTTTATCTTTTACATTTACTTTCTCTTACTACTTGCTTAATTCGCTAAGTTCATGGAGCCATTTGTTTCTTACCATAGAAACACTTAATTTAATAAATTATAGCATAAGCTGCAGCTAAATATGTTTTGAGTCATCTCTATAGAAAAAGGCTTGGTTTTATATGCAATACTTACCATCCAATTAGGTTCTTAAGAACATATGAATTCCCGCAATTACTGTTATGAAAGAATTAAAAATGTGGATCTAATAAACACAGAAAATAAGCTATGTTTCCATTGCATAATGGTTTAACCTGCACATTTAGAGATGTGTAAAGAAATGCGATTTTAGACAATACTCATATCTGACATATAAAATGAGTGTATATGATGTTACTTCACTAACACCAGCAAAGACATATTTTGTCGAAAATTTAGTACCACCATGTATATTTCAAAAACATTCAGAGATAAATATATTTATGAATGCCAATACTTGTAAAATGATTATTTTTAAAAGAAATAACGCTAGCTAATGTAGTAATAAAGCAATTAAATGACTTATCTTTTACGTAATAACTTTACTACCTTTTAACCATAGCTTTGCTCGCGTGATTATAGTTACAAACTTATGTAGAGAATTTAAAAACAAACAATGCCACGTGGAATGAAATTAAATATTAAGTTTTTATTTTTGTTAATTTATAATCAAAATGACAATGAAAACATAAATATTTCCTTCTAAATTATGGATTGAAGGCAGTGATTCTCTTACTCCTTTATATTACGTATGTAGTGTTTCAAATTACGTCGATGTGTTGCTTTACTGCCACGTTGCTTTGTTACTTCGTTTATGTACTTTGTCAATTTTAAATAGGATTTTCTTAGCGGTAACAAAACTTTTGGGGATAAAAAGTAGGCTATGTCATTTTCCGATTAGCCTTGTCTTTGTACATAAATCACATCGATCTGTTGCCTCGTGCGGGGTAAAGAGATATACTTTCTTATTTATAATATTATTCAACACAATATTGTCGTAAAATAGAAGGATAATAGTTGTAGCTGATAAAATGTATCACTTTTCTGAGAAAGTACTGTAATATAATGTACTGTAAGTACTGTATATGTGTATAAGTACATAATAACTAACAAGTGCTGAAAATTATATACAAAAACAAAATAAAAGAATTTTTTTTTATTATTTCAAAATGAAATATATGTGAAAAACTTTTTAAAATATTACAGTAACCTGGTGTTTCAACATTGTCGTTAATAATTATATCTAACGTGAGGGACGACATGAAAATTAGATAGCTGGAAAAATCATGCTGGCAAAAATAATTGATGACACCAAAATTATATTTTTTACACTTCAATTGAAAAATGGACAAATTATATTTTAACAAAAACGGCGACCTGACGACTTGGCGGAAGAGCAAACAACGGAAATAATAAATGTTGGCGTGAAGTTTTCTGCTGACATGTCTCACTAACCTGTTCTCGTTCCCTTACAACTCCTCAATTCTTAATAACACTGAAACATTGAATGTTTTAATTTAATCCCTATTTTAAAACCCGACCACGATTTTAGTACGTATTTTAAAACCCGACCTCATTCCGATAGTTCAACTGAAGCGGAGGCATATTTTGTTTTCAATACGCAACCTTATCGTAAATTTATTTTTTTAGTAAAAAATATTCATTGGGGGCTGTTTTGAAGATCTGTTTAGAATTTTGTTTATAACTACTATATGACTAACACCTAACTTTTTTTTGTTTTATAAAAAGAGCATATAATATTTAACTGATATTACATTCTTGTGAATAAACATCACTGGTTTTTAAAGTTTTTTATGTGCCAAACTCCGTGCTCTAATCTGCAAGATATAAAATTTGAAAAAAAATTTTTAGAAAACCATAAAAGTCAATTTTATAAATAACGCGTAATATCGTAGTTTTTATATTTAAATCCTAATCCTAGCCTAACTAATATCCATTAATATTATTTGAATTATGGTATTATACATGCGATAGTGAATTTGTTTTTTCACTTTCACGTCTCGACCGTTCAAACTATCTCATTGAGTTATTATGTACATCTAGATTCAACTGTAATATGTGCAATTGCATACACTGAGATGGACATAGAATACTATATCCTTATTTATTTTCCTGGAAAAATTCGAATTGTTAATTAAGGAAATTACCGCGTTAAGGTTAGGTTATATATGCGTATTTACACAAGTGACTAATATCATCTTAATTGTAGAAATGATTTTTAAAAATATTTTTTTAGAAACTACACCCAACATTTTCTCTTTTAAGCGAACATGAAGCCGTGCATTGCATCAAATATATTTTTACTTTACTTTATACTATTTTAAATAGTATAAAGTAAAGTAATAAATTAACGCGTACTTAGTCAAAATATAGGGTCAAACATGGAACAAGTTTAAAATATTATTATGAAGTTAAATGTTCAAGAATACAGCCTTTGTAATACATAATTTAGTAAAAAATAAAGCAATACTCAGTTAAATAAAGAAAATACTCAACTATCCTGTTTCAAAAAATGTGGCGCATCTTTCAGTTAAAAGTTTTCAACATAATTCCATCGGTCATATCTCTTTCACCGTCGAGAGAAACATAAATAGGTTTCCTTCATTTTATGTAACATTTGTATGTTCTGACATATCACTGACATCCTACGAGTGTATTTATGAGTTGCTGTATTAGGGTTAACCGATTAAATATAGATATTAGTGTAGTAAATTTTATTTCCCAATGTTCTATACTCACTGTTGAATATTCGATAAACAATTTAAACCAATTTACGGTTTATAGTTTCTGTAATCCATTGCAATCAACATAAAACTATCCCTCCAGGAAGATGCCTTTATAAAGTATATCATAGGGGCGATCAAAGCTATCCGAATGGATTATTCATTTCCACCAGAACACAAGAAGTTATAATAAGAATTAAGTGTGAATTAAGATCTAATATAATTATCGACGATGTTAAAACTGTAGTATAATGACAGTGTGGTGACAATCATGCGAAATTACTTGTATGTAACAACACAGGTCTCAAATGATTGGCATAATGTATTATATTTTGTTATCGCTGGCTGCGACTGATATCTATAAAGCACTCTGATACTCCGAAGAAGAAAGCTTTTTAACGCGTGGAAAACCGAGGAAGCTTTAAACGCGTAGCGAGATTATTCTTGTGCCGTTCGATTGTTACGCGCTAGCTGTATCTTCCATGTTATCATAATAATGTTTATATTAAATACTACATATATTGAAAATAAATGGAAAAATTTGCTTATTGAGAGTTTATGGAGCAACACAAAAAGAAAAACAATTTACTATTTTATGTACTTAAATATTACAGTCCAGTAGCGTGACTTGCTATTTTTTTATAAAAAAACATACTGTGTAGGCAAGCAATTTCTGTAAAGACAAATTGGTAATAGAAAATGCACACTAGGAGTGAAGATTTTCGAGACATAAGGAGAAATTTAGGGAATGAGAATTTAACAAATAAATGTTAATTAAACTAAATTAACATTGGAAAACGTTTCTGCGCAGCATACACTTACCTTACCTTACTTACACGTTGCGTTACTTTACGTTACCTTAAGTACTCTACATTACCTTAAATTTTCTTAGATTTCATTCCTTAAATTTTCTTAGATTTCATTACATTTCATTCCGTTATCTTTGCATTATTTTACGTTACGAAATCCAACGTTACGTTAAGTTACCGGAAACTACTTTGAATTACCTGATTTTACCTAGTTACCTAGCGCTATATTGAGGTATCTTAACTTACCTTAGCTTACTTAGGTTATGATACATTTCAGAATATAACATATTTACTACATGTAACCTTACTTTATGTGAAATTCCCTTGCGTTATAAGTTATCTCACGTTAACTTGAGCGACCTTACTTTGCCTTGAATTACCTCATATTACCATGAGTTACTTTATATTACTTTCAATTACTTTACGTTTATTCGGGATACGTTACCTTACATTACCTTGAATACATTACCTTACATTAAATTATCTTAGATTACGTTAATCTAAATTACCATATGGTGCTATAAGTAACTTAACGTAACCTTGAGATACCTGACATTACCTTACATTACCTTAAGTTTACGGTACACTATGTTGCTACCCGTCACCTTACTTTTTAAGGTACCTTACGATCCATAAGTTACCTTAAGATACATTACTTTACGTCACATTACCTCACGATACTTTATCTTATGTCAGCTTACGTTACTTTACTTTACCTTAAGTTTCCTTTTATTACCTTGAGTTTTCTTATGAAGTAAGGTAACTTATTTAAAATAATATCAAACTAGATTAACTCAAGGCAAGTTGAGTTACTTTAACTTACCTTGGCTTATTTTGTGTTACATTGTCTTATTTTAAGTTACTATGATTTACCTTGTAAACTTGTGTTGCCGTACGTTACCTTCACTTACCATATGTCACTTTGAATTATTTTATTTATTTCATGTTACCTTATTTTACATTACGCTCTATTGCCTCACAATATCTACGTTACCTCCATTAACTTTTCATTGCCTTATGTTACCTACAATACCTTGCGTAAATTTGTATTACTTCAAGTTATTTTGTTTACCCATTTTTCTCCTAAGCTATCTTAATACTTGAAATAGTCTTACGTTACTTGAAATAGTCTTGTGTTCCTTTTAGTTAGATTACATCAACCTTGGCTACATTACTTTTGCTTGAATTACCTTGTATTATCTTAAGTTTAATTAAGTTACATTACGTTGTATTACCTTAAGATATTTAATTTCCCCTTTTTCCTTTATTTTTAATTGCCTTACTTTATTTTTATTTACTTTAAGTTAAAACGGGTTATCTTAAATTATATAACTTAATTTTAAACAACCTAACGTTACCTTCAGTTACGTTACGTTAATTTTAATTACCTTCTGTTACCTCAAATTGCCTTAAGTTACACTAATTGCATTATGTTAACTTACAACAATAAAAGTTAAGTTATGTTACCATGAGTTGCCTTATGTAATATTAAGTTATATTGCAGTACTTCAAATTACCCTACAATCACTTACCTTATATTACGTTACCTTTAGTCAGCTCAAGTTATTTTAAGTTATCTTGAGTATTACTAGTTACATTAAATTAGTTCATATTTCCTTAAGTTAATTTACATTACCTTGCCTTATATTGTCTTTTGTTGCCACACGTTACCCCACATTACCTTTTGTTAGATTTATTTTTCTTATATCTCGTTAAATTACCTTTAGAAATCTTGACCTTATTGACTTTGCTTTACGCCTCCTTGCTTTACCTCATGTTACCACGAGTCATATAATGTTACCTAAAGTTACCTTACATTAAATAACCTAACGTTATCTTGCATTACCATAAGTTGCCTCACTTTAATAACATAACATTATTTCGCATTACCTTATGTTGCCTTGATTTATCTTACGCTGACTTGAGTTATATTCCATTTCCCAGAGTTATCTTGGTTTACCTTGATTTACCTTACGTTACATTGATTTATCTAACATAACCTTGAGTTACCTTACGTAACCTAAAGTCACTTTATGTCACAATAATTACTTTAGGTTAACTTACGTTATCGTAACTTTTTTATGTTACCTTGAGTACTGTACTTTACGTTAAATTAGCTGGATTTATATTACACATTACCATACTTTCGGCTACATTTGGTTACCATATGTTACGTTACCTTGAATTATCCTACATCACCTTGTGTTATCTAATATTACTTTGAATTCTTTTTGTTACATTTGATACCTTACATAATTGTAAATTATCTTACGTTACCTTAAGTTATATTATTTTACCATGAGTTATCTAACATAGCCTTAATTAGGCTACTTAGGATCTGACTTATCTCACGTTAGCTTTATTTACTTTACGATACTGTTATTTACATCACGTTAGTTTGAGCTAATTTACTCTTTACCTTGAGTTTAAAATTGTAACTTCAGTTACTTTGTAGAACATGACGTTACTGTTCCTTTCATTGCGTTACCTTATGTTACATTGCATTACCGTAAGTTATCATACGTTACATACGGTTATCTTGAGTTACCTGTCTTAACCTTAAGTTAACTTACATTATCTTAAGTTACATTACTTTACCTGGAATTATGAATAGATATTATGTTACCTTGGGTTACCTTATGTTACTTTACGGTACATTACTTTACCTTGAATTATGTAAGATACTCGTCAATTATCTTACTTTAATCCAATTTATTTTACGTTGTGCTAGTTCACCTTAAGTCACCTTATATTACCTACAGTGCCTTAATTTGCCACAAGTTACCTTATTTTACGTTAAATTTCCTTATCTTATGATAGCTTAACTTCTGTTACGTTACGGTAACATAAGTTACATTGAGTTACTTTCCATTACCTTACGTTACCTTGAGTCATCTTCATTTACCTTACATTACCTCTAGTTACCTTAGATCACCTCGAGTTACATTACATTACTCGTAACTACCCGAACTTACATTGAGTTCTAATACGCCACCACAAGTTATCTTGTGCTATAATTACCTTACATTCCCTCATGTTAATTTCCGTGATCTTGACTTATCATACATTAGCTTGAGTTACTTTAAGTTACGTTACGTTACCTTTTGTTACCTTATGTGACCTCATGTTACTTTAAATTACATTACGTTACATTATGTTACGATATATTACATTTCCTTACATTACATTTAGTGTAATTACTTGAACTGTTAACCTTAGGCCATTAGTAACGTAAAGTAAAAAAGGCATAAGATAATAATGTATGACGCAAATATACTCAAGGTAAACTTAGATAATTCCAGGTAACATAATGCTACTTAAGGTAATGTAAGATAACTTACATTACTTTAAGTAGCATTATATCCGATATTATGTAAGATAACTTATTGCAATGTAAAATTACTCAACGTAACTTCAGATAATTAAAAGTAAAATAAAGTGATTCAATCTTACGTGAAATAACTGAATATAATGAAAAAAATCAATGCAAACAATGTAACGTAAGGTAAGTCAAAGTGACATAACATAACTCATAGCAACGTAGGATAACTCAAGTTAAGAAGAGTTAACTCAAGGTAACGTTAGATAACTCAATGTAGCGGAAGATACTTCAGGTTATTTAATGTTACCTAAGATAAAGTAGCGTGATGTAACCTAACATATGGTAACGTAATGTATTTTGTGGTAAATATGTGCAACTTAACGTAATTAAAAGTAATAATGATTATTCGTGGGAACGTAAAATAAGATAAATCAGGGTTATATAACGTTACTCTAAGTAACGCTGGGTAGCTCAAGGTAATTGAACATAATTCAGCATAACGTAAAATAACTCTACATAAACTAAAGTAGCTCAAGGTAACGTATCGTAACTCAAAACAACGTAAAGTAACTCAATCTAACGAAATATAAGCAAGTTAACGTATGTACTTTGAGTTACGTCACATAAATTAAGGTAACTTAAGGTAACCTAAAATTAATTAATGTAATGTACAATGACTCAAGGTAACTGTAGGTAAATCCATACAACGTAAGAATATTCGAAGTAAGATAAGGTATTTACCTTAATACATTATTAATGTATGTCAAGTAAGATAACTTAAGATAATATAATCAAGGTGATGAAAGGTAATTCAATGTATCGTAAGGTATCGCTAGATAAGATCAGTAAATTCAAGGTTACGATAAAATAAAATAAATAAAGATAACTTAAGGTAACGTGGGTTAACTAAAAGCAGCAGAACGTAAAGTAACATAAGGTACAGTAGGATAAACAAAAGTAAAGGTTATGTAAAAGTAAAGTAAAGGTTATGTAAAATAAGGCAAGTTAAAGTAATGTAATGTAACATAATGATATTTAGTATAACTTAAAGTACCTTAACGTGAAGTAAAGTAACGTGTAGTGAGATAGTGTAATGGAAGAAAACCACCGTTATTTAATACCTTAAGGTAATATTTAGCTTCTAATTAATATAACATAAGGTAACTCAGGGTTACGTAAAGTAACAGAGGATAGCATAAGGCAACACAAGATAAATTTACGTAATTCAACTTGATGTAAAATAAATGAAGTTAACCCAGAGTAATCAAAGGTATATTACCTTAACGTACTCAAGTAACTTTAGATAAACTGAGATAACTTACATTTAGGTAAGCAAACATAAGTAAACTTACAGTAAAGCAAGTAAATACAAGGTAATCCAAAATAACTCGAAGTAGCTTAAGATTACGTAAAATAGAGAAAGGTAACTAGAGGTAACTTAAATTAACGTAAAGTAACAAACTAAAGTGACGTAAGCTAAGATAATGTAATGTAGTGTAATGTAACGTAGAGTAACGTAAAATAACAACAGATATCAGAGTAATTTAAGTTATCATAAGGTAACAGAAAGTAACTTAGGATAACATTAAGTAAGTTTATTTAATGCAAGTTAATATAACGAACGGTGACGTAAAGTAGCATATAGTAGCTTAAGGCAAATTTATGTGTACAATGTAAGGGAAGGTAAAGCAAGTTAATGTAAAATTTCTCACGGTAATATAATAAAACTTAAGGTATCATCTTTCAACTAAATTTTATGTCAGCAAACTCAATGTAACGTAAAGTAACTCAGGGTGATGTAAAAGCTAATTCAAAGTAACGTTAGTGAAGTCAGTATAACGTCAATTGATGTAAAATAATGTAATGTAACTTAGGGTATCGTAACTTAAGGTAACGTAGCGAGTGGCAATGAAATTTAACATAAGGTAATTTAAGGTATGTTATGTGTTCAAAATAACGTAGTGTAATATGTGGTAACATAACATAATTTAAGAAAACATAAGGCAACGCAGAATGGCGTAATTGAACTCCAAGTTACGTAAGGTTACTCAAGATAACGTACCTTACGTTAATCTCAAAATAATGTAAAGTTACTGGAGCTGACGAAAGATAATTCCAGGTAACGTAAGATAGCCCAAATTAATATAAGGTAACTATATAATATAAGTCAACTTAAGGTAACGTTAGTTGACTTAGAGTAACGTAAGTTACTTCAGGGTACGATAACGTAACGTAAATTAACATAAGGTAACCTAATGTAACGTAAGACCACTTAAAGATACCAAAAAATATGTTAAATACACAAAGTAACGAATCGTAATTGATGCTATCGTAAACAACCCAACGCAATGCAAGGTAAATCAGAATAACATAAAGTAACTCTAGGTAAAGTAAGAGAAATTAATGCAACCTAAGAAAAATTAAGATAAATTAAAGTAATCCAAGGACGGAGGGTTTACAATCCGGGGTTCAAAATCATCATAATAATAAAAATACAAAATAATGGTCGATCTGTTGATGTGTTCATGTAATTGTAGGCTTGCAAAATTTAAATTTAAATTATTAACAAATAAAATGTTATGACTTGTTAAACTGAAATTAATTTAGTACTTACAAAAATAATTACCATTTAGTATATTGAATCGCATTATATTAACTGGTAATTATTTGACTAAATTGTCATAAATAAGTCTTAAAAATCGGTTAGCTTTATTCCCTTCTATCCCTGCTTTTAACGGTTTTATCCAAATACATTTCCTTTCAGTATTTTAAAGTTTTCCTTAACTTTATCAAATGAATATTAGTAATTACTTGGCAAAACTCCAACTTAAGTAGAATCAGCCAAAACGTGCTATTATTAAAAGTATAATGAGGAGTATGTCGATAGGGAATGTAGGGTTTATGATAAGTAAATTATATATAAATTGAGTAAGTACAAATACATTCTATTCTATATTTGCATCGAGCGTAAATAAGCAATACAGAGGCCATCCGCTCTCTTTTAAAAGACCCAAAACTGCAGCATTTCATATGACGCATTACTTTTAGCAGTATAAAAAATATCTATGAAAAGAATACAAAATTATTTTGGTTAAAACGCATAGTCAGTTTCAAAGGTATAGATATAAATAACTACGCAACCCTATTTTACTTGTGTTCTGACATGCACTTGACAAACTAAAAATATACAAAGTTTAAATTTTATAACATAAAATTTAAAACATGTACACAAAAATATCACAATTTTCCAATTATATCCCAAATGCCAAAGATTTCTTTGAATTAATTGCCATTATACTATTATATATCTTCTTAATATTGTTACCGAGAAAAAAAAATAGAGCCCGAATTGAAATTTATTCTTATTATAATTCTATTCACAAATTTAATTGTAAATTTATATTCTTTCATCGGTTCTTTAAATATGCATTATTCAGTTATTACATGCCCGTGTACTGCAAAGAAAAATCAAATTTTCTCATTGAATGTGGCAATTACAGAACAGAGACAAAAAGAATGGACACTACCCATATGAACCCATAAAAAAAGCGTCACAATTTTTCACGATTTTTTTTAGACGCTGTCAAAGTACCTCTCCCCCGCCCCTCCGCCTATCCGTAGCAACTAGTGTAATCATTATTAAGTCATAGATGGCGTTTTCAAAAAAAGTTATTTTTACTTTTCCCAAATTATAGGAACTTTCCTAATTAAAATAAAGCAAATTTTAAAATAAAGTCACTATCCAATTTTAAATATTAAAATGTCATTGCTGTAAAAATGCAGTTCAATAAAATTTAAATAAATCCGAAATTACAGTTGAATATTGAGATAATTCTGCAAGTAATTCTCTGGATGGATGATGCCTGTTTTCAAACTTGTTACAATTCCACACACAAACAAATTTTTTAACAAATGTAGTTCCTGCAAAAACGAAATGAAGAGGAAATGTTTAAGTTAAGAATTTGGTATATAATTTAGTGATGAACATAATACATTAACTCTACATATACACATTGGCGTAGATAGTATTTATTTTGGGGAGGGCCTAGGAAAGACCGAAGGGAAGAGTCTGGTTGTACATTGCAAATTACACTTTAAACAATTAAAATTAATAGTTTAACAGAAAAATAACATAGAATCATATATAACAACAAAAATAACACAAATACATTTTTGTTAATGTGTGATGTTAAAAAAGTATTATTAAAAGTAAGGGCTGAAATTATTATAAGTTACATGAGTTTTAAATTTTTTATTTTGTTACCCGAACGATTTACTTTAATAAGTCTTTAAATTTCGAAGGCATCAGTCAATTTTCATTTCAACATGAAGTTTTCTAAAGAAATTTTCATAAATTCCATGATACATGCAATTCAGAATTATCTTCTTTAAAATAATTATATAAGCTTTCTTTTAAGCGATAAACAAAAATTTCAAAAAAGCGAATTAAAATTTGGCTTCCCAATTTTAACAACTTGAAGTACTTGATCTTTAACAAAAACTAAACTTCGCTCATCAATTATTATACATTTTAAAGCATATAAATAATTTCCAACTAGTATCTTAAGTTCTTCAATGATCAATAATCAAATTCAATAGCTGTCAAATTCAATAGCTGTTGAAGAAAGTCATATGATGTAACGTGCAATATAACAAACAGCATTATATTAAATAACAGTCTGCTCAGTATAACTTTAACATTTAAATTTATTGGTTTAAGACATAAAAGAAAGTAATTGTCATCGCGATTGGTATTTTTTTTCTTATTTGCGATACATTATTGATGAGTATTTGTCTGAAGGAATATTGAAATGAAGCTACAATTAAAAATGTTTTCTAGGGCCTCTTCGTTTAATCTAGGAGTTAGTAACGTTACATATACTGATAAAAACTTTTGATTTAATAACACATGGAATATTATTTTTATAACCATGTGATTTGAAAATATAAACCGTTCTTCAAAATACTACGTGATTTGATAGTAATACGTGTTAGACTTACTTTCCAATTCTAAGAACTTTTCCTAAGGCGCAATACATTAACAAATGAGTTCTGCACCATTAATGTACAATATTTACATTGATATATGAAATGTGCTCTTGCAATATTAAATAATAAGCACTATTGAACAACTCTTATCGACTTTCGGTTTGAGCAAACAATTCAGGCGGTTTTCTTCTAGTTTTAAAATGACAATTTCGACGTTTTTCTTTTAGTGGAATTAAATTCACGAATAATGCATGCTATGTTTTGAAAGAAGTTAATAAAATTACAAGATAGTAAAAGCACAAATTTTATAGCTTATTTTTCTTTAAATATTTATAAAAATTGTTAAACGTAATATTCTCACATTTTACCCTCATTTTAAAGTTAAGCAACAAGACTTTCTTTCTATAATTTCTATTTTTAATTTAAATGTCTACACCGCATGACATGCCCGTAATTATGACAGCTAGTTCAGCGAGTTATAGTAAAAAGTAAAAATATACATAGTTATATAGAGCTATAGTAAAAATATACTTAGTTCCGAATAGCAATGTTATCCTTAATATTGGGCCAATAATGATTTTTTCCCTTCTCTTTTTTTTCATAGTACTTATATTTTATATATAATAAATTTCCTTCCATATCTCTGATTTCAATTTTCCCGACTTATTCTGAAAATGATTGCCTTGTTACCTTAGGTATAGTAATCATTAAATAACGAACAATGCAAGTTATACAGCATAATCATAGTGCAATAATGAAAAACACAATATCAATAAAATATAACGACTCAATTCAGAAATCTTGATACTGGATAGCAAAAATAATAAAATTATAGCAATACACGACAACAGTGGCATCGTTTGTAAACAAGTAGTTACAATATCGCTAGCTATACAAGATCGTGTGTATTGCCATTCTAATATATTCTTATCCTGATAATATGGTACTAAATACTTATAAATATATTATTTAATTTGTAATTTAATACATGACGTCTTCCTTTTGTCTAACCAACCTATTGCCTCACCAACCTATTCTAAATCTTATTCACTTTGATTCAGTCATCAAGGTGTAATACTTTCCATGTGGCAATATTTCTCTTTATTCTTTTATATTTTTTTTTGCTTTTCAGTGATTTGTATTTAATGTAGCGATATTTATAACATTATCTCCCTTCCATTTGATGATTAGAGAGGTGTTTATTTGTGACGGAGAATTGCAGTCATCGTTATTATTATTCATTAAGTAACTATAATTCGGCATTATAAGTGTGGCTACACGTAATATTAGCATAAGGAGACCCTCTACGTCACTATTGTTAAATTTGGGTTTTTGTTAGGTTTCTTTCTCTTCATTTCATGGTTAAATATATATGGGTCAATTCCATATGTAATGGTTATTTTGATGTAAATAGATCTTTATGATCTTTATGATGTAAATAGATCTTTAATAGATAGGAAATTTGGCACCGGATACAAAGCAAGTTCAAAAATTTGAGCGGCCTGAAATGAGTAGTAATTTGTTAGGAAAACGTTACATTATGTTATTTTTCTTTTTTTTTAATAGTACCGTTACCTGTAAGTTTTTATGCTTATATACAACTCCATCGCAATCCTGAAAATTGTTATGCATTTTATATTTTTCATCTCTAGGTATTCTATTGCGGTTATTTCTTTCTTCACTAAAGGTGTATTCAGTAGCGGCGGTAACTCTCTACAGCCTATCACATATTTTATTGACTTTATTAAACTATTTAGTTTATGGTAATATCGCCATTTCCTTTATAATCCATATAGTCTATGGCGGAGGATATAAAAACGGTAGCTCCATTACCGTACTCCCTCTTTTACATATTCTACTCGGTAACATCAAGATTTGTACTGACTGTTTGTCCAATCAGTACAAATCTTGATAATATCAACAAATAATATCTCAGCAACCATTTACTCGGTTCCACTACCGCAATAATAATTGAACAGATTATGGACCCAGCATCATTAGAGTTGAAATAGTTCAACATTTAAAAACCAAGCAAGCTATCAAAAAATGGTAATGTCGCTTCTTCTTGTATATTTCGTATAGTTTATGGTAGAGGACAATGAACCGTTAGTCCGTCAGTACACTTTCTCTTTTACAAATTCTGCTCAGTGACATCAAAGTTTATACTGATTTTTTGTCTGAATTCCTCATCAAAGATTACCTCCACAATCAACCACGTGGTTCCACCATTGCAAGCATAATTCAACAAACTTTAATTTATATAAATAAAGACCAAATGCGATAGTCCGGATTTTTTTCCATGGCGATGCACTGTTCTTTCTTTGATGATGTTTTCTCCAATGTTCTTACTTTTGCTGTTCTTTTATTAACATGATTTCTCTTATTTCAAATTCTTTTAAAGGATAATCTGGTTTGCTATATTTTCCTAATTTTGGTGACTTTAATTTTTAATCCTGGCGTAGCGAACGTTAACTTATCTTTTTATTCTTGGTTTCTTTTTAGCCAAAAGATCTTACTGTCCTAATTTTTTCTTATTGGTATCAATCTGCAACGTGGTATTTATGACATTTATTATTTTTCTCAACATTTTTCCTCTTCTGGTATTCCCACAAAAGCAAATTTTTATCTCTTTTTCTATTAAAGACATTTATTCTTCTTATTTATTTAGCAGCGTGGAATTAAAATAAACGAACTTTTATTGTCTCGCATAATGATCTTTAAATACTCTTTGAAACTCTACAGAAAAAAAATTAAGTAATTTAATTAATATAAAATGTGTTAATGGAGAGAGAAATGTGTTGAAAATATTTTATCTCCGTCCATGTAAATATAAACATTAGGAAAAATAATTTAAGGGGAGGATCAAGGAATATGTCGTTAAAACCAAAATAAGAATAATAATATTTTCGTCTCAATTTATATAAGGATATCCAAAAAAGTATATAAAGGCTGATGTCAGATTAAACAGTAATTGCGGCTCAGTTAAGCGTGTATATATGGTAAGTGGAATCTTTTATAATACTTGGCTGTTTTGTTAAAAATCAATTGTTCGTAACTAAGTGTATGTAAATAACAATATCAGCCATATAAACCCGCTTATACTCATTGCATATGTAATTTAGAATAATATCATAATCGAGTTATTCAACGAAAAATTAACTACAAAAAACAAATGTGGGTTAATACGCAGAATGTCTTAATTTTTTATCAAATATTCGCTTAGAGTTGCTAAGCGAATATTCCTTTTATTGAACAGCTACGTTACATAGATTTTTGTTATAAAAAATATAATAAACATTAGTACAATTTATATAAAATGTATTTCGTTTAGTAATAAGCAAGCACAATCAAAGTAATGGTTTTTTTAACGCGATTCTAAGCATTAACGCTGGTTAACGCCAGTATTATTTTTGCCTTAATTCATATTTAGAATTAAATTTAAATCTGCTTGCGTAATACGTGGACCATTTTATTATTATTGTATGAAGCTTTCCGAAGGAGGAATTTTGACGGTCGGAATTTTGACAGTGAAATTAATGACAGTCCTAAAAATATAAAGTGCGGTAATATGAGAGTTTGATAATGTTTTAAAACCCAAAAAATAAAAACTAATTAATATAGATTTATGCTATGTCAAATTTAATCAATTTTCAATTATAATTTACTAGATTAAATAAAATAAACCTCTAAATTTAAAAAAAATCTACTCGAGAAATATGAGACGATGATACACTTAGAAAATAATATATCGAAGTAATTATTAAAATATTCATTATAAATCAGAGTTGTAAAATTATTTTAATCGTTACAATTTGAAAAGCGAAAACGTGAAAATGCAGTAAAATATAAACAAATGCCATATATTTTTCTTTGTATCGTTTCCTCCCCAGTCTTGAGCAACATTCTTGAAATTTACTAATACAACGTTCTAACTATTTACTTACCATTTTAAAATAATAATTTATCGTTCTTTATAAATCAGCCGAAGTAAAATGGAATCACACACGTATTAATTCAGTTATGGAGTATTAGCAACAACACACATTACATCAATTCCGAGGAAATGTACACCGATGATTATATATTCTCCTCTAATTGAATAAAAATAGTATTTACTTGTCTCGCTACTAAATTACTAGTTCGAATTTCCTCTTTTCTTAAAGAAATACCAAACTAAGTAAGATATAGGTCTTGTAAATAAAACGTATTAACGTAAGTTATTTCTTAAAATTCGGAGTTAACTTTTTCTAAACACGTAAATAAATTAACAAAAATTTCAAATGTAACCCGGTTTTACTGAAGCCTTTTTATATAAACCTAAAGCGGTAGATTATATTGTCAAACATAAAATTTGCGACAGTATGAACTTTTGCAATCTAAAATTTTTTGTATAAAATATGAATCCCACATATACATATAAATAAATCTACAATTTAATTTGTTGGAGAAAGGTATCTAGACCTGATAAAAAACTGCCATATTAACACTACCCATTCAGTTATATGCTAGTAAACATAATAAAGATCTCTATAGTTTTCAGCTAAAGGGAATAGATAACAATAAAAAACTGTAACAGTTCATTATTCACCGTTCTATACCAGAATCAAACTGAGTCTTAACCAATATATACAACAAGATAAATACAATTTGTCCTGTAATCTAAAAAAACTACTATTGCATAAACAGTTTTTTTCTCATTGGAAAAAGTTACTTTCCTTAATCATACGAGATACGAGTTATATTACTTTTATTATAATTTACGAGTTATTATTTTATTACGTTACCATGTTTATATTGTAATTATAGTAAAAGATGTTTATGTTGTAATCATAAACATCTTTTTTTAGAATAAAACTGGCAAGATATTTATCAATTTATCCCTGGGTTTTGAGTATTCCTCTTAAAAAATGGTATTGTATTATGTACCTATAATGGTATCGTGTTTAAAAATTCTTTAAAAATATTAAGTTTTATGTTATAAATGTGAATTTGTTTAGATTGATTGACTGACATTCTATGAAAAAAATAAATTAAATTATAAGACATTTCTCTCTCCTACAACTAACATTAAACGTGTCAATAAACAAATTATGCAAGGAAGCTGCGTTTTGAAAATTGATCATTACTTATGATCAAAAGGTAGATATCAAAATATAAAATTCAGCACATGATAATTAAAAAAAATAAATGATAGTACCTTGTGTTTAATATTTAAACTTAAAATTTATCTGCCATTGCAAACTGTTTTCAAAAATTAAACATTTTACCAATAACTATGCATATAGAAATGCTTATAAACTTAAAAGTTTTATATTATATTCAAATGATATATTCCAACTTACCTAAAATTTCAATGTTACCACTTTTCATCTTTTCAACTCCGTATTAAGAACGCAGTAAATAATGTACGAACCTGAATTAGATCAACGAAAATAATTTTTATTTTAAAAATTATAAGGTAAATGTTACACAATTTACTTGTTGACTTCATTTACGAGTTCAATTATGGTATTTTATATAACTTTATAATTTAAAAATACGCACTTGTGTCGGTTGATGATGTTAAAAACGAATATGTGTTTATAAATTTTGTTCCAGTCGTTTGCATTAAAATAATTTTTTTAATTTAAAATTATTGTAAAGTAATTTTTCGTCATATAAACGTATGCTATAAAGAGTTAGTGAATATGTTTTGTCAAATTTATTGAAATTAAATTTGTTTTGTTGTTAAATTAAATAATCATTGGTAAAACTAAAAATGCACTTAATGAGTATTCTATTGTTTGTACAATAAATAATTCTAAAAAAAATAAAACCTAAATTATAACCACTTTTGGAGACAATGCTGTAATTAAGAGAGTATTACCTAAAAATAAATTTAAATAAATACGATAATTTACTTCACTTCACCCTCATAAAAACTTTTAGTCCATGCAGATACTAAGTGGAAAAGCGTACAAATGGAAAGGTAAAGTAGCACACTGATGAACACATATAAAACTTAAAAGTTTTAGTCGTCACAACGTGGAAAATATTTTATAAAAATAATGTGAATCATTTATTGAGACATATTTTTGTGAAAATTACATACATTGGAAGAGAATAAAAAATGTCATATAGATCCCAAACAAAATATCTATCACTATACCATTTGTATATAATGTATATACAAATGGTATACCTATTGGTTTTAAAATAAAATCTACTTTGGTACAGCTAAATTCTTCTACAACCATTAGTATAAATTTTGTTTAAATCCTAACCTACAATACAAACACTTTCAAATGGAGATAAGCCTTGGTACATATGTGTGTACGTGTGCTGTGTGTGTGTATGTATGAATGTGTCTATATTAGCCCTTAACTTTCCAGCCATTTTATGCATAACATAAGTTATAAAAGTATATATTTATTAGCATATATTTATTAGTATATATTTATTAGCATAACATAAGTTATAAAAGTCAAAGTTATGAGTGTATATTATGCCAACTTAAGTAAAATTATGTTAAATAAAAAACGAAAAAACTGGCATAATACCGATTTATAATTAAAACAATTAGTTTCATTATTTATTTTGCTTATAAAATCGTAATTGAATGTCATCTGAAACTAAGCAAGGCATCCAAGTTACATTAATCACATTTTAGTAATATAATAGCGAATGTTTATAGTTTAAAAACTGAAGAGAAATTTTAAACTAGTGTTAAAAATAAGAAATTTTAAACTAGTGTATAAAATTTTTTTTCAGTGTGAAATAAATATTCACCATAAACAAACGTTATTATTATCAGAGCAAAAAGTATTAACAAAACGTTAAAATACTTGTTGTTATTATTAATTCGTTATCTTTAATATTAGTTTAATACCGTATAATAAATTATATTTTTTTCATGGGAAGCAATATATTTGATATCGTGTTTTTAATGAAACTTTAATATTTGTAACCTACATTACTACTGAAAATCGAGTCACGCATTTTCTCTCCACAATGGTGTAAAATAATTAGCGAAGATGAAGAACCTTCCTTTAATATATAATGATAATATTACGCAGAATTAATAATACTTATAGGTATTTATTCAATCAAATCACGTATTCAACTCAATTAGCGCCAGCATGGATGTAAATCCATCAAGTGTGTCGTGATTGTTTATAAAACCATTACACTAAAACCTGTCAGTAACCAGTAGAATTCGCAATAAGAGGGTACCGTACGCATTTAAGCACTTAAAACATTTAAAGTATATAGTATATCGATTAACCTATTTACACATGTGAATTTTAGTAACCTAAATATGTTGCATAATACATCTTTCACAGCGTAAAACGTGGTTCATATTTAAAAAATAATAAGAACTATATAACCGCTAAAATTTCCCGTAATATGCTAGTTAGAATTCACAAACGCTGTTTTCTTCATAATTTTTGACTTGTCGTTTCGAAAATAAGACAGGAGAGAGAATGCGGTATTTTCATTTATCTTTTTAAATATACAATTTAAAATTGTGAAGAAAATATTTTTTACATTTCTGATAACAACTTTGAAACAATATCCCACATGCTACATAAAAAAATAATTTTAAGATCTTTCTTTACCCCTTCCTTAATTCATATAGCAATATTTTAATAACTTATCCGGTGCAAAATACGTCGGTTAATATAATCTATTAATATACCAATGTACAATTGTCTGTGTTGACGGTTTCTGAGAAAATCGATTGAAAACGGAAAAAAACATAAATAAATATACTACACATTTCGTAGGCATAAAAACGTGGTGTATATTTAAAAAGTTATGATACCTGGAATTATCTTTATAGTTTTCCTAAACCGTTTTTAATTGGATGGAGCTTTTTCGGAAATAAGGGAGGTGTAATATGTTTTCGCACGTTTTCCAGTATATGCTTGAAAATACAATACCAACGATTACGAAAAAAATACTTTTGAAACCTTTGTAAATAGTCTTTTTAAACGAGTGGGATGTCGTGAGATTTTATTTGTTAAAGAAATTGGTTTTTGATTATTTAATTTCCCCTCTCTAAAGTTTCCAAATAAATATTTTCGAATTTTCACTTCTTATGCTTCTTATCTAGTATCTTTTATTACTATTTCTTAGTTAAACGGCTGTGATGGACGGACGGATAGAGAAGTGAGTGATCTTAAAAGTGTCCTGTTTGTTCTTTTGAAGAACGTGATCGTGTTAAAAATTTATATCGTCTTTTGGAATTCACTTTCAGTGCACTAACAACATGTTTGTATACTATAATAACATTGAATATAATTATAATGGAAATTGCAACACACACCTAAGGTCAATTATATGTAGTGTAGTATAAATAAGATCAAACCGTATACTGTGTATGGTAACCAATCCTACGAATAGTATAGTAAATTCCGAAAAATTTAACAATAAGTTTTTCATAATCACTGTGTAAGCGAATGAAGTATAGAATACTAGAACTTGCAAAGAGATTTCATAAATTGTTATAAAAAATTTGTCTGAATTTAAAAGACTTTATTCTCATAATTTTCCTGAAACATACGAATTGTGTCTATCCCGTATTTTTTTTCTGACAGATATAAGTTATCAACCAGTGAACGTTATACATGAAAAAGCTAGCTAACAGCAAGAAAATGCTCTGATGAATACTCGAAATTTTTTAAAGATTTTTCCCTTTCGTAAGCTTTACATAAACTTAAAACAAATGACACATTTTATTAAGTATATTGGGAAACACACATAAAATATATACTAAAAAAGAAATAACCCTGAAGTTTCTCTAAAGTATGTTTTTGTTTTAAAATATAGCACAGTAAAAATATCGCCACGCTAGGTTAAAAACCTACTTATAAAAGATCTAATATTTCAATTTCCTATTTTATATTTTACATATTTTCTGACGCCAACAACATATACATGAATCTTCTTTAAGAATCTTTGAAAAGGGGGTGAAATTCAAAATTTATAATTTTTTTAAAATAATTTCATAAATTTCGAATCGTGCGGATATAAAAAGCTCGATTTTTAATAAAATACTTATAAACGAAATATACACTAAAATACATGAGAGAATATAAGAATTCTGACACCGTTGCTACTACCAAAGTAATCATTACTAAGAACATGGGAGGTAGAGGGGAAAATTTTTTTTACTACAAATGGAATCTCATTAGATAAGTCTTTTAAAATTAAGTTGAAGTTATTTAATCATTTATCCTTTTCAAACACCGTTAGCAAAAACCTTTAATTATCCAACTAGTGCATTGAAAATCTAAAAAATTCTAGGTACAAACATTTGATATAAAGTTTCAAGTAAAATTATTTTAGTTAGCTTCCAGTAAATTTCTAAAGATATGGGCAACTATGAAATTTTACTTTATATGTGTTCTAAAACGTCTCGTATAGAGGTGAGTTAATTTATTTTATTTGAATAATTATTATGCATTGAGTAATATTTGCTTGGACGAGGAAGTGAATACGAAACCTTAGTAACGGAGGTCTCTATTACCAATTGAGGAAAAAAAATTAAAAGACTCCCGATTGCGTGTCAACACTATAGATTAACTTTAGAAAGAGTCAGAAAAAAATCTAACCCAACCATTAACAGTCTTGGAGTCGGCTTATTATAAACTTTTTTTAAGTGTAATAAAACGCGGTCGGGCTTTTGTTTCTATCATCATCATATCATCATCATCATCATATATATTAATACGCTAAGGTTAAGATGTTACTCTCCCTTTTTAGAAAAAACCTCACAACTAATCCACATAAATTATATATCATTTTATAGATAATTTCTTGCTCTACCGGCATCCACAACTAAAAAATTTATTATTGCTATTGTTTTTGCAAATTAATTAATTATTAAAATTATATACACAAAACAGCAATGCTGCCATCTAACGGCTCAACGTCAATATGATTGACGGTCGGTAAAATTTTTGTTTAATTTCAAATCCACTCACGTATAAATAAAATGGCGCTTTAGCTCAATGCTTTTGATACTTGCGCCTCTATATGTCAATTTTAGTAAAATATTTGTTTGATCTGTCATCTGAGCTTCATAATGGAATAAAAACGTAATAAGCAGTATGCAAAATTAGAAATGAATTGAATACCTGCAATCAATTTTGATTTATTAAATTGACTCTAATCACTCTGTTGTAACTAATATGACAGCTGTGAGTTCATTTTCTCATGTGTAAATATTTATAATCTACCACGCAAATTGATATAATGCGAAGACTTCGCACGGGTCACGCTAGTCCAATTTAATTTTTCAATTTCATTCTTTTGTATGTACCTCCCGACACATGTGTTCTATTTCTTCATTAAGTATGAATAAATTAAATTGTGTACGAAACGAAACCACAAGATAGAAATCATGTTTCGTAAATGATTTAGCTCGTTTAGAGAATCGAGATAATTTGGTTGATTCAATAGCTTTCGAGGGTTGGGAGAACTTATGGTTTTGCCAGTATGAGTGATTTGGCTTTGCTAAGACTCACGTGAGCCTGGTTCTTAGTGAAAAGAAGACTGCTCAGATCGACGACATTTGATCTTCTCCTTGTATTTACGCAGTCGGATATTTGTTACACATTTATTAATATTTGTATGTACATACAGATTTTTATTATTTAGCTATTTATCATTTCTGCAAAATAATTCGCCTAATGAAATCTTTATGCATAGTTGATCAACTATGCATAAAGATTTCATTAGGCGAATTTCGCGGAAATAGACCCACATATATATGTCTGTTTACGTTTGTGTGTGTTTATATATATCCAAATATGTAACGATGTATAGGCACGATTGGCAAGATACATTGAATGATCGGTCTAGTCTAATATTTAGTAGAAAAATAATAATAAAGTATACAAGCAATGTATCAATATTTCTTGTTAATATATGTTCCGGTATGCCATCAGATACTCATAATCGCAAAATATTCAACGCATCGACACATTGACTATATAGTAGAAATAATATTTAAATCTATATTAAAATTAAGAATCTTCCAGAAGCTTCGAAATAAACTGCTAAACTTTGTTACGCACCGGTTTACTACAACATTCTTCAAATGTCTTGAAAATGTTTTGTTTTAAATCGAATCGAATACATAATATTTAAATATAAACTATTATAACACTGGAATATTTTAGGAACCTCAAACTGTGTATAAACGGTGTCTCTACGGGTATAAATTATCAGTTTTATTTAAAACTCAGTGATCACCCTGAATATATATATATATATATATATATATATATATATATACATCAAAAATATATTCAGCCATCTATAATCAGCTATCTATCGATGTATTAGAGTATCTATCAAGATGTATAATCAATTACTTCACAAGACTTTGTCTTATAATTTAGTGATACACTTAATCTTACTTTATTCATAAACAATCAACCTAGTGTCAATCAAGTATGCGAACCTATCGTTTGTTCTCATCCAACAATATTATCCTTCCACGTTCACTTTTAAAACTGTCACCGGCCATTCGGTTGAAATACGTGACACTTATGGTTAACTATAATTATATAAATTAATTAAAATAAATTAATTTTACCACGATAAATTTTGTCCGAATAAAATATAATATCTGAGACAAAATGACCACCAGCCACCGTCATATAGAATTTTTTGTTATATGTAATTTATGATAATTCTGGGGTAAAGATGAAAATAATGATACCTTATTTGTCAAATTCTATTAAGCTCTTTGAATACTAAGAGAGAATAAATTGTTCCACTTACATAATACGTACCAAAAACATATCCTCCCTTGCCCTCATTCGCGTAGTCGAGCAATAAACAAATTCAACTGTCTTATTAATACATCTTTATAATTATCAAATTAAAAACATCAATACAATTATATAACATTTTATTGTGAATCGTTAATAAAATACTTTTCAGTACATAAGCATTTTATTTTTTGTGACTGACCGCGATCATATTTTTCCGTATGTAAAACTTACACTAGGCAATATATTTGCGTGGTGAAATATAACATTAAATATGAAAAGAGTTAACTAAATCTTAAATATTTATATGTACCTAAGTGTGTACCCACATAGTGCGCTTTCTACGTTTTTGCGTAACTGATAGCAGCCAATGCGCGCGAGAAATGTTGAGTCCCTACCCCTCGCCCGCTCTGCTCGCGCCCAGAACAATAAAATTTGAGCACAAATTAAAAATACCAAAATATTACCAGGACAAAGGAATTATAAATGCTTCATGTTTGAAACTTGTTTTTAAATTTGCGTGGAAACTGCAAATCATTAATTTTTTCCGTGTGAACGATGCAAAACTTTGCAAACGGCAATATACGTTTTGGAAATATTCATTTTCGTTTTGAGTTTCAGAAAATTGCCGTGCATAAAAGGTTGAGAAACGATTATGTACAATAAAAGATCAAAGTTCTGAAATAAAATTTAAAAAAATTATCTTATTTGCAATCGCGCCCAGAAATTTTTCTTTCTCTTTTTGACGGTATTTTTAAGGCTCAGTTACCTTAAATAATTTTTTTGCCTTCTTTATATTATTATGTGATTTACTAAAGTATATTTTAATAATGAATACTTTAAATAAACAAATAAATTCACTAAAATATTTTCAATTTTTACTTCACACAACATTGCAAATCATTTTAGTTCGAATGAAATTACATATTATGAACATAAAATAGCCAACACCCAGTTATGGCCATTCACAGATAAAGTATAATAATTAATAATTTCAATAGCCGTACCAAACTCAGGAAAGTCACTTTATGAAGCGTTGCTGGCACAAGGAAGTCAGCTTATTGAGAGTCACTTAGCGAGAGTGTTCTCGGAACGACTGTGCAGACTCCACGTAAAGCACTTTTAGAGTTCGTATCGTGTCTGCTTACTTAGACTCATGGCGATGTTGTGTAAGTTGCACTTTTTAATGCATTTGTGGATGGCAACTCTTAAACACATTTATGTAAGATTTCATTAAATTTGAATTTCTCAAATAAAAAATTAAATGAAAAAACGACCTAAAAAGTTCGAAACTTGCAAAGAAAATTACGATTGGAAATTATTCTACTACCACAGCTCTCGTTATGGCTTCACTATGGTTGCAACTCTGAAAAAATCATGAAGACAAACAATGAAGCGCAGTCGGACGTAATCTGATATTTATTCACAACTTGTACCTAATTTTAATAGAGCTGATGGACTCCGCGTGTGTTTCATCGTTTGTTATCAGGATTCATTGATAGTTGTAGTTTTTTTATATTTTCAAGTATTTATTGATATGATTCGACTTTATAATGAACATGCAAGTACTAACAGCGAATGCGGCAATAGATTTTGTTAACAATTTTAAATCAATATATTGATACGAAGTCAGTATAAATTTTTCTTCGCTTTGATTTTGTCGGATGATGTAACATGACTGATGTTTATTTAATCCATTTCAGACAAGCCGTAAGGTAATGCATATTCACGATATAGATACAGTTAAAACTTGCTAATGTTTATAGTTTAGAAAATCTCATGGTTCATATAATGCAAATAAAGGAAGACTTGATCACTAGATGAGATTGAATACTGACAGGCTTTAACGTTAATCTAAAAATTATTACATTCAATGGGACTACTTAAGTACTAACAATTGTACTTAATCACAATTAAATGAAACTACGTGATGTACTATTATTTCTACTTTCTTTAATTTCTTTACCGCGACCTAGGTTTCGTTGTATTACAATATCATTGCTAATATCCCACCTGAAGATGTTGTAATACAACAAAACCTAGGTCGTGGTAAAGAAATTAAAGAAAGTAGAAATAATACCACATCACGTAGTTTCATTTAATTGTGAATAATGAATTTCTACAAAATTGACGCCAAATATATTCAATAATTGTACTTAACTCTGACATTCCAATCGTTTAATATTTTGTTCTAGGTAAGGTTTTGGTAAAAATATCAGCATATTAATCGCTTTTACGTACATGACTCAAATCTATAGTGTTTCCATTACATTTTTCATTACAAATTTTTATTTAATGTCTATGTATTTGCATCTTTTGGAAAATTCACATTTTCTGATTAGACTTATAACACTTGTCTTACCAACATTTACAAAAACAGCTTTTTGATTAAACTCAGGTTACATAGTGATTTTGTTGGCACCCCTCGATTTGCATCTTGATCTCAGCTTCATATTGAAAGGTGTGGGACTCTTCATTCTCATATTTGATGAATATGAACTTTGACAGGACGAGAATTCGTACAGAGATGTATCTTCTTTACCAAATTCCCATTTTATAGTTATCTTTGTTGACCCTAATGTATTTCGAGAACCCCTTGGAGGTTCCCTAAGGTACCCTTGGTACCTTGGTACCCCTAAGGTACCCTTGGGTATTATATACCCTTTCATAGTCTCACAATATCTGATAAATATTACCTTCCATGCTCTGGGATCCTATTTACTCACGTTTTCTTTTTGGGAGATGGAACACTGGCCCACACTCAAATACTCCCTGTTAACTGATATCTGGTTTCTTTCTTGACGACACCTCATATGTAGGTATATATTACAGTGTTCGTGTTGTAACTCTATTAGTGAGATAAGCGGCCATATACATTACTTTCGCCCAATACTGCTTTAGAAGATTGGCTTCGAATAATAAATACTATGATTTTTCAACCAGTTTATGATTCAATCGTTCGGCTCTATATTGTTCGAGTGTACATGGGATGGTCATTTATATACACGAGAATTTTTTTTGTAATCCAATATCTTTTTTATTTATATATTTAAACTTGTCTGAGCGGAGGTATTTAATGCTGCATTTAATTGATTGATGTAGTTTCCTTCGTACCAAAAACAACCGAGTGCATTATGTCTAGCACTTTTGTAGTTTTTGAATTTCATTTTGAAATTTATCTACAAAGCAATCAAGTTAACTTGTCGGTATATAGGTCTATTATCGTTTTTATATATTTGTAAGTGTCCAGTATTTTCTACAATTTTTTTCTAGTTCGTTGAAATTTAGATGACCCTGATGCTGGTGCCGTAGAAATATATCCGATTTGTCATTTTCCGTTATGTAAGCAACATTACTATATTTATTCAATTTGTATGTTAGGTGGGTAAATCCTTTTGGAAAAAACGGCTAAATGCTTCGGCGAATAGCCGTATGATCGCAGCTAACAGAGTACGCTGTCTATAGTAGCGAGTGGCGTTAGGGGTAACGCTTCGTGCAGTGAATAATATCCTTCCCTCGTAAATTAGGAATGAGTTAATATCCTTCCCTCATAAATGAGGAACTCGCAACGGAAAATATGCCCGACGACGACAAAAATACATGCCCGTGGTATGAAGAGCTGAATATGCAAGCGGTGAAACGCTGATCATATTATCTAGTCGTACGACGAACACACGGAGGACGGATCAGAAGGCACGGCTAATTTTTTAGTAGAAATTTATGAATGGAGTGTTCTTAGAAAGTCGCATTTCGATACGGACCGTAATTTCAGAAACCGGACTTGATCTATATGCAGCAGGGACGTGCAGTACTCTTCGATACGCACATGATCACAGGCTCAAGATTGTCAGATCGCTCTCATAAAAGAAAGGTAACCAAATATACAGACCCAGTAGAGAAGATCAAGGAGTGTCTGACACTACCAAGTGCTAAGAACCAGCTACACCTGTCTTGGAGAAGAGTCTGGTCTCAGGAACAACAAAAGGATGGCGAGGGATAGCGCTAACAGAGTCTAACAGACATCGCATGTCAACAGGACAAGGTTTAATAACATGATAGGCTACCGTCGAGTATCTATGCTCGATATGCTCTTATACCCGATCTGTGCAAATTTACAGATCGGATCTAACTGGCACTGGTTGAGCGTGCGGTCTCGAAGTGCTTGAGTTTTTGTCTCCCTATTTAGGCTGATCATAATATGAGGCGGGTTTTTCCAAGACTGGGTAAAAACAATGCTGTGTGCATTTTCAATACCTGTATAGATCTGTACAGGTATTTCTTAGTTTATTATTTGTTTTTATTACTCTACACAGGTCTATTATCTTTCTTGGCTAATTGCACACCGCCAGCATGTTCTAAATTTTTTTCTAGTTCGTTGAAACTTAGATGACCTAGATGCTGGTGAGTCAGAAAAATATCCGAATTGTCAACCGCCTATATCTAAGCGACCTAAGAAAACCTATTCAATCTGAATATATTGTTTATTCAACTAGCAGTACAAGTTCATTATTTCTCTTCGTTATAAAGCAACCTTTATTGTTAAACTTTACTTGACTACTATTTTCAATTACTTGGTTAATAATCTATTGCTAAATCTAGCATAATTTAACATATTTTTAAGTGTAACCTTACTGTACTGACCTTTATCAGTACATATGTCAAAGCTCACTATACTTGAGCTCTTTACTCAAAGTGGTTCGTTACCTGCCACTTTTATCATATTGATATGGGATGCCGTTCCTGACCCTGAGATTCGATGGCTATTCGTACTTGCATGAAAAATAATAGGCTTGTTATATCCATGAAGCTATCTAAGTTTATGTACCTCACTATCATTGATCAAAGGGCTGAAAACAGTAGCTTGACTTAAAATCTTGTTGTTTTTGACTTTAATTCTTGTTGTCTAAGTTTTTCTTTTCTTTTTACTCGAGTCTGCATTCTGCTGTTATATGATAGAATTTGTTAAAGTTAACGAATTCTGTCATACAAGATGTTCCGGGGATTATTTTTGTGTCATTTCTCTTCAAAATTTCTGATTATATATCACTATCCGTTATTTTGATGTCTTAAAAAAATTTTGTAGTCCCTATTTATTTTCATACCCAATTTTTCGATCACCATGATCATTGGCTTACATATTTCTAATAGAAAGGAGAGTAACATTGTTACAAGTCATTCGTCGTCCACCACAAACTCGATGTTTTGAAGTTGAGTCTTCAAATTTTCACATTCTGCATTGTCATACACAGCAGATCTAGGTGACATTATAGCCTGATATCGTTGAAAACATGTACCAGATTATTTTAGACTTCCCTTGCAGTCTGGGTTAAATTGATGTATCAATACATAAATCGACATATCAATAAACAAAATAGTTTTTGTTATCACCCTCAAATAATTTTTGGTTCAATTGTTTCATTATTTCTCGTGTAACAATTATCTAGACCAGTTAACTTTTCGACTAAATTTAGTAAATTATTTGAAGATATTTTTATATAATTTCGTTGTTGGTAGTTTGAAAATTGCACGTTCCAAGGTTATATCGATTTGACAGCTACCTTTGTTATTTAAATATTGAATTGAGTTCTCGATGAGGAATTCGGACAAAGAGCCAGTACATCTCTTGATGTCACCGAGCAGAATAAGTAAAAGAGACGGAGTGTCGGTCACCGCGTTTTGCTTTAAATGCCCTTCACCGTAGACTATAAGGATTATATAGAAGGGAATGACATTACCATTAACTAAATATTTTAACATGAGAATATAACAGAAAATACAAAATTTTAACGCATTACAGAATACAAAAAAAGAGAGCAAAAACAATAGCGAAAAAACATTTAAACTAAATTTTAAAGCGAAGCACATATGAACTCACTGAAGCGATTGCTCTGGAGTGTTGCATAATATTAAATTTCTTTGCTGTTTCTTCTATGCTAGATTCTTCTATCCAGCCAATAAAACCCCTGGAGTGCCATATTAACAACCGTTATTACCAGCTTCTAAGAAACAAGTCATATTGCATCGCTTCATTAAATTTTGTTACTTTAATAGATTTTCGCACCTAAATAGATGTCAATTAAGTGTAATCATCCTATAAACTTAATATACTACAAATAGACGAACAGAGCATACGAGCGAGAATATATCCTTTATAATATTACTGCGAGTGGAAAAGAGATGACAATACGTGAACAAATAAAACTATTTTGGCAGATAAAAGTGTTAATAAAATTGAAAATTATTTGACAATAAGGTTAAGATATGAAAGAACTTTAAAAAAATGATCAAAAGGAACTTTGAAAAACCATTTGAATAAGATTATTTTACATAAAGGCCAATGATTTTTTAATATTTTGCGAAAGGAATACTTAGAATCGTCGAAATACATTTTTAAGTTTTGGTGCCATAATATCATCATAAGAGATTATGTATTATTTTTAAATTTTAAAAACGAATATAATTGTTTATAGTTAGTACTTACTACAGGTTATTTAGGTAATATGTTTATGTTTAATTTTAAAATATCTATACATATTTTTCAACTTGTATTTTGTTTTTGTCTAAATTTAAGTGCTTTTGCGGCATTTCTGGCCGTGGTATTCAATTTTTTATACGAATACGCTCGGATTGACATATTTTCACTGTACAAATAATGCACCCAAAATATTTAAACTTTAATAAATATTTAAGATAAAAAATATGAGAGGAAATACCTCATACGAGGCATTGCATTTTCATTTTTGAGACGGGAGTTACTCTTATAGAATTTAATAATTGCTTTATTTTTATATAATCGATATAACATCGTTATTGAAAAGCTACCACTAAAACTCACACATATGTACAATTACGCACACAAGAGTATTTCAATTTCAGTAATTGCGGTGATGCGAGGCATATCAAGTTTGTTCGTCTATTCGTAGTATATTAAGTCTATAATTCATCCAGATATTTTAATGAATTTTTCCTTTAGTTATTTCTTATACTGAAATGGAACATACTTCAAACATAATATTTAAAAATATGTAGTTTGGCTGAAATATTATCTAAGGATGTTTTTCACGTCGTATGTCTGTACAAATAGCTTTTCACATTGCATTACACGTGACTAATTGCACAATTGGTTGAAGTGGC
This sequence comes from Druceiella hillmani, assembly GCA_039881145.1. Classification (NCBI taxonomy): domain Eukaryota; kingdom Metazoa; phylum Arthropoda; class Insecta; order Lepidoptera; family Hepialidae; genus Druceiella; species Druceiella hillmani. The sequence goes on along the minus strand of JAYKKI010000012.1, from coordinate 44,999,471 downwards.
GTTATTTAGTGATGGTATATACCCTATATTACATACGTACAAATTCTGTAATTTCGTCCCATTTGTTCATAAATAAATTGTAATGATTCCCCGATTAATTATGTAAAATATTTATAATGATCATAAATATTTTCTGAAATATTCCAAGACAATTTTAATATTTTTTTTATTTTCATTATATTCTATCATGGTAAACTATAAAGAGAATCTTACTTTATTTCAGATCGCACCTATGCAAACACGTCAGTGTCACTTTACAACATTTATAAAAGATGTACAAAGCAAATTATCTATTGAGAAACACTTAATATCGTCAGTTGGAGGTGGAATGTAGATAAGAGGACACACCTATCGAGATCGTATTTCATTACTTGACGTTGAGGAGAGATATAATGTAAAGTTAGCACCATAGTCCGATAAACAGGCATCTTACTCAAATTATGAGACTACCGAATTAAAGCATTCGATGACAAATTACGTAATAGCATGGTGGGGTTTTAGTGTTCACCTTATCTAAGTTAATTTTCCTATTTTGCATCCATTTAAAGACTTTTAATATGAAAGAAATAATATTATGGAATAGTGTAAGCAACACTAATTTTATAGAAATATGTAAATAACATTTAAAATATGTTTGTCAACAAACATTTGGGCACAATTTATTTGTAATTTAAAATATTAATATATGTTTTTGACTGTTAAATACGAGTAGAACTCACACTACGAAAGTTCCGTGCAGACTTAGCTACCCGTAAAATATTAAACATTGAAGGGTACAAAGTGTTTCTATTAAAATAGTTATAAATTTTAACACTATTTTTCAACGTATTAATACATTATCAAATATATCTTTCATAGGTGTAAAAAGGTCATGAAAATCTCAAAAACTGAAAGACCTAGAGTAATTGGTATAGTTTTCGCGTAATCTTATCAGATTCTACCAACTGTTTTTAAGATAATTAGTTCTGTAGTTGCGGAAATGAAGTACTTTTTTGTACATTTTATTACATATCTCTAAGAAAAGGCTACTTAAAATTCTGTAAACAATTCCAGAATACCGATCTAAAAATCGTACTTTTATTGCATAATATTGAATAAAAAACTTATTTAATTTACAGATTACTTAATTTGCTCCCTCTAAAATTACCATATAACTATTTTAAAATAATAGCTACTGTAAAATATGTGTCATTATGGTCCACCAAAATGCTAAATTTTAAGTTTCTACGTCAAAAGGTTTCTGACAAAACCAATTGCGGCAGACACGTGACAGAGCTTATAAGGATTCCGTTTTTTTATTTTAAGATACAGAATTCTAAAACAGTAGGAAAATATATTCTGTTGTTAATATTCTTTTGTAAGGACACCGATTTTCCTATTTCTCCGAATTATTTTAAGAAATTTGAAAAATGTTATATTTGGTACAAATGTTAACTAAGCAACATGGTTGCAATGTCCTCTTATCAAGGCCTTGGGTATGTATCACATCTCTTCCCTTTTATATATTATAAATACAATACTTAGCATTTAAATACAATGAAAATATCTAATCATCCTGTCAAACTAACGTTTTTTATCTTCTTTGTCATTTCACGATCGACAACTTTCCATTGACTTTCTACTTTCTTCAGACGTACGGTAATCCTGCTGTACTCCTGACCAGTTTCATTATTCCTTATATTTATGTTACTTCCTTCAGCATTGATAATGATATGAGGTGTTTGATTAAAATCAAAAACTAATTTGTTTTCTTTGATCCAGTTTTTCACATTTCCTCGCCAATTTTTAATGGTATACCTGTAGCTTTTCTCTTCCCTTCTTCGTTTAATTTGTTTTACTATTTTTTTTTCTTTGTGTTGGTTTTTAACTTCTGAATCATCATAACTATTTTCGAGGTCTATTAAAAAAAGTAATTTGTCTTTATATCATCTTTCATAGAAGCCCAGATCAAAATTTCCCAGTGGAGGGATGGGTTATAATTATTATTATACATCATTAAATATTTGAACAAGTCATCTTTTCTACGTAACACGCGTATTGAACAATCTGGTTACATGGTGTTCATCCTCAAACGGACTTTTTTGTTCCGGTACTGTACACGGACGGGATTATGAATCAGCTGTATTTGATTTTCCTGGTTTATAAATGACTTTATTATCATATGCCTGTAATCGAAGGATCCAGCGTTTGATTTGTGGCCAAGGCTTTCATGCGTGCCAAATATAATTTCCAAAGATTTATGGTCTGTTGCAAGCTCCATTTTTTTCCCATATTAGTACATGTGAAAGTGCTCGATTAACCACACTCAAGCTAATGCCTCTTATTCGGTCGGACAATACCGTTTTACAACGTCTGTCAGGTTCTTGTGTCTGAAGGAAATGATTCGGGGTAAATTGTCGTCGTACGGAATCGATCGATCTTTTGAGGCACAATAGCAATCTTAGAGAGACAATTTTCAATTTATCAAAAGCCAATTTTTGTTCCTTTGGGCAAAATGCAATGATATTTCCATTTTAAAGCAATTCTCTACTATTTTCTTCAAGTTCCACCTGAACAAATTCGTTTTAAATATCCATTTTTGAAAAAAATGTGTTTTTCCAAATTTGGGAATGAGTTGCTCCACGAAAGGCAAAGTGTGATTTTCTCTAATAATGGCTTTGTTATCAATACGTATATCTAAACAAATACGAAGATCGTCGTCAGCCTTTGAAATTGTACCATCGGAGAAACTCAAAAAGTTGTCCTTTACAGGTTCAATTTTGCCCATTTTTACCACTTCGTCTATTTTTTTCGTTATTTTAATTCTACTCTTCTGATAACTGGAGGAACTGCATTGTCAATAGTGATCTTTAATTTGATATCTTTAAACTTGGAAAATTTATTTTGCTCAATGGAATTTATCTGGAATTCCTGTTAAGTATATTAGGAAAATAGTAGTTTCTTTGTCCAAAACGTTCCATGAACCATTTTTATGATGTAAGTTTTATTTGTTAATAATTTGGTACCAACTTCCATTTGAGCGTCAAATGAGCCTAATGCTTTTAGTGGGCTTTGGCACTATAAGCCAGGAACGTTTTGTCTAAAAACTCTTGTTGGTTGGAGACTAGATTGTTTCATGTGCTTTCAGAATCAATAAGCATTATGATGTCTACCCCACCTACCTAACAATCTATTGTTGCATCCTAAGTTTTTGGAGGTTGTCACTTTGGGGTTTTTAGCTCTATTGTTATTGTTTGACGAGAGGTTAATGTTGTTATCTATCGTCAAACAAAAATAATAGTGTCAAATAAACAATGTTTCTGGAAATAAACCCTCGAAACTACATTTCATGCAATTTACTTTCATTGCAGTGCAGGACCTACAAAAAAAGCTAAAAAAGATACCAGAAGGGAAACCTGATGACCTAAATAACCATCACCTCATTTAATGTTAATACACTCCTAATATTGATAGTACTCTCATCTCAAGTGGGCTTATGTGACTGTAGCTGGAGGGTGGAATCGAATGTTTTCTCCCAGATTAAAAGATAGACTGTATACTAATTTCCTATTATATATTTGCGTATAAAATTTAACACAAACGGTAAAAAATTATTCCCGCACACGAAAAACTGAATGTGTTCGCACGGCATTTTAATCCAGACTATTATCGCATTAAAGGTACGGCGTGGCACTACACCACAGTAAATGTAAAAAATCAGTTCTGGTAAATTACGTTGAATATAATACCTCATAATACTATTGAACTGGCCTACTTAAAATCTAAGTCTATTTCTTAAGAGAAAGTTTAATATATTTTTCTAAAACTACACCAACCAAACCACGGGCAATAACTAGTTCTACAAAATCTACAGTATATACTATTATATCCTGCTGATCTACATTCTTATAGTCATTTGCTGACTAAAATTTTTATATTTCAATATTTCACAAGTTCAACTATTTGAGTGACTGCAGTAACCAAAACATAAAATTAGCTGTAAATGACTCTACCCTATGTTTGGCACATTTTTATTGTCATTTCCATCCTTAGTTTAATTCAATACCTTGCCTATTGATGGCATTTCCGTTGAATTAAACTACGCTAAATCCGTAATAGGCCCTTAAAGCAAATTAATAAAGTCTCATACAAAAAATTATATGTTCTATCAAAAAGTGGGAAGTATAATATCTATTGAGACATTTTATTTTTCATCCACTTAGAAAGATGGCAGAAAAATAACCTTGGATTCAGCGCCACTGATTTCGAGGTCCATCTAGATTGCCAATGGGCACTAACGATATGTCCTACACATTTCTTTCTAACTAAAGCGATTCATTCGCTGCATATTCAAAGCGTCCCGCACTAAAATTCCAGTCTCGAGGCAAAATAAAATTTGTCGCCTCTTTCACGATCATGAGGTCGGCAGGCAAGGGATCTACCAAAACCTTTGTTAAGTTTCGGTCAGAACCCTAACCGGTGTGCTTTGCAACCTAAGCCTAACTTGGCTAACCTACCGGACTTTATTGCACGATGAAGGCAATACCGACGGCCCATATAGACCAATATACCAAAGTATTGCCGTAAACAATGGTATTCAGTCCCCAATTAGCCCAAGCAAGCCGGACAATGCCGTTAAAGGCGTCCTTGGCTCTCTCACCAATGTATTGCCCCTGAGGGATGAAGCTTCGCTTAGAGTTGAAAATTATGCCCAAAGATGTAACTCGGTTCCGCGCATCGATCCGCGGAGTGGACAATCAATTACCATAATAGACTCCCTCGTCAATTAGCTCTTTAAGAAAACATCCTCCGATTGGGGGGGGGCAAAGCTACTTTTGTACTCAATGCCCAGTCAAGTATCCTTGCAAGAGAGTCCATTGCCCGGTTCTTTATCTCTTTTCGTTCTGTAAAGTGCACGTAAACAATGATCCACATCCCTGAAGAAGCGTGATAGATCTATGAAATTTCGGATAGCTAGACGGTTTCATTACCCTTTTGTATAACTTTAAGCCTTCCCACTTTCTAGACCTTCGAAAAGTAAGCAGGTAACAGTTAAAGATCACCATTATCTAAGGCTCCGTGGCACTCCAAACTACTTTTACAATTCTATTATCAATTTTGTCTATACCTGGAACCTCATTCGATTCATTTCAAATGACGATTCATTTCAAATGACGTAGTTTACAATCACTGCTTAAGTCTATCGTTCCTGATGTCTCGCTGCTCAATCGTAAAGCACGATCATCCTCAGAGTAAAATGTGGATAAAAGGTAAACTAGTATTTTTTGGACATTTTCAGTATAAATCTTGTCCGTTTTTTTAATTCACGGTATAAAATTTCGGTAAATTGTTATCAGTCTTGGCAACTAAACCTTTAAGGGGTACTGGTTTACATGTCAGGTACTGGTATGAGGCACGCATGGGCGATGAATAACAAAATAACCCTATTGATTTTCGGGTCTCCATACTGAGTGACTATACCATCTCACTTTCGCCCGTTAGATTTTATTGGCAATCGGAGCGACTTTAAAACTTCCCCTTGTTTATTTATTCCATACATGAGGTGATTCGATTACTGTCATAATCAAAATTATATATTATGAATTCTGTTTTGGTTCTACTTATGGGTAGGCCATTTGATTCTAATGATTCTCTCCATTATTCTATTAAAATCAATACCATTATTTTCATCAACATCTTGCTCGCCCTTTGAAATTAGCATCAATTCATGGGCAAACAAAAAATCTGCGGAGCGGGCTGCAGTATTTTTGCAGTCAGGTAGTTCATGACAATGTTAAATATAAAGTGGCTTGAAGCACTCCTTTTGTGGTCACCCATCTTTACATTAAAGCTTTAAAACATCTCAGCTGGACTTTTATCTCATATTTGGACATTGCTGTAATATGTCTGTGATAACCATTATGTAGTATTCAAAGACAAAGTATACTTATAAAGACTGCTACATAAAGGGCCTTGGGCCCCAATCAAATGCCTTTTCAAAATCTGTAAAAACCAAAGTTTTGTTTGCTTTCTTGAGCTTTTTCCATTACTGTTTTTACAGCATGTATTGCATTGTGGTTCTTATTCCGGGATTAAACCACCCTGATTTTATATCAGAGTTGTACGATGTAAAGGGCGTTTATCTATAAACCTTTCATGGATCTTGAGTTTGATTCCTCTAAAATTGCCACAGTCTCGAGCAACTCATTTATTTTTATAGAAAGTTGGCAACGTGCTTTTTCCTAGGCATCTAATATGATTTCATGTCGCAAAATATTTTTAAAAAGTTCCGTGAGCCTCTTGATATCACCTGGTTTTAAAGTTCTATGTTTCCGCGGGTATATAATCTGATCCCGTTGCGTTATTTTTCTTCATTTTGGAGAGGGCTGTTTTGACTTCAGACCGTGAGTTCATGTATAGGCTTTAGAATGGCAGGTTCCTGAGTTTCTTGGTTCCTAGAAAACTTCGAATTTAATAGTTCTTTGCAGTACTGAGCTTGGTACCCTCTGCTTATTTCCTTCCAATTTGTAAGTAGTATACCTTCTTTATCCTTTTCTATATTTAGTTGTTTTTAAAGATTTTGTGTTACTATAGCTTTGTTTAGCTGCTTTAAAAATCTTGTTATCTGTGGCCGGTTGTGGCCGGTGGCTAAGCATTTGTATAAAAATATCTCAGACAGAGGGGTATAGTTCGTTTAGCCTGCTTAATAGTTTGGTTGTTGTTGTCTTTACTTTTGCCAGTGCCCATTTCCTGCCAGGTTTTGATAAGATCTTTCTTTTCAGATCACTTTGTTGTGTATGCTCGTTCCGCCATTTCATTTCTTTTACATTATGTAGGGTTCCTTTAATAATTTCTACTTCTATTTTTGCAGCTAAAGTACAGGTTTTTGCAAACTTTGACCAGATGCAGCTTAGTAAATCTATATCGGAGGAGGTGATACAGAAGCAATCGGCTACTTCATTTCTGAAAATGCTTCATTTTTCCTACTCATCTCATAACAATTTATTTTCTCTATTTTTGTAATTTTATTTCAATATCAGACTTTAGTTTTAGAGTTGCTAATATAAGCCTATGCTAAAATGTCATGCTAATGTGTCAGCGAAAAGAACTAATTTCATCATGAAAAATTTATAAAAATTTAAAATTACTTATTTTTGACTTAAACGATAAAACAGTTACAGATTTCTAATTTGACGTGCACACAACTTTAAAATTTATCTTTTTTTATTTACTTTTTACTACTAATCATTTTCAGTAAATTATATTTTATCATTAATCTAAAACCAATTGTGAACTTTAAAATCGATTTTAAATGCACAACTTCATCATCAATATTATATAATTTTAATATTAATGATGAAATAAAAGTTTTCAGTTTATAACAATTCCAAAACTAATAATTCCATTCCAATCAATCTCCATAATTCCATTAACAAATATCACAGTTAATAGAAACATATCTTAAAAACTCCTTTAAGCAAAGTATATGACAGCCAGCGTTTGCCATAGAATAACACGACTCCAACTTATTTGTTTCGCTGGACAACCACCGTCCAGTTGATTTTTCCATGCTTGATTAAATATGTACATTATTTAGCCACACATTCAAATTTTATACCTAAAACCGGTCCCGGGCTTCGGAGAAGGAGTTCAAAACTCCACAAGGCCTTCATATATACTTGAGAGCACATTCTTTTGTATATATCGATGAAATATTACATGTTATTACAACGTTCGCAGTTTGCAGCTAAAGATACATATTCTTTTATTACCTTTGTAATCGAGATTAAGCTTTATTTAATTTTTGTGGTATTTCATGCTCGACTTTTAATTAATAATAATTAAAAGTCGAGCATGAAATACGTTATATTTCGTTATATATTACATATATAACTAGATACCAGAGTTAACACAGAATGCTAAAAATAGGTATATAATAGTATCAGTACGAATTCGAAACTTGCCAAAGCTAATTTTTCTGAAGTAAAACTAAATATAATATCCAATTACATTCTGCCAATAATCGACTTCTACTGTAAAATTACCCTCCGCTATATCAAACTTTCTGAAAACACAGACTAAATTTTATAGAAGTCATATTTTTTCCCACCGCAAAAGCTTACTTCTGGACCGTATTTCACAAAATTAAAAGCCTCTAATAACAATGTAAGACACTATCAGAACTAAATAGCAATTATTCGACGCAATTAACCCATTGTTATTATTATTCCATAACACACGACGACATTTCTGAAATTTAATGTCTTATCTGCATATTAAGTTGTTATCTCAAAATGACCTTCAGTGTATCATTCAAAGACTCTATAATTCTACGGTACTATAATTAAATTGATACTCATAACATTATAAAAGGCTAGACTTGGGTCCGTTATCATGCAATCAACCTTTTGCGTTTTCGCCGATCGCCGCTCATATTTAATACTCCCTGTTGTAAGTGTTCAAATCCTTTAAATTGTTTAACTGTACTCACCTTAAGTATAGCGGTTATATTTGGAAATAAACAATATAAAAAGTAATCTTATTCCTATGCCAATTTCTGTATAAATAAAAAAACTGATAGTTTTGCACGAATCCCACGAAAATAGTGACCAATTAGCAAAGCAGCCAGTATGAAAATATAGGAATTATAGCCATCGATATAATGCAATAATGACATCACAAGATGTCATTATTGCATTATATGTTAATGGAGTTTTGGTTACACTATTGTCTATTTTTCGTGTAAAATTCCTAAAGGCTACATATTGCACCCAATTAAAATTATTTATAATGCGTAAACATAGTGCAGTGTATTATATAAGAGCGTTTTAATAATTCGTAAAAACAATAGTGTTTAGTTTTTCACCAATCGAATCCCATATTTACTCGTAACATAACCTCTTTATACTCCATGAGATTTATATTTTCTTTCGATAAAATACTGCACTAATACTGACAAACACGCAACCAAAATTATTTTTTGTGTATTTTCATCAACTCCGTGTTTCTTGTACTATTCCTACTACTATGTAATTCGCTGAATATATATATGTAAAACTTAGAAAGGAAGGACAAAGGATCAGGACACAAAATTGTTTATCCAGAAAGAAGAAGAAAGGTTCGTCATTTTCCAGATTAACTTTTTTTGAGACACTCGAAAGTAGTAAGAATAAATATTAAAGTATTAAAAATGTGACGACGTCACACGTTTTTTAAACGTTTTGAAATGATCGAAAAACAAACAAATAAATGAATAGATTTTCATATTCGTTTAATATCATGTTCGTCAAGAATGCTTAGTAAAGGATATATGATTATGTCCTACTGGCTCCGCACGTGAAGTTTGACCAAAACAATATTTCAACCCACTGTATATCTTAATTTCATTCAAGTCTTTTTTTTTCGACACTACGTATTAACAAAAAAGTCATTCACAATTAAATGAAACCACGTGATATAGTATTATTTCTACTTTCTTTAATTTCTTTACCACGACCTAGGTTTCGATGTATTACAACATCTTCAGGTGGGTTATTGGCAAAGATCTAGCATTAAGATTTAGATATTAGCAAAGATTATCTTTGCTAATAGCCCACCTGAAGATGTTGTAATACAACGAAACATAGGTCGTGGTAAAGAAATTATAGAAAGTAGAAATAATACTACAACACGTAGTTTCATTTAATTATGAATAATGAATTTCTACAAAATTAACGCCAAATATATTCAATAAAAAAATCATTATTCAAACAGCGAATTGTATGATTCTTAGTTGTCTCATGAAAATCCTAACTCGTGTAACAATGAATTTATGGAATTGCATGTAACTTTGTGAAACACATACGTAAGAATTTCATGGTATCATCTCTACCTAAAATAGGTTCGAACTAAAATAATGGTTCATATTATTTTATATCTATTTATAATCAAATCACATAAATAATAAATAGAATCAGACATAATTTATGAAATAGGCTTGAAAAATAAAATATATAACAATTTTCCTGCGATATAAACTCGGTGATTAATTCTAATTTATTTCGAAGTTTTTTTTTATAAAAAAACTTCCTAAGTTGTTTATTTGGGCATCTACTGAAAAGAAAGTAATTACGACATTACTAATCGATAGTATTGATTTGAAACTCATCGATTAATTACTACAATAGTCATTCTAGCGCAGCATCTATTTTTAAGAAATACTTTTGACAAGAGTCAAGTAGGTACTGAGCCCATTCATCTTCGGAACTAACGAAAAGGAAATTATCGGCAAAATACTTTGCTATGCCTAGCAAGCTCGGCTCGATTTCTGCACATATCTACATGTCCTTTTAATTATATTTATTTATCTAAAATAATAATTATAGCACCTAATATAAAAAATAGACACAATGATAAATATTAATAATATAAATCAACAACTTTTCAAAATTACATGTAAATTAAGTGCGACAAAATAATAAAAGTAGCCAAAACAAATTGGACGAATCTAAAAAGAAAACAAATTAGTTGGAATCCATGCATCACAAATAATCTTGCCAAATTCCCATCGAGCAATTGATATAAATCAATCACACGTGCCGCATTTGCAAATTTGCAAATACCTTAAAATCTCCATTAAATTTATTTTTAAAAGTAATAGCTACAAGCGAAAATACTATTACTACCACAATGCCAAAATATGAAATGACCGAAAAATATATCGTGGGCCGAGAAATAAAAGCTTATGCCACGGCTTCATATGCGGGATCTAAATAATATAATAGAGTTACTTATTTGAAGAAAATATTTATAGAGCACCTTTCTCAGTCTCTTATAGGGGTGAAAATACGATCGGGGCTGCTGGAAATTTTAATGGAAGTCATATAAACCTGAGAAAAAAATCCTCCCTTAGGCCAACTTCGGATCCCTTATATTTTGAAAACGGATTTAAAAATATTTACTGCACGAGCTTTTTATATAAGAAAGTGCAAAAGTTTTTGCTCAAGATTCCTAAGATTATGATATCAATTCTGTTAATGTTTACGTCTTTGAAAAAGTTGAGGGCGGGTTGCTATTTGAGTGTCTCGCAGTATTATTATGAAAGATTTTATTTAGTCCGTTCTTGTAAGAGTTTTGTGAAATACTTTATTTGGTATAGACATACGGTATAGACATACAAATAAAGGTGGCCCTAGACTAAATTGCAGACTTTTAGACCCAACGATTTACTGTGTAAGATACACAGATTCAATTACATTCAATTCTCATAAGAATGGAATCATAAAACTTGCAAAAGAATATATATATATATAGCCGACGTTCCTTACATATTCAATTATAATCTACGTAGTAACTGGGTTTCCCATACAAATATCGGAGATTTTATACTAATCATATCTGTCCGCAGATGCTTCTCAACATAACTAGGGATGGTCAAATCAGAAATAATAACACATCCAATTTAATTTCCCATTCCCAGTTTATCTCTCTTTAAATATTACCTTACGCTTGTGAATGCATTATGCAAGCTCCTACAAAAATACTCTTGATTCCGCAATAATGCAGTAAAAATCTAAAATATGTTGAGAGTAAATATTTTATAAAACGTACTGTGAAATGCTAAAATTTTGAAATATGACAAAACTTCTAATTATCCCTCTATTATTCGTAAATGTATGTAACCTCACGTCTTCGATTAGTTCTGCAATAAGCAATTAGATACCAATTAAGAACCTAAAAACAAGTTCATAAAGTAACAACTTTATAAGGTGTCGGGAAATAAAACATTCAAGTTATTATGGCACAAAAATTTATATGTTATAATAAAAATCTTTTTTCAAACCTAGTAAGTCAACAACATTGACAAAATGGCAAAAACAAACTGATAGCCCCACTCGCGCCGCACACACCAATCGCCCGTGAGTCAAGTAAACCCCTATCAAGGAACCCGCAGTAACGCCGGTGACTCCATGCTTATAAAATAATTGATAGACGCCAGATATGTGCTTACGAT